>JAINUF010000034.1:0-345000 GCA_029718625.1 Synaphobranchus kaupii
GGGGGGGGGGTGTTAGGGGGTGTTTGAGCGTCCCTTGGAAAAGAACCGTAAACAAGAAGTTCAGTATTATGAAAAAAGGAACGTTTGACACACGGAGACAAAACAAGCCGGAGCTGTGAAAAATCTCTTTCACCTCGCGACGCTGGCGGCTTTATCGCCCCTCACTGGAATTACACGCTTGCCATCTTTATTTCTGACCCCCGAAAACTCTTTCCAGGGGCTGTTGTCCCCGCGCTCCCGCGCTTGTGTTCCGCTGAACCCCGCGCGTCTCTGTGCCCTCGCTTCCACGCGGATTGGGGCAGATGGCGGCTCTGCTTCACGTGACGCGTGCGTACCAAAAAAAAAAAAAAAAACTAAAAAATAACCCCTTTCCCCGTCCTGTCGCGCCTCCACGTCTAACATGCAAACAAACATCAGAGCGGCAAGACATCGCGACCCCGGGGCCCCCACCCGTCTGACTTTGGGGGTCCCCCCAGCATTGAGAGGGAGCCGGTCCCCGGCTCTCCCTCCTTCTCCGCGTCCCTCGGACCCTGACGCGGGTTGGCTGGCGCTCTCAAAGGGGAACACAAAGACCCGGGGGGCTCAGGGCACCGGGGCAGAACACAGGTCGGCGCCCCCGAGGAAAGACGTGGTTTCACTGCGCCCCCTTTGGAGCACGCGCGGGGACTGCGGCAGCTGAGGGGCTGAGGGCTGAGGGCTGAGGGCTGAGGGCTGAGGGCTGAGGGCTGAGGGCTGAGGGCTGAGGGCTGAGGGCTGAGGGCTGAGGGCTGAGGGCTGAGGGCTGAGGGCTGAGGGCTGAGGGCTGAGGGCTGCTGCTCCTCCTCCTCCTCCTCCTCCTCCTCCTCCTCCTCCTCCTCCTCCTCCTCCTCCTCCTCCTCCTCCTCCTCCTCCTCCTCCTCCTCCTCCTCCTCCTCCTCCTCCTCCTCCTCCTCCTCCTCCTCCTCCTCCTCCTCCTCCTCCTCCTCCTCCTCCTCCTCCTCCTCCTCCTCCTCCTCCTCCTCCTCCTCCTCTATTATCGGTGGTTATGAAACCTTTCATATTTGAACACATTTCTGACGACAGCACAAAGAGTCCCTCCACTCAAAGGGGCTTGGAACATTCCGGCACATGGTGCAGATCTTCTCGCCTCAAACATTAATTGCACAGCATCAATGGATTCTAAGGGCAGGGCAATATAGGCTCAATAAACATCCTCGTCTGAAAAGATGCATATCAGATAAATGAATGTATGAACGAATACATGAATGTTTGACTGAACGAATGACAAATTTTAATTGACTGCACGGCACATTTTGGGGAAGCCACCTCAGCTCGCAAGGGAGCGGCGCCTCTGGTGGCCAAGCAGGGGTATGTCACTGCAAGCGCTGCCGAGCGGTGCGATGATGTCGCCTGAAGCGATGCGCTATACTGAGATGGTGTTTCTTACACCGTGTCTCTCTATCTGCCAAAAACAGAATGAAGCCAGCCACATTCACTTAGTTAGCATCACCAGACAGCCAATTGAACCGCATTTCAACTCTGGAGACCCATTTCAACTTAAAACAGCAGAGATAATCCCCCTCTGCCCCCCCCCCCCGTGCATGGAGTTAAGTATCTAAGTATCCAAGTAACCACCCCCCCTCCACCCCACAGCCCAGACAGGCCTGAGGAGGGGTTCCACCACAGGCGCGTTTGTACGCGCAATCAGGCGCTGACATCTTAAAGGAGTTATTTCTGTCCATCTTCCTTTCAGTGGAGCGTTCCTTCCCCCCCCCGCCCCCCCACAAACGCAGCACTCCACCGTGACCGCGGTGATCACAGAGCCCGCCGCACCGCCGCAGCGGAACGCCCTTTCCATTCCTGCAGCGGCTCGGACTGAGCCTGTCCCGCCGCGGCCCAGACTGCAGAACGCCATGCGCCACTTATCAGCGCGGTCAGAAAACCAGGCCTAACAACGGGCACCACCAGGGGAGACAGCGAGAGTGAGTGCCCCTCCCAAAAAGAGAGATAGAGAGCCCCACCCAGAGAAAGGGATAGAGAGAGTGAGTGCCCCACCTAGAGAGAGAGGGACAGAGAGTCAGTGCCCCACACAGAGAGAAAGAGAGAGAAAGAGAGAGTGAGAGAGAGAGAGAGAGAGTGAGTGAGTGTCCCACCCAGAGAGAGAGAGAGGGACAGAGAGAGTGAGTGACCCACCGAGAGAGACAGAGACAGACAGAGAAAGACATAGTGAGTGCCTCACCCAGAGAGAGTGTCCCACAGTGTCATACTATATTTCCCCACTGGTGCCCCTGTGTGATATACACTGTGTTAGCAGGCCCTCCATTCAGTCCATGGGAAAGCCATTAATATGCTGGAACTCCTCAGTTGTGGTCTGTTGAAATGCTGTGGCTGCATAGATCCAGGCAGCCCAGCTCCTGGGGAGATGATGGTGATTGGTGGTCCGGCAGTCTTCCTCTCCAGGGTTCGACTGTCTGGGCGTAAGAATGACACAGAGACTGGGGCAGGTTGGGAGGGGGTGCAGGTCTGACGAAGACTGGCCTGCTCATTGTCTCAGTCAGGCGGCCAAGGCGTTTCACCTGGGAGCATTAAACTGTGTGTGCGGGATTCCTCCATGATTCACCTCCGCAGCAGCAGCACTGCTGAATGCTGGATGTGAGTATTCGACACTGAGACCAAGGATCTGAATTGGTGCAGCATGGGGGTATCAGTAGGTAAAGTACAGGGGACTGGTGGGAAGGTACAGTGATGGTGGACATGGGATAGGGGACAGGGGTACAGGGGAGACCTGCATATGGGATCTGCACAGGGGTGCAAGGGTAAGATGTTTGGGAGTATAAGACAGGTGGGGTGGGGAATGGGAGGAGAGGGGGGGATTAGGGATAGGGGGAAGGGGAGACTCACTCTCGCACTCCTTGACGTCCACGTTGAACTGCTGCAGGGCCCCCATGGACACCTGCCTGACATCAGCCTCCAACAGCAACTGCAGCAGCGAGGTGGACAGGTGCTTACAGGCAGACATGCAGGCTGTCTGAGCCACTTTACCCTGAGAGAGAGGCAGAGAGAGTGCAGGGATTAGCAGGTGGGTAGTGATTGTGTGGAAGAGGGAACTCCGGTTTTATACGGGGCATGAAACAGCTCAACTGGGGGCTGTATTGAGTCCTCCACCGGCAGGCCCAGGCTCCTCCCACTCCTGGCCTGACTGACACCTGAGCAGCACACAGCCTACAGCTCACTTCCTGCGCTGGCCCTTTAAGTGGCCATTTCCCCTGCCTCCCGCTGTGAGGTGTGAGGAGCAGAGCTGCTCTCCTCCAACACACACAAGTACACTTACACGTAAACACACACGCACACACAAACACACACACACACCCAAACAAAAACATATGCGCACACACCCCCCCCCCCCCCCACACACACACACACACACACACACACACATACATATAGTTATTAAGAGCCTAAACTCCTGCCCTAAAGCCCCACCCCAGCTCCTGTCAGGTCCCCTTTCTGTACAGATCCATCACCCCACTCCCCCTGTCCTGACCCTGCCGTGAATGGAGCAGCTTTCAGCAACACACCGGGTACGGCCAGCACTGCCATGTGCCAGTCACATGTACATCCACATGCAGTATACAAGTCATTTATACTTTTAAAACTGAAAGAGGGGAGAAAGAAAGGGGAGAGAGTGTGTGAGAGAGAGAAAGAAAGGGAGGAGAGTGAGAAAAGAGAGAGCAGAATGAGGTGACGAGTGACAGGAGACCGAGCGAAAGACAGATATAACAGGGAACAATCCGCTATATGTATACATTAAAAAACCCAACTTCCCCAATATTGTCGAGGTCAAAACACTGGTAAAACACTGTAGATTATTATTAAGGACTCAACGGTAAACCTCACAGAAATGTGGGAGAAATGTGAAGGATGAGTGGGAGGGAGACCAGACTGCACTCTGGGCAGGGGGGGGGGGTACGGGTAGTAGGCCAGGCAATCTCTCTGTCGAAAAAACTCACTCCAACAGGAAGGTGTAGGCTTACCCCTCATCAGTGCAAGCAAATGACTTACCTACTTACTTAGTGCAGACTTACATGCCCCCCTTTAGCCCTGAATGGAAGGATTATTCGCCACAGTAATTCAACAGTCGCAGCGTGTGACTTTAACCAATTAGCGCAATCTCCAAGTTAGCCATTACATCAATTGATTTAACCCTGAAACAAACCTGAGCTGAAAGCCTGCTCACCAGAAACCTGGAGTGCGCGCACACACACAATCACACACAATCACACACAATCACACACAATCTCACACACACACACACACACACACACACACACACACACACACACACCACACACACACACACACACACACACACACACACACACACACACACACACACACACACACACACACACACACACACACACACACAGCGAGCAGAGGAACAGAAAGGAAAACTGTGTCACGCTCACAGCATAATTACCCCAATCAATCCTGACATCACTTTGATGCCATATTTGTTCTTCTCCTGTTAATCACTAAAAGCTATGCAAACAGAGGAATCAGAGAAGAGAGGGTCACTCAGAAAGGCCAGCATGCATTTCATAACACCCCTAAAGTCAGATGAGGGGTGCAGGATCATCAACTCTGCCCACACCTTACTTAACAGAGGTCTTCCCCTTATTACACTCTCTTACACAGGGGGGCAATGCCAGGATGTCCTCCTCAAATGTTGAGAGTGGACTGCACGGGTAATCACACGGGCTAAGTAACATACACACATATATGCAAACGCACACAAACACACTTACACACATACATGCACACACACATACACAAGCACAAACACAGATGCAAACGCACACACACATATACACGCACACACACAGACACACACATACACACACACACACACACACACACACACACATATATATACATACATACACACACACACACACACATACATACATATACACACACACACACACACACACACACACACACACACACACGCAGGCTAACACACTCCTACTCAAAAAGACACACTCATGCTCACACACACACGCCCATGCATGTACACACACATGCACACAGGCTAACACACACACAGGCTCACAAACACACAAGCTAAGAAACATTTGCATACACACACATGCACACTGGACAGAAGTTCCCACTTCCCGGGCCCAATCAGTGTGTGCATAATCAGCTGAGTGAGGTGGTTAACCAGGCCATTGTGCATGATTACACTAGATGCTCAGCAATCATGATTCAATAATAAACACCATTGTTTTCCTACTTAATTTCATAAGTTTAATGGAAGTAATTCATCACCAAGGCACAATCCAAAGGATCATTTACTACTGAAGAGGGAAAATAAAGATATCGGTCTTCTACAAAAGACATTATCATCCTACAGCCTGGTTAGAGCGCTTGATTGGACAGATTTGTTCCCTGGTCCCAGACATCACGTTAGGTTAGATTTCAGATCGTTCACAAAATTCCTACAACAGCAGCAATAAATCAACTTAAAATAATTTTGGAAAAAGTAAAAACAAAACTGGACAAAAAAACACAGAAGAAAATGAGCAAAGCCGCTTCAGAATGCTAATAGTTTTGCTTAATTGAACGTACTAGCTAAGGACTTCTGCACACATGTACATGTTCAACAACCAAGCACACAGTACCCAATCATATACAAGAGCAAAGCATCATGGGAATAAAGTAACCAAACCGATCTGAACGCAATAGCGTGCTCCCTCAGCCTTTCAGCACTGATTCCTTAGATAAAAGCAAACCGGCTTTGGCTAAGGCTTGGCTTCTGCATGTTGGCGTCACCCCCCAAAAATAAGTGTTTATGAAAAATTTACGATTATATTAATGGACTGCCTGGTCTCCAATTGGCCATTTCAGTGAAGGTTTAAGAAGCAACGTTTCTTGCTGCTAAATCAAACCAGGACTCGCACTCCTGTTTGGCACCCCCAAACCGGAGAGTAATCATACGAAGAACACGATACGGGATAACAGCGTTGGATATCACAAAGTGCGTCCCTGGATCAGGACAGCATACACAGTGAAATTGCTTGTGAAGGGTAATTCATCTGATGTCTGTCTTTTGAGTCTCGCTCTCCGGTCCAGGAAGGAAGGTGGGAGTTAGAGTTTCGAGCGTCTCCCCGTCGAGAGGTAAAATCCCACGGGACGTTTCCCCTCCGAGGTCAGGAGCAGGGCTGCCCGTCCCCGAACCGGAAACGAACGGAAACGCGTGAACGTGCCCAGACGCGCGAGCGTGCAGATTAACGCGCCATGAGTGAGCACAGCTCATAAAGAAAACCTCAGAGTGTACTTCCACAGGCACGAGACCAGACAGCTCTGCACAAGAGACAGTTCATTTGTCTTTCGTAAGGTGATACGGGTCTTTTTCAGGTAAGGTGAAACTGTATAATCATCTAAAAAAAAAAAAAATGTGGGGGGCAGTTGCATAAAACCAAAAACATACTGACCTCATTTTAAAAAAAAATGTGGGTCAAAGGACAGCTGCAGTTGTTTGGTTTTGTTGCATTTTATTACAACACAGCTGAAATCAACTTAATGTTTCAACCACTTAACTCACTTTCATGTGGACAGTATAATACACCGACTGTGCATCTGAACCTGACTTAGTGGTAAAAGCACAGACATTTATACTTGCAACAAACTGTTCAAGAATGCATGAAGCTTGAGGAAAGGGTTCTGTTGCAGTCTTACTGAAAACGCATACACTTCAACCCAATTTCACTACCATCGTGATTGGAAGTCTTCTATTCAGATATGACCTCTGACCTCTAACCTTACACTTCCATCATATACAGTTACACCCCTCCACACCCTTGCCCCTAAACCCCCAAGGACTTCCTCCACCGCAGCCTTACCTACACCCCAACCAGCGTGTACCCCAACCTGGCCAGGGTCAATCAAGACGTTAGGCAGATTGAGCATGAAATGGCCCAATTTTATTCACACATTCTGGACCTGACACATGAGGAAATTCTATTTATTCTGTTTCCATAGAAACTAGTGAAAGGGGGACTTGACTGGACATAGTGGGAGTTTGTAGGAGCAGAATGGACACTACATGGGAGAGTGAGTGTGATGCATGGATATAGGGGACTACTGGGCAAAGGGGTGGTGAGTGTTAGGGCCCTATACTTTTTTTTGTGTTGAGACATCATCAGTATCAGGGAAACTATTATTTGGGACTAATAGGGTGTTGGTTGGTATTTGGGAGATTGACCAGGTAAGACAGAAAAAGAAAGGGATTATGAGGGAAGTGGGAAGTATGAGGAGGAGAGGAGGAGAGGGGTACCGGTTTTAGGTGAATCAGGGCGAGGGGGCGATCTGGTTTAACCAGAGCCCGCGACCTGCCTGCACTGGGCTCACAGTAGCGCATTTGTTTTACAGTTCAGGGAAGAAGCATGTTAACAATTAGCCTGGGGGCAGCGCAGGGCTTTGGTGCGTGAGGGACAGGCATGCAGCCTCCATCCCCTTAATTAAAGAAACTTTCATCAAAGCGCTCATTAAAAAGCACTCGCCTTCCAACGGCTGTGAAAATAAACAGCCATTAGTCTTGCAGAGCCTGGAAGCCAAGGCTGCAGTTCAGTACCAACTCGCCAACACTGACGAGAGAGAGCCACTGCAGGCCTGAGTCTGTGTGTGGTGTGTGTGTGTGTATGTAAGCACATGCGTGTGTGTGCGCACATGTCAACACGGCTGTATGCGCCAGTAGGCGTGGCTTTCCGGGAATAGTTTCTGGGGTATTTGAATTTTCAGTTTTAGTGTATGCTTTTGACTGGCCTATAGAGTTTTGCGCACAATGAAGGAAATTTTAGATTTAAGATATTTAGAGAAGGCTTTACAATGGCAGATATAGGACATTTGGGGGTTTGTGGTCCAGAAAAACACTTCCAAGTAACTGAAAAGCGGCTCGTACACGCTCCATTGGAAATGGTTCCAAGTGAAAATATTAAATGCAATTTATTTGAATAATAATTTGATAACATGCACACGTACGATATCTGAGGGCATAACGTGAATTAGAAGTTACCTGTGTAAGTGCACTTCTGCTTTAGACCACAAATCCCCAAATGGCCTATACCTGCCATCTTAAAGCTGGCAGATGAACACAAGCTTCTTTGAATACTTGGGAATACAAACCCGGGAATACAAATATGCCACATGGCACACAGAAAACTGTCCAGGCCAATGCAAAACACACACCAGAAATGAAATAATATTCTTTAACAATGCCAGAAAGTGAAGTATCGCTTTGAAGACATGGCTGAAATGCTGGACCGTGCACTTCCAGGAGTAGAACCCAGCAGCAGTTCCCAGGGTAACGGACCACCCACTGTCCACAGCAGGGGTGGCTGACCCTGGACCCCGAGAGCCCAAGGATCTGCCGGTTCTCCGGAGTTGGCCAAGTCGTCTACAGAGAGGGGCTCAAGAGAGGCTCCGAGCACATCCTCCAGCACATCACTTTCTAGTACACAGTCCCACCCCAGTGAACAGGCGGGCAACCTGTATTTGGTGAAACAAGTGTACCATGTTCGTTATCAAAGGTCGCTAGGAAAGAGGATAAATCTGCACAATCGGTATTCTATACAGACGAACAATGAGCAACAAGCAATGAGCTACAGCTCAGCTCAGTTAGCAAAGCACCAAGCCTGTTTTCAGGCAGTCACAAAAATGCACCAATATTTCATTTGCTTCAACCTCCATCTTTCAACTTTATTTCAAGGCAGATTTTGAAACCAATGAGTCCCGTTTGTAAAAAAAACACTAATCTTAGGAAAGCCAAGGTTTTAACCCATTGGTTCTTGGTTGAGAAGCACAGAGATGCCCGCCACAGACCCCATGCTAGGACCACATTGAGTGTTGTCTGGCTGAGCCTCCCCGGTGTCTATCTCTGGTATTTAACAGGGCTCCCACACAGCATGCACCAGTACAGTTTAATAAACCCCGACCCATGTTTAAAACGCAGGCCTTCGGTGCCAGGAATATTTACCTCGCGCGAGACGCGCGCCAATTAATGTTTGTAATAAGACAGAATCCAAACACCGGCGCAGTGCTAACAAGAAACAGAATGCGGGCGCTTTGGAGAAGCGGTTTCCTGTCAGTGTCCATTAGCCTTCCTCCACGTGAGCGCAGAGAGCGAAGCGCCCAGGGTTTCCCTGTGAACTCTCAAACCCCACACATCCCGCTTTGAGAGACGGCAGCTCTTAACCCCATTAGCGGTGGGGATATGAAAGTGAGCCTTAGAAAAATTGTTCCCGATTTTCTTTTTTTAAGATTTTCCCCCAATCGGGGGCTTCTGTAAACAATGCGAAACATGAGGCCCGGCTACGGCTCCCCCTCAATAGAAAAATCGCATCGGAGGTCCTCCCGTCTTTCGCAGTATTCTACCTTTCCTTCTCTTTCACCCTCTCCTTCCTCCATCTCTCCAAGCACTCTCCATCGCTCACTTCACTCTCAGGACTCTTCTCCAGGTTAACACTTTGGCTGGGACAGGTTAGGTGACTGTGCTGGTAAAGCCTCAAACATGAATCTGCACACTTTTAAAATATGAAACCTGAGGAGATCTGGGGCCCAATCCACAGGGCGGCTGACCCCGTTACCCCTCTCTGCTTTGTCTGAATAAAGCAAAACATACTAAATAAAGTCAGTCCACTGTCCTTCCAACCTGAGATTTGAGTAACCCTAAAAAAGAGAGGCATATGATAAAAGATACTGTTTTCTCAATTAATTAAAAAAAGAATGAATGAATAAAACAGATGCAGTACAAATATGATTAAACGGACACGCAGGATACTGGAGTGCACGTGGGCCACCCTGCTGGCCTGAACAATGTGCAGTGCAGCAGTTCGTAATGACGCGCGCGCACTCGCACGCACACACACACACTCACTCACACACATACACACACACACACACACACTCACACACACTCACACACACTCACACACACTCACACACACTCACACACACTCACACACACTCACACACACTCACACACACTCACACACACACACTCACACACACACACCTCACCGCTGCGCTGCGATGACACCTGGCCCGGGCTCTGGTTTCCTCTGCAGTCTGGCCCGATCGCTTACATGCCAGATGCGGGTGACTGCAAACAGGCTGAAAACAAACCTGCGAGCCCCGCCTCCCCACCGGTGGTCTCCTCGTCACCCCCCCGGCACCAGGCCACATTACTGCCACAGTAACCCACGGCGACATCCAGCGCTCCTCCAGTTGACTTAGGACCACACTTTGTCCCCCCACTCTTCACTCTGCCCCCACCCCTTTCCCCCCATTTTGCACTGTGCCCCCCCCCATTCAAAACAATGTGGGCAACTCCAACATGCAAAGAGGGACACCCCCCCCCCCATCCCCATCCCAATGCACATGATATTAAATATAATCATGCCCATAATAATGATGACAGTCATTATAATAATCACCATCATCATCATCATTCTCTTCACCACAACCACAACAGCAACACCATTAATACAGCTGCAAGCTGCAATTCAGAGGACCAAGCACAATATGGCACAAGATGGCTGCCAAGCTACCATTACTGCTTCTGTACCGTAAGCACAATGGGTAAAACTCAAAGTGGCATGGCTTAAACACACATACTGCACTTTGGGTGAACTTTACGAGTATACATTAGTAAAAATGAGGCTTTATGAGAGGCGTGGCTTCCCTGTCCCATGTGACCAATAACCACGATACGTGGCATGATGACACATGTCATAGGCCTGATTAAGCATGTCAAGTTTCATTCAATTACAAAACTCTTCAGTCATGATACCATATTGAGATCAAACTTTCTTTGCAATTTAGTTGTGTGCCAATATGTCATTTAGGCATCCTGTTTTCACAGTATTATTTTTCCATATTAAAAAATTGGAAAATTGTACATATTCAATTGGTTGCGGCAGGCATCGTTTCATCCATTTTTGTTCGAACTTCGAACATCATTCCTGTATGGTCCGGATTATAATTTTTTTTTTTTTTGCTTCATTTAATTTATTGCCTTTTGCATGACCTTTTTTCAAAAGCAAGTCTCGCTTGGCTCACAGGAACAGCAGGTGTGTAAATGCTGTACTTGTAATGGACGTTCTCAAGCGGCGTTTCCAGTCACGCCAAAACGCAGGGCGATGACTCAATCTAGCACCTAGAACACTTAAACCTCCAAATCACCTTCACAAAAACTGAGTCAGCATGACACCCCGACCCCCTCCTCCACTCTCTCATTTCTCCCCTTGCGTTAGAATCACACGAAAAGGTGCAGCACGCACTGACTGTGCCTAACGCGTCTGAGGCGAAAGGTTCAGCACTAATTCATGGCGCTAAGAGGCTCGTTTCTCCAGCTCCACATGCATATTAGAGATTCTCGTTAGGGTCGGGGGGAAAAAAGCTCACTTCAAACTTCCATTTCTAGGAAAAAGCTGGAGAAGAAGAAGAAGAAGAAAAAAACAAAAAAAACAACTTGTTTTTTGGAGGGGCAACTGATCATTGAGATGCGTTTTCCTGTGCTTACGGACGGTCCACCCGCATGCTGAAGGACTATGGGTAAGTGATCACAGCACACAGGTGCAGCCCATACTCACCGGCATGGCAGCGTGCTCTATGGCCTTCCCCTACGGGAGAGACTGGGGTTCAGACAGGAAAATCATGCGCCTCTATACCTCTCTCTCCCTCTCCATTCATCTCTTTCTCTCCTCCTCTCGCTCTCTCTAGCAGCAGTGTAGTATAGTGGCATAGGGAACTGGGCTTGTAGCTCAGAGATTGCGGGTTTGATTCTTAGGTGGGGAACTGTAGTTTTACCCTTGAGGAAGGTGCTTAACCTGATTCATAAAATGTAAGCTATGGGAGTTGCTCTGAGTAAGAGTATGCTATAAAACTATAATGTAAAAAAAATAAAAAATAATTAATTAAAAAAGGCTCAGTCCATGATCAATTTGTGATTGGCTAAAATTTAGAGAGAATATGATGGTACTGTAGTTCCAGAATGAACTTACTGTGACTGAATGACCGGACTGGAGCCCCTGAATGACCAGACTGGGGCCCCTGAATGACCAGACTGGAGCCCCTGAATGACCAGACTGGGGCCCCTGAATGACCAGACTGGAGCCCCTGAATGACTAGACTGGGGCCCCTGAGGTGGGGGTGAAGCGGGTTTACAGCCCCCTGGCTGGGACGTGGCAGCTCGCCACCAAACCAGCAGCGGATCTGCACCTCGCCGCACACCGACCCAAACAAGGAGCTGGGAGCCCGCCCCACACGCTCTGGCGCACTTTGGCTCGGTCTAGAACACGGGGCCAAAGCTGAGGCCCCATGCGCCTGTGGTCACAGGGAGTAGAGACCTGTACAGACAGATTTAGCCCCCCCCAGCGGCACGCGCACCAACAATGGCAGCGGTGTTGCCTTTCCTGCCGGTTGGTCAGGCTCTCGCCCTCTTCCTGTGAGAGAGCAGGGCCTTTTCTCCCCGCGCGCGGCACCCCAGGGTCACGCACCGATTTAGCGGATTAGGCGGGAGGCCGGGACCCTGAAAGCGGCTTTCAGCACCTCTGACGGGGACCTTCCAGCGGCGCTTTCGGCTCAGGGGGGCTTTTGTTTCGTGAGAAACGCCTCCAGAGCGGGTCAGGGCCTGGGCACGTCCGGCTCCGTCAGCTGGACCTGTGTGACCTGCGATTCACCTCTGGTCAAGGCCCCCTGATCTCTCTCTCTCTCTCTCTCTGTCCCTCCCTCTCTCCCTCGCTCCTGGGGCGCGATGGCACCAGTGCTCTGTGTTACCCGGCCTTTCCGCCGTAAATCCTATTAGCCTCTGCTTCCCGCTCACGGCACAAACAGGCACCATTACTGAAGCCCTTAAGCGTGTGTATGTCTACGTACACGTGTGTGTGTGTGTGTGTGTGTGTGTGTGTGTATATACAGTACCAGTCAAAAGTTTGGACACACCTACTCATAGAAGGTTTTTTTCCGTTATTTTTACTGTTTTCCACATTTTGGAATAGTAAAGACATCAAAACTACAAGATAACACAAATTAAATTATGCAAAGACCAAAAAAGTGTTAAACAAATTTTTTAAAAGTCATATATTTTAGATTCTTCAAAGTAACCACCCTTTGCCTTGATAACGGCCTTGCACATTCTTGCCATTCTCTCAAACAACTTCTGTGGTAAACAGGTATTCCACAGGTAAACAGGTGATGCCATCATGACTCTATATAAAAGGAAATCAAAAGACTCCTGATATCTTATTTCCAGGTACTCTTAGAAGTGATACTATAACCTCTGCATTTGAATGGATCTCTATGGGAATTGGGGGGTGGGACTAGATTAAGCTGTAAATTACACGGGAATAGTATGTAACCCATGGTTGGCTAAATGGCTGTAAGTCATCAAGGGTCTGAGGTATCAAACGAGCCTCAAACCATCACTCTGCTGCCAGATATGCAGTAGATATGGATGGATCACTTTAAGGGTTGTTTCTCCTGACAAATTTTCCTATTGAACTATTGTAAAAATAAGTCAGGAGAAGAAACCCTTCAAGTTATCCATCCATATCTACTGTATTTCTGGCAGCAGAGTGATGGTTTAAGGCTTGTTTGATACGTCAGACCCTTGATGACTTACAGCCATTTAGCCAACCATGTGTTCTACACTGTTTCAGTGTAATTTAAAGCTAAATCTAGTCCCACCCCCAATTCCCATAGAGATCCATTCAAATGCAGAGGTTATAGTATCGCTTCTAAGAGTACCTGGAAATAAGATATCAGGAGTCTTTTGATATCCTTTTATACAGTCATGATGGCATCACCTTTTTACCTGTGGAATACCTGTTTACCACAGAAGTTGTTTGAGAGAATGGCAAGAATGTGCAAGGCTGTTATCAAGGCAAAGGGTGGCTACTTTGAAGAATCTAAAATATATAACTTTTTTTTATTTGTTTAAGACTTTTTTGGTCTTTGCATAATTTAATTTGTGTTATCTCATAGTTTTGATGTCTTTACTATTCCAAAATGTGGAAAACAGTAAAAATAATGGAAAAAACCTTCTATGAGGTGTGTCCAAACTTTTGACTGGTACTGTACATGCACATGTGTGTGTGTGCGCAGGCTGAGAGTCTGCATACTCACGGGCAGGTGTGTGAACACAGTGAAGGTGCTGCAGAGAAAAGCGATGAGGTCACTGAGGTAGTCACTGGCCTGCCCGCTTCCCTGCAACGCCATCCAATCGTAATCCGCCAGCTGCAGGAACTGATCGATCTTCTGGTTCAGATTGGTGTAGATCTCCGCCTCGGCAGCATGACGTGCATCCTGGGGGGTGTGGAGGAGGTGGAGGAGAGAGAGAAAGAGGAGAGTGAGAATAGGTTTGTTCCATTAATAATGGGCGAAAGAGTGAGACAGAGCTTCAGGAATGACAGTGTTTATGAGAACAGAGCTGTAATCCCTGTACAGTGATGGAGTGAATGAGAGGATGTTAAAGGTGGAAAGAGGGAAAGTGATGGAGTGAATGAGACGATGCTAAAGGGGGAGAGGGGGAAAGTGATGGAGAGAATGAGAGGATGTTAAATGTGGAGAGAGAAAGTGATGGAGTGAATGAGAGGATGTTAAAGGTGGAGAGAGGGAAAGTGATGGAGTGAATGAGAGGATGTTAAAGGTGGAGAGAGAAAGTGATGGAGTGAATGAGAGGATGTTAAAGGTGGAGAGAGGGAAAGTGATGGAGAATGAGAGGATGTTAAAGGTGGAGAGAGGGAAAGTGATGGAGAGAATGAGAGGATGTTAAAGGTGGAGAGAGGGAAAGTGATGGAGAGAATGAGAGGATGTTAAAGGCGGAGAGAGGGAAAGTGATGGAGAGAATGAGAGGATGTTAAAGGTGGAGAGAGAGAAAGTGATGGAGTGAATGAGAGGATGTTAAAGGCGGAGAGAGGGAAAGTGATGGAGTGAATGAGAGGATGCTAAAGGTGGAGAGAGAGAAAGTGATGGAGTGAATGAGACAATGCTAAAGGTGGAGAGAGGGAAAGTGATGGAGTGAATGAGAGGATGTTAAAGGTGGAGAGAGAAAGTGATGGAGTGAATGAGAGGATGTTAAAGGTGGAGAGAGGGAAAGTGATGGAGTGAATGAGAGGATGGTAAAGGTGAAGAGAGGGAAAGTGATGGCGTGTGAGAGGTGGAGACAGGAAGGTGGGTCCCACCTTAAAGGTGGAGGTGCCGTAGAGCTTGGTGGCGTTGACGGTGTCTGGGGGCACGTTGGTGATGTTGGAGATGAATCCCTCCAGGAACTGACAGGACTGCTCCAGATGAGTGGTGTTAATGATGATCTGCACCAGCTGGAGACACACACAAACATGTGCACACATACGCGCACAGACGCGCGCACACACACACACAGCCTTGTTACAAATCTGCGTCCCAATCCAAAACTTCCCCCCCTTCCTCTTCCCCCCTCCCACCCCAAAACATAGCCAGGTTTCTGCCATCTCACCCCTGTGATCAGTTACAAACACAGCTTCTGCCAGAATAACCCACGTATTAGTACGAGTGTACGGTAGTGTGGGGATGGGTTATGCACAGTAAGTTGTGTGGGGTTGGGTTATGCATGGTAAGTTGTGGGGATGGGTTATGCACGGTAAGGTGTGGGGTTGTTGGGTTGTGCACGGTAAGGTGTGGGGTTGGGTTACACACGGTAAGGTGTGGGGATGTTTGGTTACGCACGGTAAGGTGTGGGCATGTTTGGTTACGCACGGTAAGGTGTGGGGTTGTTGGGTTGTGCACAGTGAGGTGTGGGGTCGGGTTGTGCACGGTGAGGTGTGGAGTTGGGTTATGCACGGTAAGGTGTGGGGTTGTTGGGTTATGCACGGTAAGGTGTGGGGTTGGGTTACACACGGTAAGGTGTGGGCTTGGGTTATGCATGGTGAGGTGTGGGGTTGTTTGGTTACGCACAGTAAGGTGTGGGGATGTTTGGTTATGCACGGTAAGGTGTGGGGTTGGGTTATGCATGGTAAGGTGTGGGGTATGGTTATCCATGGTGAGGTGTGGGGTTGTTGGGTTATGGGCGGTAAGGTTTGGGGGTTGGGTTATGCATGGTGAGGCGTGGGTTTGGGTTATGCACGGTAAGGTGTGGGGTTGTTGGGTTATGCATGGTGAGGTGTGTCGTTGCGTTAGAACAGTGATCAGTTCTTCAGCTGTGGGGATAATTGGGAACAGGCCTGCTTGTGGGCTAGCTCTCCACAGGGGGGCTATATGAAGTGGCGGGGTACACCCAGCCCCACTTTCCAAACCCCTGCCTCTGTGTTTGCCTCTAACGGGACTACAAACCTCTGATATCTGATCCGATGGCTTCACCGCCCCCCGACCCTTAAACCCAAACCTGAACCCCAACGGTCGGCCCCCAACCTGCTCCCACGGTCAACCCTGCTCTCTGCGTGACACCTAGCTGAACGCCATATCTGGACTGTAACATTATAAACACAACTAAAAATAAATGAATAACACACATCTCCTGCACTCTCAGTCAGACTAAACACACTTCAAAAGATGTGTAAGCTGGTTTGTGTTGGAGCGAGGTTTTCTTAACCTTATATTGGCAGAACCCAGGGAGCAAGACTAGTTCAGGGCAAAGGGAAGACATGCTAACACACACACGCACTTGCTTGTGCACACGCCTAACAGAACCTCAGCAACACGAGTGGGACAGAAGACACAAACGCAGGCACACGCACCCAACAGAACCACAGCATCAGAGAGAAAATGGACACAGGTCTCGAACTGCCTCAGAATCACTGGTCACGGGTCAAATCAACGTCTGATGAAGTCACACAACCAATGGATGAGGGCCCTTAAAATTACTTCTTAAAAGCTGTATGCAGTGGGGAAAACTCAAACACTAAATAAGAATGCATGTCCCTCCTCCAGCTGGGATCGTCTCCAGATGAGACGATCCCTTTCTGCCTTCTCACCTCCGCCAGCCCCACATTCTTCTTCTTGATGGCGTAATGGAGACAGTGGCTCAGGGTTCGAGTCAGCAGCAGGTTGGTGGACTTGCGGATCATGTCGTCGATCTCTGTGGAGCTGAGAACAAAGAGGAAACGTTCTTTACTGCGTCGCCCCAGTACCCTTTTTTGAGGGACAGAGAGAATCACATTCACACACCGGAACAACAATAGCGCGATTCAAAGCTGCAAGCTGCTTATTGGTTGGGTGCCGTCTGTGCAATTTGTCATCAACCTCATTCATAATCGTGCCGTGTAGCACACGGGTCTCATTTCCCTCTCCCCCCACCCCCCTTCTTTCTTCTCCCTCCACCTTCGCCTTGTTTGCAACTGTTGATCGGCTTATAAGCGGGGGTGACCTATGACCCCTACTGGCTAGCAGTGAGGGGTCATAGGTCACAGTGATGACACTTCCTCTTTTCCCTGGACCCAAAGCTGTAGCATGTAGATTGGTTGATACAGGGCTATACAGAACAGCATTAGAAAATGGGAAAAGGTGGTGTGCAAACAGGGACTGAATGCAGCGCAGTGGTCTTTGCACCTGGCTGTTTAGATGAGCGCAGGATGCTTTCGTCCGTTGTGTTTTTATTTTTTCGCTGCAGAGGTTAACAAGGGCCGGCCGATGCGCGGTTACCATGTAAGTCGAGGTCTGACCGTTCTTTGGGTAACAAACACATTCCTCTCAGATTGCTAAATTGTCTTTATTTGTGTCGGGAGGCCATGGAGGAATTCAAAAACTTTGCTTTTAAGGAGGAAAGAGATCTTCAAGCGCAGTCCAGTGATTTGGCACAGGCTCTTGGATGGGGGGGAGAGGGATGGGGGGAGAGGGGGAGATATTTTGGATGGTGCTGGGAGTCATTGCACTGCAGTAGCCTCCACATTCCATCAGCCAGCAGAGCACAGGGGTGAGAGCCGAACTGGAGAGGGACGAGCAGCGGTCCAGACAAACCGCAGGGCGTGCGAGAGACGCTATATTTGGGCAGGCGCACAAAGGCCAGCCCGAGTTTGGACGGGAAGGTTCACTTCCTTTCCGGCAAAAACGCTTCCATCTCCCCCGTGCCTTCCATTACTGCCCGCATGGTTCCTGGAGAGGTTACACGTGCAAGTGTGTGTGTGCGTGCGTGCGAGTGAGTGGATGTTTTGTGCGTGTGTGAGTGCGCGCGTTTGCGTGTGCGCGCGTGCGTGCTCACGCATGTGTGCGTGTACCTGCCATTCACGCACAATGCTTAAAGCTGCCATGGAGGTCACTCTGTCCCAGCTTTGAGCCTAAACAGCGCTGGAGACGCACACCACTGGGTCTGGACACGGAACGGGAAAACTGCATTATTGGCAGCTGTGGAAGACTGGCCGGTTTCGTACATCGGAGAGGCGGCACTTTGGACGGGGTCTCGGAGCGCCTGTGAAGCGGCGGGCCGCCAGGCCGCATACGGCGCTCATTTGTACCGTGTGAGTAATAACTGCTTGTGTGCACGCCTGGAAAGTAAACAAAGACGCCTTTATGGAGAACACCGGCGGAGGCCGACACAGAGCCTGGCCCGACCAGGCCTCATTGTTCTTCCTCGCTGTTTTGGCGCGTCAACGAGAACTTCTGTAGCAAAGCTGTCGAGAAGCCGGGGGGTCGGGGGTGTTCCAAACCTGCCTGGCCCACAGGAACACTGAAATAAGACACCCCAGAACATTCTAGAACATTTCAACACCGAAACCTCGGCCGCCAGGTCCTGCTTTGACGACTGGCCCCGTGAGATGAGAACGTGCGGTCTAGCACGGTTACCCCGAAAATGTGATTGACCCATCAGACAATGGGACTGAGGGGGCAGGGAGGGGGGGTTAGTTTCCTAATGAAAGGGGGCTGTATAGAAATTGCACGTGCCGTACCGAAGTACGCGTCGGCCGCAAGCCAGCCCCCTCCCCCGCCCTCCATGACAGAAAAAAAAATGAAGGGGGGAGGGATAGAAAGAAGAAAAAAGCTAAATCCTTGGGTGACGTTTATTAGCAGTGTCAAGCCCTGATTTGGGCAGCGCGTTTAAATGTAACGCATTATCATATTAATCATCCGTTTCATTCATTCGTTCACTTCCTTCCTGGCTCCCCATCAGGAGCCGGGAATCCTGATTCTGATGCCGGGTAATTGGGCTGTTCAAAGCGGAGGAGAAAAAAGTTAAATCATCCTGTACATCTTCGTTCATTTACACAGGGCCTGATTGCATTGCGTACCTCAGCGGCCAATGGCAACCCAATCACAGGTCAATCTGCATGCAAAATGTAATGCATCAAGTCGAAGGCGCAATTATTTTGGCGCCATTTCGATACCAGCAGCATGGCTGTATTGTGGTCTAACTTTTCCGGTCACGTGAAATGTGCAGTCGTGTAGGTAAGGGGAGATTTAGACCGGGACACGTGTTCTCATTCGCCGTTTGTGTTCATAACAGCCATGCTGGTGCTCAACTGTGCTTTGTTTAAAGGGTAATCAGCTCATCGGTCAGTACTGGAAAAGCCTATAAGGTCATCACAGGGGAAAAAGTGTGTGGGAAACAAGAATGCATAGTGGGACAGAGCGCGTGTGGGACAGAGCGCGTGTGGGACAGAGCGCGTGTGGGACAGAGCGCGTGTGGGACAGAGCGCGTGTGGGACAGAGCGCGTGTGGGACAGAGCGCGTGTGGGACAGAGCGCGTGTGGGACAGAGCGCGTGTGGGACAGAGCGCGTGTGGGACAGAGCGCGTGTGGGACAGAGCGCGTGTGGGACAGAGCGCGTGTGGGACAGAACGTGTGGGACAGAACGTGTGGGACAGAGCGCGTGTGGGACAGAGCGCGTGTGGGACAGAGCGCGTGTGGGACAGAGCGCGTGTGGGACAGAGCGCGTGTGGGACAGAACGTGTGGGACAGAGCGCGTGTGGGACAGAGCGCGTGTGGGACAGAGCGCGTGTGGGACAGAGCGCGTGTGGGACAGAGCGCGTGTGGGACAGAGCGCGTGTGGGACAGAACGTGTGGGACAGAACGTGTGGGACAGAGCGTGTGGGACAGAGCGCGTGTGGGACAGAGCGCGTGTGGGACAGAGCGCGTGTGGGACAGAGCGCGTGTGGGACAGAGCGCGTGTGGGACAGAGCGCGTGTGGGACAGAGCGCGTGTGGGACAGAGCGCGTGTGGGACAGAGCGCGTGTGGGACAGAGCGTGTGGGACAGAGCGCGTGTGGGACAGAGTGTGTGGGACAGAACGTGTGGGACAGAACGTGTGGGACAGAGCGTGTGGGACAGAGCGTGTGGGACAGAACGTGTGGGACAGAACGTGTGGGACAGAGCGTGTGGGACAGAACGTGTGGGACAGAACGTGTGGGACAGAGCGCGTGTGGGACAGAGCGCGTGTGGGACAGAGCGCGTGTGGGACAGAGCGCGTGTGGGACAGAGCGCGTGTGGGACAGAGCGCGTGTGGGACAGAGCGCGTGTGGGACAGAGCGCGTGTGGGACAGAGCGCGTGTGGGACAGAACGTGTGGGACAGAACGTGTGGGACACAGAGCGCGCTCGGTCGACCACAGAGGTGAGGCTGGAAAACTGTCCATCAAAGGGGAAGTCGTAAAGAAAAAAATGGAGACAGGAACAGGAAGACAGACTTACTGGATCTGCGACACTAAGCGGGTAAATGACAGAGAGGTGGAGACTGGATCTGCGACACGAAGCTGGTAAATGACAGAGAGGTGGAGACTGGATCTGCGACACGAAGCTGGTAAATGACAGAGAGGTGGAGACTGGTCTCAGGACGTCTTGCAGCTATTCCATTCATTTTTAGATATATTGTGAAGGGGTACAAAAGTTAAAACTCCTTTTTTTCTTCATTATTCCGCGATCCTCATCATCTGGTGATCCGATGAAAAAGGCAGTCTCAACGTCTCAACTCAAAAAACATTGGCTCACACGCTTAAGCTGATGTCCATCAACACAATTTTCATTCATCCAAGTGTGTGTGTGTGTGTGTGCGTGCGGGGGACAAAACAACAGTGATGCATACAACTTTAAAGGACAAAGTGTTATTCCAGCCATGAGTTTGAAAAAAGTTTTTTTAATAAATGATGAAACTTTGGAAGACCCTGCTGGCCGAGGCGGCAGCGCTATAAGGTGACTCTGAAGGGCGTGAGACGATTGAGCGGACTGCGTTTACATGGCTCTCATTTGCTGCTTCACAGCGACGGGTTACAGAGTTTACAGATTTTGATTTCTGATTAAGGGTTACGGGTCTGGTTATTTGACTAATGCCCCATTTACACCTTGCATTATAAAAAAGGAAATCCATTTGAATGACGCAGCTTGTCGTGATTGGATTCAGCAGCTCTGTGCTTTCACGCATGCATGAGATCAAATATAAATGGATATTTGATTAAAGGTTACAGATCTGGATGTCGAACCTCTTTTCCGTCTTGAACCGAGTGCGGATGACGGGGTCAGAAAACCAAGCCCGTTTAAAATGCGTCGGCTGAGGGAGCAGATGGGATTTTAAAAACTCGTTCAAAGGTACGGCTCTCGTCTGCGCAACCTGCTCTGCATTTGGGAGAATTCATCCGGGAGAACAAAACCCTCGTTTCAATATTCATGAGGGGAGAAACCACGGAGACAAGCCGCCTCCGGTGGCCATGTTTTCATACTGCACGGACCAGCCCTCATGTCCTTCACAACATCACCTCACATTTCTTTCTCCCTTAGCGACACATCTGCATCTAAAGACTCCGTTCCTTTGGGCCCAAACGTTTAACCGGACTCATAAATATGAAATATGACACCGTTAGTAGCTATTAGATGCTGCTAGCTATTAGCTGCTACTAGATGATAATATAACAGGTGTAGCAAAACAGAATGGACCTGTAACAGCCATGTTTACTTGTTATTTTGACAATGTTAATAGTTGTAGGTGGGTTTTAATTCAATCTATGAGAAAGTAGTGACTTTCTTTTTTATTGAAATCAGACCAGAGGAAGACTTCGTGCTCGCAAGCCACACACCACTTCCTGTGAATTAGTAATGGCCACGCACGGAAAGGAACACTTTCACAGCTGAGGAGGTTACAGCATACTTCGGCTGATTAAGCCTCTGACTGTATTCTGTTCTATATACAAGCCCATGGACACAATACAGCCCATAAGTCACCACTTACAGCAATTTCATGATTTTTATATGTCTAAGATATTATTATAATCACAGAATAATCTGCACTAAAACACACTACCATCCACACACTTCCATTTTTACAATGTGTAACATACTGTTCGACCTACACGCCTCCAATTTACAACATAGCCAACAAATGTGCTGCTCCATCCACACAGCAAACCCTCCCTGCCTTTAACTGCGCCAATTTCAAATGAAGGACAGACAGAAACCACATTAAAGAAACAACAACAACCACATAAATCCCAAATTCCTTCACATGATTTCACGGTGTAAGAAACAGCCTCTTTGAACTTTTTCAAGGACTGAGGAGCTGGACAGACGGCCTCCGCACAGTTTGCAGCAGAACAGTCACTTTTGTTTTGACGGTAATGAGCGGTAATTTGGCGGGCCAGGTTACCTTATGATCCCATTACACTTTCCTGCCAAGTTCTTCCCCTACAGCAACCTTTGACCCCCAAATCCCCAACGCCTACCGCACCCCCGGAACAGGAAGCCAGACAGCGACGTCCCCTCCCCTCTAAGGTAACCAGACCTGACCTGCCGCTCACGAAAACCTGCGCCGAGGGTCAAACAGCCCACTTCAAACGAGCCCCGGTAACAGAGCCGGCAAACGTTTCCACATTGCCCAATCAGGCGAGGCGGAGCTGGAGGGTCACCATGGATACACCTCAGAGTAACGACCTCTGACCATGGCTGCTAACCTTTGCCCTGATTGGGGGATTTAGAGGAAAAGATTGAATCGTACTTCGGTTCCTCCAGCCTGGTGTCGGGTGTGTTAAAGCACTCCCGGACCTCACAGTGCATGTTCGCAAGATACTCCGCACCATGCCATGTTGACCTTGTCCTTATAAACTGAGACACTAATATATCCATCAACGTTCTTTCACAAGCTTTTATTTGTTTGCATGACATTGTTTTCCGAAAGTTTCTCCAGATGGCTTTTCTTGGTGGTCAGAGCACAAGTTTCCAGTACTTCCCCCAAAGGATTCCGGAGTTCCTGTAATTTAAAATTTTTTTTTCCCCGGTTACCCTTCTGGGATCCGCACTCTGCCCGGTGTTTTGTACCAGTTCCATTGTAAAATGCTCAGTAACAATCGCATTTTCATTGTTCAACAGCTGAACAGAGAAGGTGTGAACAGGAGCACGAGGACTTCAACAGGAGTCCTACTGTTGCTGCTTGATGGATGTATAAAATGGTTAAATAAGTTGGAAACTATCGCTTCAGATTTGGGTCACTCAAGTCATTAATATAGACGTACTAAAAACAGGAAACCCGTTAAATCGTGCCAGAACTCAAACTGGTATGAGAGCAAAAAATTTAACATGTTGATTTTGGTAATTTCATTACTGGCTAAAATGCAAAAATATTTTTGTCCAAAGATCCCACAGATCCCCTGAAATTACGCGACACCTATGAAATATTGAAGATTACAAACATAACATGTGTGAAGACAAATAAGGCTGGAATGGCTTTGTTCATTTCAGTTGAGCATGAGAAAATATACCAAAAAAAGCCTACCCCTGGCTGAGATGAAGACTATTGGGGCCTGTTGGTTTTCACTTGAACTAAGCTAATAAGAACACTATAATGGTTACATTCTACCTTGAGAGTTGCTTGATTCAAAAATTGTTGTTGGCAACACAAAGCAATGTGGTTTCAGCTACATGGGAATTGTAGTTCTGGAAATATACTCAAAGGTATGTCATGAAAATGCCAAAGTTATGTCCCAATTATATGCTGCAATTTGCAGAAAACATCTTGAAAATGTTTTTTCATAAAAAATAAAAAAAAAGTTTGCTTATGAGGACAGTAAAATTTTCATTTGACCAACATGCCGTCTGGTATATGGTGTTCTTAGAGAACAGCAATAAAATAAACCCATTGTGACTAGTGCTGATGGGGTTCTGAGTAAAAACACATTAAATTACATTAAGGTATTACATTTTTTGAAGAAAAAAAAAAACCCGTCAAACTTAAACCTTACTGGCTTTGGTAACCACCTTAATCCAAGCAAGACCTAGTGTCTTTTTTTCCAAGATGGACCTCCCAGTTAGAAAATGATACAGTTAATTTAGTGCGTATATTCCTTCCAAGTTAGCCCCGTTTTACCCATAAAATTTACAAAACTTTACTTCTGTGTAAAAATCTAACTTGGCTGATGCTTGGACTTCCCGTATTAATTTAAGTGCTTGGAAGAAATGAAAGGGGGTAACAACTATAGGCCCCGCAGTACGTGTGTGTGTGTGTGTGTGTGTGTGAGGCAGTGAGCTGGGACACACCTCAGATGCAGGTCCTCTGAGAATTTGAGACAGGCGTAGATGAACTCCTTCAGCTGACTGTAGACTTTGGGCACAAACTGAGAGAAGGGCAACTTCTTAGGAAAGGGCATCTGTGGGAGCACCAGTCATGTGTCAATCAAATAAGCTAAAGCATAGCTTACCGGCCTTAAAGTCCTTACGTCAATTATTGCAGATACCCTGCTTTGAGAAAGTTTTCACTTGTTGCAATATGAAGTAATATTAAAATATACTTAAAGGGTAAATACACATTTTCTTTTCTTTTTTGTTGTTGCCGTAAACATGTTTGTATGCCTACCTTATAATGAAACTTATTCATCCATTCTATTATTTTAACAATTTTGAAATAATATCGTATATCAGAAGAAACTGGTAGAAAAGCATCTTGGTGCTGTCCTCTAACGGCTGAAATTTTCTTTCTGCTCCCCACTCTGCCCTCGCCCCAATTTTGATGTTAGAGTACCTCTTTGGATATGTTTGTATAATTGTTGCTGGCCACAACGGAAATAGCCGGCACCCGATTGGTTAGAAGCACTACCATCCTTTGGTTTCGGCTCCACGTTTTTAAACCGGAACAACAGCGGCCTGTTCATAAACTCTCTTATTCCACCTAAACAGTCCTCTAAAATATGTTTCTGAAAATATTTGAGGTGAGAAATAGGCCATGCAGTTGTTGAATCTTGATTCATATTTGATCTGCAAAGTCTAGTTTGATCCAAGTTATACTAAATCATTTGTACATTGTACATTCATTTATGCAAAGGACACACCCCACAAAGTACTCCGAAATCACTGTAATATTAAACTGAGTATTTAGATGTTTACTGTGGTACTGCCCACCCAGCCCCGCCCACCTTTTCCAGTTCGGGGTCCTGGAAGGGGAACTGTCCCGTGATGCACCTGTACTCCTCTTCCGTTGCCACGGGGATTGGGCTGTAGTTGTCCTGGTCCAGGATTTGCCTGTGAGGGGTCAATCAGAGGCGCAAGGCAAACGGTCACCAAGGGAACGGCTCATGCAGAACGCAGCATCCTTCCTGCTTCCCAGCTACACATATATCTTATTAACCTGCCTTTCACTCGAACTCTAGCTCACCCCCTCCGGGTCACATGTCTCCTCCGCAGCTGCGGAGACAGTCTGGGAGATTTAGGAGCGCCTTAACGGGATGCGCAGCAACACGCGCGTTTATCCACAGTTGTAGTCCAGTGCTTTCAAAATCATTTCAAAAAGCTGATTCAGAGATTAGTGCCCCCAAAAGGAAGTCGATACGCCTATCTGCTAAATCCACCTTTAGGGCCGTTAACCTCAGGAGCTTTCGTCTCAATTCCTCAGTGGCATTCCACGTTCCAAGAGCTTTCCGGTTCATTCCGAATCCAAGGACTCTTTGTGCCGCATGCCAAGGGCTCTTGACAGGAATCGGCAGGGACGTCGGCAAGGTCATTCCAGAACACTGATTTCATCTATTTTGGCCACTCTGGAAAAGATTTAACTGTGTTCCTTGGAAGCTTTGATGTAGACGATCCTGACGATAGGCCAGGATTTCTGTGGTTTCCGATTCAATTTTACCACACAAAAAATGAGAAAAAAATTATAGTTTTTATAAAAAAATAATAAAAATAAAGTTTGCCAACTATACAGATAAATGGCAAGAGTCAATTTTCTGCATTTTTTGTGTCTTGCATTGCCTGAAATTACAACATCTGTTCATTTTACAAGATATAGTTTTGGGTCTGTTTTACACAGTCATTCCAACAGTAAATATTCACAGTAATTTGTCATCAGTATGTTCGGGCCCTTAGAAAGGTGTGATTGTGATGTTCTGTTTTTAGCAATGGAATACTGGAATATGACACTTTTGTGGAAGGAGATTACAGTTTCATTCTCCAATCAGAGCTCACTTCACATGAGAGGGTCGAGGAGTCTGATTGGATGGTTTAGCACTGTGACCCAAGAGGGCCCAGTCATTTTCTCTAAATCACAATAACCTGGACAGAAGAGAAACATTAATTTCCTTTCTACAATATCTCAAGTCGGCCAAAAAAATGTCATATCATTGCATCCATACTATAATATGGACAAAGATGACCATATTAAAAATACTGCTGAAATTATTTGGTTAATGTCATTTCTGTCATAACCTGGTCTGAGCTCCACTGCATAACTCAATGATCCATCTATAAATGCTAAATGTATGCAATACAATGTACTGTACTGTACTGTAATGTAATGTAATTCAATGCAATGTAATCTCTGTAACACACAGAGGCAGGACAGCAGACATGTGCCACTCCTGGACTCTTTTGATGGGACTCAGCTGCTGGGGTCAAATTGTTGACCTCACGTTGCCATGGCGAGCGATTGTAACACAGCAGCTAAACTCCATTCAATGATGTATGAGTGACTCTCTTTCTTTGATGCTTTGGTGTACTGCGGACTTTATTACCCAGAACCACCTGCTTGTCAGTGCCAATGGTTTCACACAGAGGTCACTCACCTAAAGGTCAGGTTCCACTTCTTGAGCAGAATCTCCCCGTACTGATCTCGAATCTCCAGCAACATGTCGAACAGCTGGTTGACTGGGAAACCATAGCCCTGTCACACACACACACAAAAAGAGGAGTAGTTCATATTTAAAATTGTAATAATAATTTAGAAAGTTACTACTAGGTATGGAGTTACATACATACAGGGTTACTGAACACACACACATACACACACACTCACCTGCAGTGTGTCTGCAAAGAGCACAATGAGGTTCTTCAGATCTAGAACCAGGTCAGGGTCAGTGCAATAAGACTGTAGAGAGAGGATGAGAGAGTCAGACATCACTATAACTTACAAAGCAACAGTAACAGCACTCCTCTGATACGCTGGCCTGTGACCCAGTGACTACATTCACTACCAGCCACTCTGCATACTTCAGCAGAACTGGTCCCAGGGATGTGTATCGCTGGGGTCACTGCTGAAACACACTCAAATATGACTGCACCTGCAGGACAACTGCCAATGAGCCTTCCTAACCCCACCCCCACCCCCACTCACACCCTAAAGCCCTACCATTAGCCCAGATTGTACAAGTCATAGGAAATTACACCAGCAAGAGGAAGTGATTATCAGCACAATACAGGAGCTCACCGAGTGCGTCCTCAGAGCAGCGATGGTCTTGGACAGGGCCAGCTCCCATAGCTCCTCCACATAGGCCCTGTTCACCAGGCCCTGGGTTGTGTGGAGAACATGGTCCTCCACCACAAAGAACCTGTGCAAAGGAGAGAGCAGAGGGTCAGTGCACTGCTCAGCACCCCCTGCAGGGCTGGAGACAAAGTAAAATTGCTCAGGTTTGCATGACACTCGCTGCTAAATCCCATGAAAAAGACATAAGAAGAGCCAGGATAACACAGCTCTATCCAAGAGTATAAAGTCGAAAGTTTGAAGTCGAAAGTTTACATACACCTTAGCCAAATCAATTTAAACTCAAGTTTTTCACAATTCCTGACATTTAATCCTAGAAAACATTCCCTGTCTTAGGTCAGTTATGATCACAACTTTATTTTAAGAATGTGAAATAGTAGAGAGAATGATTTATTTCAGCTTTTATTTCTTTCATCACATTCCCAGTGGGTCAGAAGTTTACATACACTCTGTTAGTATTTGGTAGCATTGCCTTTAAATTGTTTAACTTGGGTCAAACGTTCCGGGTAGCCTTCCGCAAGCTTCTCACAATACGTTGCTGGAATTTAGGCCCATTCATCCTGACAGAACTGGTGTAACTGAGTCAGGTTTGTAGGCCTCCTTGCTCGCACACGCTTTTTCAGTTCTGCCCACAAATTTTCGATTGGATTGAGGTCAGCCACTCCAATACCTTGACTTTGTTGTCCTTAAGCCATTTTGCCACAACGTTGGAAGTATGCTTTGGGTCATCGTCCATTTGGAAGAGCCATTTGCGACCAAGCTTTAAATTCCTGGCTGATGTCTTGAGATGTTGCTTCAATATATCCACATAATTTTCCTTCCTCAGTCATGATGCCATCTATTTTATGAAGTGCACCAGTCCCTCCTGCAGCAAAGCACCCCCACAACATGATGCTGTCACCCCCGTGCTTCACGGTTGGGATGGTGTTCTTCGGCTCGCAAGCCTCACCCTTTTTCCTGCAAACATAATGATGGCCAAACAGTTCAATTTTTGTTTCATCAGACCAGAGGACATCTCTCCAAAAAGTAAGATCTTTGTCCCCATGTGCAGTTGCAAACTGTAGTCTGGCTTTTTTATGGCGGTTTTAGAGTAGTGGCTTCTTCCTTGCTGAGCAGCCTTTCAGGTTATGTCGATATAGGACTCGTTTTACTGTGGATATAGATACTTTTGTACCTGTTCCCTCCAGCATCTTCACAAGGTCCTTTGCTGTGGTTCTGGGATTGATTTGCACTTTTCGCACCAAAGCACGTTCATCTCTATGAGACAGAACACCTCTCCTTCCTGAACGGTATGACGGCTGCGTGGTCCCATGGTGTTTATACTTGCGTACTATTGTTTGTATAGACGAACATGGTACCTTCAGGCGTTTGGAAATTGCTCCCAAGGATGAACCAGACTTGAGGAGGTCCACAATTTTCTTTCTGAGGTCTAGGCTGATTTCTTTTGATTTTCCCATGGTGTCAAGCAAAGAGGCACTGAGTTTGAAGGTAGGCCTTAAAATACATCCACAGGTACACCACAATTGACTCAAATAATGTCAATTAGCCTATCAGAAGTTTCTAAAGCCATGACATCATTTTCTGGAATTTTCCAGAAGTTTAAAGGCACAGTCAACATAGTGTATGTAAAATTCTGACCCACTGGAATTGTGATATAGTGAATTAAAAGTTAAATAACCTGTCTGTAAACAATTGGTAGATAAATTACTTGTGTCATGCACAAAGTAGATGTCCTAACTGACTTGCCAAGACTATAGTTTGCTAACATGAAATCTGTGGAGTGGTTAAAAATGTGTTTTAATGACTTCAGCCTAAGAGTATGTAAACCTCTGACTTCAACTGTACACATCCAGCTGAACGCAGGGGTTACAGAATGCGATTTGGGGAGCAAAGTTGTGTCCCATGCGGCTCCCAGCCCGCCAACTCCAGGACGTCCCAGCCCGAGAGGGCGCTAGTGCCCTGTGTGGAGGGTGTGGTGGAGCGGGAACACTTACCCAACGATTTGATTGAAGTACCGTCTGTACCCTTCCAGAGTTTCATGCTGAAGAGCAGAGAGAGACTGAGAATGAATACACCTGTGGGTATCTAATGGGAATGAATATATCACTGTACAGCACACGCATGGATATGGATATAGAGGTATGTTATATGCATATATCAGTGTACTGTATATATGTACAGTGACGTCATGTGGCGCTATAACGGCGACATGTAGTCCAGCTGTCTCTCGTGTTCGTGTTTGTTCATTTGAATGTATTTTGTTGTGTCGGGCTTTTGTCTTTTTTTTCTTTTTTCACGCGCTGTGTGTCTGTTGTGGGACAGGGAAGCGGGCTGGAGATTTTTCAAGGCACTCCTGCTGCTCATTTTGATAATATTGACAAATTGTCTAGTCGGGATAATTTTGTTTGTGGTCGTCACCATGGAGATGCATTCGCAACATACACCGATCAGCCATAACATTAAAACCACTGACAGGTGAAGTGCATAACATTGATTATCTCGTTGTTATTTTGGTTCTGTACTCTAGCACTTTGAGTTTGAAAGATACAAAGTGCCGACTGTCAGCTATAATTTGAGGATATCTACATCCATATCGGATGAACCGTTTAAAAATTATAGAACCTTTTGTAAATAGTCCACCCCATTTTTGGGCATCAAAAAATATTGGACAGTTTAACATAATGTCAAATAAAGTAATCATTTTTAATATTTGGTCGCATATTCTTTGCATGCCATGACTTCCTGATGTCTGTGACCCAACAACATCAAAAGATACTTGATATCTTATTTTCTGGTAAATGGTAAAATGACTAAGTCATCAAGGGTCTGAGGTATCAAATGAGCCTCAAACCATCACTCTGCTGCCAGATATGCAGTAGATATGGATGGATCACTTTAAGGGTTGTTTCTCCTGACTAATTTTCCTATTGAACTCTATGGAAAAATAAGTCAGTTATCCTTCAAGTTATCCATCCATATCTACTGTATTTCTGGCAGCGGAGTGATGGTTTAAGGCTTGTTTGATATTGTTGGGTCACAGACATGCAAAGGATATGCGACCAAATATTAAAAATGATTACTTTATTCTACATTATGTTAAACTGTCCAAAATTTTTGATGGCCAAAAATGGGGGGGACGATGTACAAAAGGTTCTATAATTTCTAAACTGTTCATCTGATATAGATGAAAATACCCTCACATTAAAGCTGACAGTCTGTTCAACCTCATTGTCATAGTATCCTTTCAAACTAAAAGTGCAAGAGTACAGAACCAAAATGACAACAAGATAATCAATGTTATTCACTTCACCTGTCAGTGGTTTTAATGTTTTGGCTGATCGGTGTATGCTCGGGAATGTCCGTTGGATCTGCAGCCACAAAGTTTACCATCGCTCTTCACCAGAGTTGAAGATGTCGGGACTGATCCAGGACTGTAGGCAATCTTCAAAAGGCCACCAGGAAGGGAAGGAGAAGATGATGCGGGGGAAGAAGTGAGGCGGTGACTGGGAGGCTGAGCTCCATTTCGACAGTGGACAGAGACCGCAACACTGCGTGTAGTCTATGGAGGAAAGTCGTGGAGGTGGAGTTTGTGTGTTGGACTGCTTTGATAACACTGGACATCTCGGGACAGCGGGGGCTATTTTTAATCATGACGTTTGGCTGTATTCAGATCATTTAATCAATATATAATTTAGCTTTAATGCAATGATTCTATTGAATGTCTCTATTTGATATGTTTGTTTGTGAGTTGTGGGTCTGCCCCACTGTCTATGTTTTTTGTTGTTGCTGGTGGCTACAACCGAAGTTCCCTAACGGGAAAATAAAAGTTATTTGATTCTATTCTATTCTATATGACAATGCTTCAGCAGATGATCTGGGTAATCAATAAGGCACTGCAAGTAATTGGATGAGAAGTGTGTGTGTGTGTGTGTTTGTGTGTCTAACGAGTCATCCTGGTCGAGGTGGAGGCTGATCTTGGTTCTTGAGGGTGGTGTAGCTGCTCACCAGGACCTGGGTTAGTGGTGTTAGTGCCTGGGTGGGGTGTGTGATGACGCTGCGGCCCCCCAGGACTGGGACTGCACAGCGGGGGTGTGCAGGAGGGACAGGGATGGACAGACAGACGGACAGAGGGACGGAGGTGTGCTCAGGGCCGTACCATGTTAGAGTGAGGCTGAAGCACCAGACGTGCCTGTTTCCTCCTCTGCTTCCTGTAGTAGCTCTCAAACGTGTCCCGGGCGCCCTGGCAACAACAGGAAACACTCAGCACCGTCTCCATGGTGACCGCACACTCTCGTACCCGTGCTCGTAGCCATGACAACCTCAGCCTAATTTAAAGCCAACCTGATATTGGTAGTGAAGCGGGTCTACTTCAGAGCGCTTAAACAAGATTACATCACTGCAGACCCCCTGGGGAGAACACAGGATTTGCTACCGTGAGTCAAGTACCAAGTAACAGCCCACCTGAAAACAGAAGCTCCGATTGGTCGTTCCTCTCTAATTAGCTTGTACACCTGTGGTGATGCTGCAGAGTTGCGTACACAAGAGTTGCGTACCATCAGCATCCAACACCAATTAACTGATGAAGGCAATATATAATGTTCATCTTCAGTAAAACATTGAGTGTGGATCCTTCCCGAATGCAGTTATTGAATTCCTTAGATAAATAAAGAATTGAGCTCTTATTTCACCTCTGGGCTGGAATAAGGGCACAATCCATTTCTATTGAAAGTACATAGTTAAAAACAGGACAGACGAGGACACACAGGGCATTCAGAGGACCACTCCACAATCACTGGACTGGTCACATCTCAAGGGAGATGTTATTTATTCAAGCCAATGATTCGGCCCACAAGCCTTCAGTCTCTGTAAACGCCACTTTGATAGGAATTTGGCAAGAAAGAGTCAAAAGCACCCTTATCCTGCAACCAGATATCAGGCCTCTAATAGACAGGCCCATAATGTGTGCGTGTGTTCATGTTTGTGTGTGTGCTTGTGTATGTCTGCGTGTGAGTGTGTGTTCACAAGCGGAATGTAGCTTCATGTTCACTAGTTTATGTTAAATAACTGGTCTATACTACACGTGTAGATTTCCCTCATGAATAGGGTATGATGCATTGCTCATATTAAAGAACCCATTGCAAAGGAAAACCGTATTCCATTTATTACTGTGCCCACTTGTATTTTCAAAGGGCCAACTGTGAAGATGTGATATATGACCAGCCAATGTAAAATGTAAAACTATTTTTCAATCACCAAGGCTAGAAAACACTGTTACAAAGTGTCAGACAGAGGGGCCTAATCTAACAGTCTAAGTTCAAACAGGTTTCCTATCACCAGAAGTGGCGTCGAAAAAGTGCCTCCTCCTTATCTGCCTGCGCCCCGGGACCAGAGCAGCTCCCAGTATCAGGCAGTAGGGGGATGACCCAAACTCTCTATCAGGACCTGGAACAGTCAGAACTTATCGGCCATTCCACTTAGTCCCTGTGAACTCTGGCCTATCTCTTCACCAGGCCTGGGCGCACGCTACTCTTCTGTCCCGGAGATAATGCACCGAACCTGGGCTCATTACCTGTGGCCCCAGCAAGGGTGGAGCCTCAGTCAGTCCGGGAAATTAGTTTAAAACTACCGTGAAACTTCAATCATTCAATCGTCAAGCTAATTACTCAAAATACAAGTTTGTTGGATACCGCCGTCTACAGTGTTTCTCACTTACACAGTATATAGGTTCTCACTTTTTAAATTGGATGTTCAAAATGGTAAAAGACAAGGAGAAATTAAGATTAAAGTACATAACCCGCCTATGGGAAGTGTATTTATCTACACATGCCGGCAGAACCATGTGAAGCCGCACTGAACCCGTGTGTCACGCCTGTTTTAGTAGCTCCTGTTGACCTTTGGCTTGTTACGAATTACCTGATTGGTTTAAATCTTTTGAAAAGGAAAAACAAACCTCCGCAGGACAGCAAAACAGCTCCCGCACAGCCCTGCTAGCACTTGTGACAATGCGCCTTTGTGGCACCCCTCTACTCCGGTCACTGTCGGCACACATCAGCAATCAACTATGACCTTCCCCTACCAGATCCCTCCACTTCCTGTTAAGCAGGCCTGCTTCCTGTCAGATAGGCGCACCCTCAAAGTTAAGCAACATGCCACGGGGTCGTCGCCGTGCCAACAACGCCTGACCCCCACGACCCGCGGATAACCCCCTCTGGGGAGGTGGAGGGGGGGGGGGGGGTGAGCAAACCCCTCTCTATCGATGGAGGGGGTGCCAGTTTCTGAAGGAACACTGTGACTTCAAGCCAGAAATCAAACAGGCAAAAACAGAACCTGGCTTTGTTCCACGGGCTGTCTTTTTCACCGCCACACAGTCAACACAGGCAGGCCAGCAGGTTATAATGAGAAGGGGCCCATTAATGGGGAGGCGAGGGCCGACGAGGTAGAGGGGCCACACAGGGGCCAGGAGACACCAACACTGCTCTTACCAACTTCCTCTACAGAACTGTATGAAAATATATTAGAATGTGGATCAGGGTTGGGGTCAATACCAGTAAATTTCAATCAATTCAGTTCAATTAATTTAAATTCTATCAACAAGCTAAAATCTCCACAGATCATTACACGGATTGACTGAATTCAAATGTAGTCCCAACTGTGCTATGAATTAGTTCTACTGTGATTACAGAGAAAATTCACCAAATAAAAACATGGGGGGTACCTGTGGCACACGGGGCAGATACATCTGTGTGGCGTGGAGTGGTGCCCCCTATGAGCCAGATCGAATCCAGATGTAGCGGTGTACATTTAAACATGGCACATCTCCCCCAGTGACTACAGTCCCAACGTCGGCATTGTAGCCCCTCTCCATTTCAGTCAGACTGGAAGAAACAGTGTTTTGCACGATGGCTGATGAAACCGTGAGCTCAGGGGCCCGTTAAGGAGCCACTGTCTGCACTCCAGCCTCCTGAAGGCGGAGAAGTCCCTCAGTGCCAGCACACGTAGAAACAGAACAGCGTGTTTCCAGAGCTTTCTTCACCGACAACACAGAGCAAACACTTCAGCTAGAACACCACTGCAGCCCAGAAGCCTCGAACTTGATGAGAAGAATACTGGGAATGATATCCCAAGGTGCCGGACAGCTCACACTTGGACCGAAACGTCCATTACACCCCTGCAATAAACGGCTGTGAAACTTTTTTCCTTGAGAAGGGTTCTTAAGGAGGCGGCGACCCGTTTGGCAAGCCCGTGTTTACACTGATCGTAATTTTGGGGGCGGGTAGATGAACAAAGCGCCACTGTTCGGGACCAACTTCTGCGTTACTGCCACACAGAGGGACTGAAAACAGTGGTGTTAAAACCGATGAACCGGATCACCCAAACCGTTTGGACCACTGAGTCTGCGAAGTAAACGGACCGCAAGTGGACCGACCTGGTTTGCAACGAGCTTACAGCAGACCTGCCGTTTGTAGGTTTGGTTAAATTTCAGACCCCTTTAGCCATGGGGCACTCGCCTTCCTGGTAGTGCTTGTCGGAACGTCTGAAGAGAATGTTCCAGTGGTCAAAGGCAGGGTGCACGCAAAGCTGCTGAGAGGCTCAAACTTTCGTTTTTTCTTTTCCTATTTGTTTTTTTTGCTTGTTGTCTTTGTTGGATAAGCTAAAAGAGAGCAGATCTCCTCTTAAAGAGTGACATAACCTCCAAACAAAGGCTAAGAGGTGAACTGGCCATCTGAGAAATGGAGTAAAAAAGCAAACAATGTGAGCAGAGTCAGTGGACCCAAAAAGAGACCCTGTTCCCCCCTGACTCCAGCCCCCCTCCCCTCCTCTCGCCTCCCCTCTTGTCCCCTCGATGGCCTTCCTGTCAGAGTTCAGGGCCTTCCTGTCCCTTTTCGGCAGCCCCCGTGTCCTAAACCCCACCCGACCACCTCTGAACACCGTGACCGGGGTCACGACCCCTTCGGTCCTCAGAACTTCGACCTGGAAATCCCCCCCCCCCCCGCCCCCGCCGTAGGCCGGGACATGAACCCTCTGTGGCACAGCTGGGACCTCCAAACTAACCTGCACCAAGTCTCTCACCGTCCACCACCCCTCCCCACCCCCAATCGACCGTTTCACTACCCCCCCCACCCCTAGGTCTGCGAGGGTGAAGCGGGGGTCAGCTCTGGAGTGGGGGGAAGGAAACACATAAACTTGGGCCCGTCACATTCCCTGGCGAAAAAAAGCGGGGTGTCTGGAGGGGCACGGACGCCGTTTGTTTGCTTTTTGTTGTTTTCGCTGCGGTCGCAGGAGAACGTGGTCTCCTTTTCCAGGGAGCAACAACCGTCGTGCCCCTACAGTTCATGGTTTGACCCCTTGCACTCTAAACAGTCTAGCAGATGGGGAAAATACCCCCTCCCCAGTGTTAAACTCTTCACCCCCCGCTGCCCCGGCTCGCCGTGTCCTCCCACGCGCCGCGTCGTGCCGCCAAGCGAAAGTGTTTCCCCTCAGCGCTGTTCTCACCAGCGCAAACACAAAGGCCATTGTGACCCTGCAGCCTGCTCTTCACACGACAACATCCCTGCAGGACCACGAGTCCCATTCCCACACTGCTGTACACACACACACACACACACACACACAAGCACGCATGCACACGCACACAAACACGAGCGCAAGCACACGTGTGCCAATGCGCACGCACGCACGCACACACACACACACACACACACACACGCAAACAAGTACACTCCACACACACACAAATCCTCTCCCAGCCGAGGTAAGACCCCCTCAGGCAAAGGCCAACTGGGCACCCTGTGTGATCGCACTGTTCCCATGTGCTAATCCATCTGAGCCCACATGAACAGACCCACAGCACTACAGACGCGCTGCGCTGGCCACACCGTTCCCATGTGCTAATCCATCTGAGCCCACATGAACAGACCCACAGCACTACAGACGCGCTGCGCTGGCTGTTCCTAACGGCACGGGCAGAGCTCCGGACGGGCCTCGAGAGAGCCAGCCCAGACTGGCACCCGCCGAAACCAGAGGCCACGGAACCGCTCCCAAACACAACACACGCAGCGACAGGCTGGGCCGGGAGCCCGGTCATACGGGCGGCCAGGTTAAGTGCCTGTTTGTTTGGACTGCACGGCTCTGAATACAGACAGGGCCCTGGAGAGGGCTAATTGGAAAACCGCGGATAATCTTGACGCTAAGAAAAGGACACCGGCGCAGAGCCGAAACGGTGCTCCGCACTGCCAATAGCAACGCGTGGGGGCGGGGGGCACTGCCTTTACCCTTTCCACTTCCAATGGGCCAATCTGAGCTTAAAGATGTTCACCTGGCAGCTGTCAATCAGAGAGGACTCCACCCCTCCCCCACGCCCAGCCCCTGTGATTGGAGTTAATATCTGAATGCTAACACAAGCGGTGGGTGAGGTGCATCGCACACATGAGTAACGCGTGGTACAGGTGGGACATTCACATACAGGCAGGTGGCCAAATTACAGGGAGGAGAAACACACAGGAAGGAACAACAACAACACAATCTGGAAGGAGAGCACTAATCAGGAGAGATCATTTAACTGTCCACTGTCCTGTAGGCGGACAGAATTAAGAGAACGAAAAGAAAGAGAGGGGAGTACACAGAGGAGAGGAAAGATATCAGAGGTGATCGAAGTGAGAGATAATGTAGAGGCAGAAAGGTGACAGACAGGGAGGTAGATGAATATAAAAGAGGAGGACGAGAGGAACAAAGGGGAGATCACAGAGGAACAGGGGAGAGACGGTGGCCAGCTCACCAGCCCGGTGTAGATGTGGAGGCAGCGGTACACAGGCGAGAAGTCCACCAGATCCTGGGCTCCTGGCACCTGTCAAACAAACACATACATCATCAGACCACCAGGGGGCGCTGCAGAGCAGAGTCAGACGCCTGACCGGCGGACCTGCTGTAGGGCTGGATTAAGCACTCAGGCTGTGGATAATGTCTGGAGCAGAGAAGCCCTGAGACCCAGGAGAGGGTAACAGTTTATTCCCTCTTGTGCGTCTGTGCCTGTTCACCGATGTCACTGTTCAAGACATATACGCTAAACAGCTGGGCACCGCTGCAGTGGGAGACTGTTGCGGTCGGCTCGACCCCTGGTGAGGGCACTCCAGAGAGCCGGAATGGCTGCTGTTACTCGACAGTCAGGTCAAGTAAATGTCAAAATAAGCTAGTGCCAAAAACATTCCCCGGTGGAATAATGTTATCCACTGCTCTCTGATTGATTGGTCAGCTGGCCAGTGGAGGCAGAATTCAGCGGCACCGACGAGCGGTTCGGTCTGATCGGTCTCTCCAACGTGTCACTTCCTCCATGAAATCAGTGCATTCGGTGTGATGTCATTGGAGTGGGGAGCTTCATTTGTTTAACTTCTCAAAAGCCATTTGCAACTTGTTTATTATTTATCTTTTCTCTTCCCTGGGGTCTGGCTGCTCGTACACACAGGTTAAATAAATCACAGAGGAGACCGCCCCCCCCTTAACCATTGTAAACATACAGTTGCAGCCATATGAATGCTCCTGGCTGGCTGCGTTTCTCCACGCTGGGCCAGTTCTTGGCCTTCACAGAACAGTGATAGACCAGGCTGTCTGTTTCCCTTGGACAAATGGATGTTAATAAGACAGCAGGGCTTAAATCCTCCTCCTTTTATGATGCTGGATCGTACACTCAGTCCCTTATCCTTGCTCCATTACGCTCTCCTTCCACACTCGCATGGCCTAAATCAGGCGGGTTAACATTTCAAAAATCACCTTCTCGCATGCATGTTTACAGCCCTTAGAGAATTTCCCCTGCGCAATAGTAATATGGACAAAGACCTCATAATAAAAATGACAAGTGCAACCACAGTATCATATTAAAGGGCCAGGCACTCACTTAAGAGGCTTGTGAAGCCATCTGAAGAGCTGCCGTTTCTGCTGTTTTTCGCTGCGTTTCAGTATTAAGCGATGCGTTCAAGTCACCGATTCGCTGAAGAGTCCACGCAGCTTGTTTCCAAGATCTACACTGGCTGCCTTTTTCGAAAAATCTTCAGACACTGTGACCCTCCAGGACTGGAGTTTGAGAAGATGTCTAGTCTTAGAGTTTGGCAGGGGAATGGCTTCCCCACCCAGCTCTCTCACGGTAAATACAGAGCATTCAGAGCCGTGCTGCTGTCTTGGAGAAAGGAGATAGAGGTAGCACCATACCCTGCACCTCCAAAGCGGAGGTACAGGACGAAAGAGAGAAAAAGAGGAGTGAGAGGAGAAGAGGTAGACAGAGTGAGAAAGAGATTGAGAAAACCACAGTATTTTTTGTGGCAATCCGGACGTCCTACTACTGGGAAGCAAAGCAGCCTGGGAACCCCAGAGTGTCAGGACAAGGCCAATGGACGCGCAGGTACACTAATATTCTGTGAAGCACTGCATTGTGGGATACAGCAGAGTACAGAGGCCATGACCAAAGCTTAAATATGAAAGCATTGAAGAATCCCATCCTGTAATTAACAGTCTCTGACCACAGAGACTGGGTGAGAGACTGGAATGCTGGCACAATTGTCATGCTGGTGCATGATGGGACATTTCTGCTGCCAGGGACCTTGCCCACTTCCCTTAAAATCCTATGAAGTCGGTGTCACACGCACATTCTCACACAAGAAAGCGCTCAGACTCCCCCTAAGCCTCCCTCCTCTCACCAAACACACTTTTCCCCCCAAGAAACCCAAGCAAACAATGGCAGCTTTCATCTTCTTCCCGTAAAACAAGCAGAATAGCCCAAAAAGGGCGGGGAGACAAAATAAAACAATAGTAATGAGAAAAGGGGAAGAACCGCGTGGTATGTCTGGTTCTACACCGCTTACACCCGTGTAAAAACGTCCCTGGGGGGACGCTGTGTTTTTCACAAAAGACTTTGCAGAACAGCGGGCGGGACGTGAGAGGGGCAGGAACACCCCCTCCACCCCGACCCCACCTCCAACATCTTCACACAGGAAAGGATGAAGGGCAGGGGCACGGAACAGGGGGGGCTGACCTGTACATGCCACTCACAGAGAGGGTCAGCATCAGCATTAGCTCTGAATGTAACGGACGGACGATGACCGCGGAAATGCGTGGTGTCCGGGACGGTGGTAAACACTGCTGGCGAGCGTATTAATGAACAACAGAGCACAAACGGCACACCGCGATAAGGATCCCCAGTGCATCGCCAGACTTCCCCCTGATTATCCTAAGGACACACAAAATCACAGAAATTGGGCCTAGTTTTGAACACAACACCGAAATCATGCGTTTTGAACACAACACTGAAATCAACCACTTTGTTCCTTTTTCCATCTACTTCCTTTTTTTTTTCTGTCCTTTTTGGCTTGTCCTGTGTAAGAAATGTACTGTGTTGTATTGTGACGTGTTGAAGTGCTAAGTGTTCTTTAATGGGAAAAAACAAAAAAGGGAACCTTATCCCCCCCAATAAATAAAAAAATCATGTCTGCGCGTTAAGATCACGTCCTGCATGCTATGATCACGTCCCGAACACGAAGATCACGACCTCACAATGACTCTTAAGGACAGCAAATGGGCTGGACTGTCAGGAAGGGAGTGTCACAGTGAGCCAGAGTGCGGCTCCCCATAACGACGATGGCTGCATCAGAAAAACTGAGGCCGTTCCAGCAGACAGAAATGTTCACACGTTTATGGGAACAAATGCAGTTTGGGTGGGCGGTGCGAAAGGTCCCAGGACTCGGGCAGTGTCACAGGTGACTGGTCCGGGGACAGCACAGTGGGGAAATGAGAGACGGAACTGCGCAGCACTTCAACTCCCAATCAGATGACACGTGACTCAATGTCCATATATCACATCACATGACCATCAAACCTTTGAAGTTTAAAAAGAAATGGGTAAAGTCTAGAATCCCCAGATACAGCGGCCTCCCGAGTTAAGGAGGCAGGGGTCCCCCAGGAGTTACCTCATCGTCCTCCTCATCCTCAACATCCAGAATCCCAGAATCCTGTTCAGAGAGCGGGCTGCTCCCCTGGCCGTCCAGCTCTGTGCCTGGCCCCACCTCCTTCTTGGCTCTGCGCCCACTACCAACCCTCTGTTGGTGAGGGAGGGTACTGTCCAAACTACGCTGCAACTGCGCCTGAAACACACACACGATAGTCAGCTGCACTGCACATACAGAGGAACACATGCACAGGACACACACACACACACACACACACACACAATATAGTCAGCTGCGCTGCAGATGCACAGATACACATGTACAATACACACACACACACACACACACACACACGATACCATCAGCTGCATTGCAGATACACAGGTACACATATACAGCACACACACACACACACACACACACACAGACAGGCATAGACGCATGGACACTTTGGAGACAGTGATGATGCCTGAGGCACCGGACCAGGGTTATCTGTTCATTCAGACCCCACAGTCCCTACCCAACGTGAGCCAATATCAATCTTACCCAACTAAGAAGTGGGAGGGTGGTGTGAAAGAACTGAGCACATGTGCATCACGAGCCCTGTCAGGCAGCAGTGTGGCATGATGGGAAGGGAACTGGGCTTGTAACTCCAAGGTTGCATGTGCGTTTCCCAGCTGTATGGAAAGAATGCAACCTGTGCCAATCGCTCCGTTTCCTCCCAGCGGTTTTCACAGTAAATTCAGATGAGAAACCTTTGGGGAATATACAGCATGGATATGGGAGAGGAGGCACTCGAAATCCCAGCTGTGACTCGAACATGAAACACACTGACCGCACAGTGGCACTGTGGCAGTACTGCAGGCTGGGGAGAACAGTCACTCCTACAGGGAGACGCAGTAAACATACTCAATCAGAGCTGGGAAGACTCACTACAGAAATCTCCAGGAAGAGTCAGCATGCACTGTACATTCCTTAATAAAAGCACAGCGTTTCTTGATAAGTTCCTAACCGGCTCCAAATGAAGGCAGACGGCCATTTTGGAACTTTTGTCGACTCTTTCCAAAAACATCTATATTTCAGACAGCGTAGGGAGACTTGCTCCCACCGTGTGCAAAAGATTAAATGTTTTTAACTCAGAATTCAGGTCTAAACTGGCTGGTTGGTGCTTGAGTGAGTTTTCAGGTAGTGAGCGCACGCTGGTTGTTTTGGGGCCACAGTGTGCATTAGCGTACAATAGTCCCCACTGTTCAGGAACGGGACAGACCGTCCCAACCCTACTGTGGCCCCCTGCCTTTTACGCACCAAGGTGAGGGGGCCGGCTGGGTTTAAGGCACTCCAGGGTATCGGTGGAAGGTGGGACAATGCCCCCGCTGAATGGGGAACAAGGCGGGGCCCCCCTGGAGGATGTGGGTGGGGGGCGGAAGGGGTTCAATAGGTACAGCCTCAATGCCGAGTGCAGAATGACGCACGAGACCCAGGGTCAACAACCAGGCAGGACCCGCCGCATGCGTAAGGCAGGGAGGCCCTCAGAATGCCCCAAAAGGAGATGCTCACACCCCCTCTCCCAAAAGAGAGGCTCTTGAGAAAGAGCACAAAGGGGAGCCGTGTATGTGGTGTCCTCATTGTGTGCAGATTCTGTCCCAGGCCTATTCCCTGCATAAAGTTCTTCCTAAAGCCCAGCTTGGCAATAAAAAAAAAAGAAGAGCCCGGAAGGTTCCGGTGACGCACGGGCGATGCATCGGGCCCTGGGAGAGCCGGGGACTACCCGCTTCCAAAACTCCCTGAACTCTACGGGCTAGCCCACGAAGAGGAGGGCGATGACGTCCGGGCCGTGGGTGCGAGGGACCCGACCCCGAGCTCAAGTGCCTCAGGAGTGCCGTCGTGCGTCTGCTGTGACGCATTACGCCCGTGTCAGCCTGAATCCCTGTCAATCACAATCAGACTGCGCTCTCACAATCTACCCACTGCTGCCACAAAGAGTCTCCTTCTGGGTGAAGACCCACAGCCCCTTTCCCATGGACAGATGAGGCTTCATTTAACCCGTTGAAGAGTAGGTTTTCTTGGAGTTCTAGAATTGTGAAATACATTCCCATTGCTTTCGATTACCAGTAGTGATTGTTACATCAGCAGTAGAATGTTCACTTAAGAACATTCCAATCACATATTTGTGATCTCACACCTTAAGGGTTAATAACAGTCCATCCATATGAACCGAGCCCATGCGTTAGGGGAGTCCTTCTTCTGCAGCTAATTGGGTCTGCTTCCTTCCAGAGTTTCTTCCTATGCCCACCTTTGGTGATTTTCCCCATCTCCGTGGCTTAAGGTTTGCTTTTGTGGGGGGTTTTAGGCCACAGAATGCTGTGTAGTGTACTGTAAGATGACTGGTAAGTCCTTCACCCTGTGTAACCTCTTCATTTGGGTCAAAGACAGGTGGATGGTGACACACTACACTCAGGTCCAGAATTATTGGTACCCTTGATGACAATGAGGGGGGGAAAAAAACTCTTTACATAGAAATTAAATCTGCAATACAATTCTGTTCAAGAACTGCAGAGTTTACTTGCATCTTGGAGTCGCAAAGTCTCAGAATCAACTATAAAATGGCACCTCCATACCAACAAGCCTTCACAGAGGGCAACCAAACTCTGGACCAAAACATCATTAGAACCATGACTGGAACAGGGTGCTATGGCAGGCAAAACCAAAATGTACATTTTTGGCCATGTACACTGTCAGCATGTTTAGCATCATAAGAGGGATGCATACAAGGAGAACACCTCTTCCCTGATGTCAAATATGGGGGTGGATCATTGTTTTTTTTACAATGGCCATCTCATTCAGTTCCTGGACTTAAACCCAATGTGGTCTAAAATCTGAATTGAAGAGGGCAGTCCATGAGCCCAAACCTAACAATATCAAGGATCTTGACAGGTTCTGCATGGAGGAATGGTTCAAGATCTGTCCAAATATGTTCTCTGAACTTATCAAACTTTATAGGACTTGCACGTGCATATATGCATGTGTCTACATGTGCATGGATGTATCCATGTACGTATGCATGTATGTATGTACAGTCAAGCCTGAAAGTCTGCACGTTTTATTACGTTACAGACATATACTACAATAGATTGAGTTAATTTTTTGCCTCAAACATCTACACACAATAGCCAATAATGACAAAGTGAAAACACTTTGGCATATTCCAACCTGCCGTAAATTCAGCCATTCATGCAGTTACCTCAAGCCTAGTCCGTCATGCCAATGAATACATTGTCCCCATCACACCAGTCAGCCAAGAATGTGTAAAACATGAGTTCATAGCGAACTTTGGATTTCCTGGAGTTCTGCCCCAGCAGAGATCGAATGTAAAGTGAGCCCACTCTATCAACATCCAGGCGATGTGCGATGCAACATGTAAGGTGACACGTAGTCAAGCCGGAACGTCTGCACACTCCTTTCACCTTCTCCACATTTTATTACGTTACAGACTTATACTACAATAGATTGAGTTCATTTTTTGCCTCAAACATCTACACACAATAGTCAATAATGACGAAGTGAAAACAGGTTTTTAGAAAATATGCAATTTTATTTTACTGACAAAAATAGGTTATTTAGGGGTTACATATCTGTACACACCCTTAGCCTAATACTTGGTTGCTGCACCTTTGGCAGCGATTACAGCTTCAAGCAGTCTTGGGAAAGAAACTACGAGCTCGGCACACTTGTTTCTGGACATTTCTGCCCATTCCTCTTGGCATATCCTTGCAAGCCCCATCAGGTTGGATGGGGAGCGTCGGTACACAGCCATTTTCAGCTCTTTCCACAGATGTTCAATTGGATTCAGGTCTGGGCTCTGGCTGGGCCACTCAAGGACATGCACAGACTTTCTCCGAAGCCACTCCTTTGTTCTCTTGGCTGTGTGCTTCGGGTCGTTGTCATGTTGGAAGGTAAACCTTCGCCCCAGTCTGAGGTCCAGAGCGCTCTGGAGCAGGTTTTCTTCAAGGATCTCGGTGTACTTAGCTGCATTCATCTTTCCCTCTATCAGGACTAGTCGCCCCGTTCCCGCTGCTGAAAAACATCCCCACATCATGATGCTGCCACCACCATGCTTCACTGTAGGGATGGTATTAGCCAGGTGATGAGCGGTGCCTGGTTTCCTCCAGACGTGACGCTTGGTATTCAGGCCAAAAAGTTCAATTTTGGTTTCATCAGACCAGAGAATCTTGATTCTCATGGTTTGAGAGTCCTCTAGGTGCCTTTTGGCAAACTCCAAGCGGGCTGTGATGTGCCTTTTACTAAGGAGGGGCTTCCGTCTGGCCACTCTACCATAAAGGCCTGATTGGTGGAGTGCTGCCTGGATGGTTGATCTTCTGACAGGTTCTCCCATCTCCACAAGGATACGCTGGAGTTCTGTCAGAGTGACCCTCGGGTTCCTGCTCACCTCCCTGGCCAAGGCCCGTCTTCCCCGATTGCTCAGTTTGGCCGGGCGGCCAGGTCTAGGAAGATTCTTGGTGGTTCCAAACTTCTTCCATTTACGAATGATGGTGGCCATTGTGCTCTTTGGGACCTGTAAAGCTGCAGAGATTTTTCCGTACCCTTCTCCAGATCTATGCCTTGACACAATCCTGTTTCTGAGGTCTGCAGATAATTCCTTTGACCCCATGGCTTGGAGTTTGCTCTGACATGCACTGTCAACTGTGGGACCTTATATAGGCAGGTGTTGGCAATCCCCAATCATGTCCAATCAATTGAATTTATCACAGGTGGACTCCAATTAAGTTGTAGAAACATATCAAGCAGTATCAGTGGAAACAAAATGCACCTCAGCTCACTTTTGGGTGTCATATCAAAGGGTGTGCACACTTGTGTACATATATTTTACATTTTGATTTTTAATAAATTAGCACAAATGTCTAAAAACCTGTTTTCACTGTCATTATGGGCTATTTTGTGTAGAATTTTAAGACAAAAGATGAACTCAATCTATTGTAGAATATGTCTAACGTCTAACATAAAACGTGGAGAAGGTGATGTGCAGACTTTCCGGCTTGACTGTATGTATATGCACAGTATGTATGTATTGTGCAAAAGTTTGGGAGCCCTGTCAGTTAGTGCTGTCAGTTAATTCTTGTTTTTGGAATTTTTCCCCATTCTTCCTGGCAGAACACCTCTAGCACAGAAATATTCTTCGGCCTCCTTGCATGCATGGCAGGTTAGAGATCTCTCCACAGATTTCCAATAATATTCAAGTCTGGGGACCGTGGTGGCCATTCCAAAACCTTCATCCGTCTTTCCTGGAGGTACATCATGGTTGAAGGTATGCTTTGTATCATTGTCTTGCCGGAACAGCCAACCTCTCTTCAACTTCAATGTCTGGACTGACTTTCAAACATTAACCTCTAGAATTTCTTGGTAGAATCCATTCTTCCTTCCACCTTCACGAAAGTTCCTGTGCCCCCCGCTGCCACACAACCAAATATCCAAATAATGGATCCACCTCCATGCTTAACAGTTAGCAAGGTGTTCTTCTCTACAAATGCTTCACCAAACATACCATCTTTAGTTGGGGCCAAAAAGTTCCATTTTGGCTTTGTCAGTCCAAAGCCCATAGTTCCAAAATGCTTCAGGCTTCAAGGTTTTCTTTTGCATACTTCAGACGCTTTAAGGCTTCTTTCTGGCATGTAGGTCTTTCTTGTTTAAAGTATGGTGTATTGTTGTCCTGTGAACAACTAGACCTGCGTCTGCTACTCTTTTGCAGTGATATGTGGGTTCGTCTGAGCATTTCTCACCAGGTCTCTGGCCATTCTATCTGAAATTGTTCTTGGTCTTCGAGATCTTGCCTTGACAACTGTTCCATTTATCTTCCATTTTCTGACAATGTTTCTGACAGTGGAAAAAAGTTTCGTTTTTTTAAGTCTTCTCCTTGTTGGTGGAAGTGAACTACCTTGATTCTGATATCCTTGGACAACTATTTAGAGAAATCCATGGTTGTTAACACCAGACAGAACAGCCACCGCAGTCGGACACAATAGTTCAGCCCTGGAATTATATTCACCTGACCCATTGAAGCCCTAACGAGTACATCACCAGGGCCTGGGCCTTAGTAATCATCTTTTTAAAAAGTAATCAAGAATAATCCAAAAGCGTTCCCAAACTTTTGCACAGGGCCTTTCCTTTTTTATCATTTCGAAACTGTAAAAAATTTAAATAAAAAGTAATCTTACTTGAAAATTTGAAGAAATGCGTCCCGTTTAACTTTGTACCATTTAGAGGTCAGGTTACCTTCTGTTCACTTGGATATTAATTGTAAAAGGCATTTTGACCAGGGCTGCCCAAATTTTTTGTACCCCACTGTATGTATGCATGCATATATCTATGCATCTACTGTATGTATGTGCGTGTCTTTGTGTTAATTGTTGTCTCCATGCATTGACGTGTGTGTGTGTGTGTGTGTGTGTGTGTGTGTAGTAACTGGAGGGGTACACTCAGGTGGGGAGAGAGTGGGGTACACACAGTAAGAGGTGGAGGAGAGAGCGGGGTACACACAGTAAGAGGTGGAGGAGAGAGCGGGGTACACTAGGACACAAGTACCTGTAGGCGCAGAGCTCACACTGTGGGGCACAACAGAAGCCCGTTGACTCTGTCCTGCAGTGGCCGGGGGTCACTGGGCATATCTTTATCGGAGAGGAGTGTGCTGCCCTGCCCTGCGCTCTTAACCGAAATGAGCACACTGCTAATAACAGAAGGCTGTTTGTCTGGGAGCTCATTGATCCAAGAACATGACAGACTTCACTCTGGTTTCCACTCTGGCTGAAATGAGGCTGCATTTGTGATTGTTTTGATTGTGCTAATGATTCATTATTTGGGGGATTCAGTGTAATAATGACTCCATTGTGCAGGACGGGCAGGAAAGGCCCCTGTAGTCAGAATGAGAGGGGAAGGAATGTACCCAGGTACTGCAAGATCATCCTGCAGAAAACGGTTGGCAAATTCAAAGTGACAAATCTGGTGCTACATCCACAACCATGTCAGAGGCAGCTGTATACCTGAGAGCCACATGGTTTGTCATGTGATGACCAATTGCTTGGACACTATATCTATGTCCAAATGCCGGGCATGCTTCAGTTCTGGTTCTGCTTCAGTTTGTGTTGTGCAAATCTCATACACCTCAGCTCTCTGTGCAATAAGCTCCACCCATTGCCAAGCACAAGCCCCTCCCACTCCGTGTGATAAGCACCTCCCACTCCAGAGCACACGCCTATTGTGCCCCTTTCACTCCAAACTAACCTTCTCCATTCTTTCGGACACACATGCCATTTATAGGGTTAAACAGACTGTTTCCTATCACACAAAACATCACTCCACTCCACTCCACTCCCTTGGCAGCACAAGCGCATTAGAGTATCGCACACTAGGACACAACTCCGCTCGGGAAAGTTTCCTTCAAAACAGCGGGAATGGTAAAAACTCCAAGCTTCAGTATCCGTAGACGCCAGGGCCGAGGGTAACTGTTCTACGTCAGTAAGCCAATTATTCCTCCATTCATCTCAGATTAGAAGTTCCAATGGTTGCATAATTAAAAACGTCCCCATTCTTTTTACCCACTTCCCACAATCTCTGAGAAAGAAAGGATAGGCAGAAAACATTGACATGTAAACGCAGTGCTAAGGATGTCCATTTCCCAGAGGCCCTTTCCCAGGGTGATGAGGAAGAAGAGAGGTTCAGACTGACAAGGCTCACTGACAGTCAAGGAACAGGAGGAAGACACTCCCATGATGCTTTGCTCACAAGTATGATATCAGATGGGAAGAGGAACAGAAGAATGCCCAGGTCCCCAATAGCATGCACGTGACACTGGAGCCTTCACCTCAGCAGGCAGAAAGCTGAAGGAGCACTTTGCTGGAGGTTACTCTGGTTTAAACCACGGTCCACTGTGGAGCCAACATTCCAGTGCTGCTGGAGGAATCGGACAGGAGCTCACATACACTGAGCTCTGCTGCCCCCAACAGGACACAGAGAAAAATGTATGCGGAACCTGAATACGATCACATCATAGAGCGACAAGGGTCAATCCAAGGCTCAATATCAGCAGTACCCACGATATGGAAGGTTCGTCTGGAAATAGTGCATTCACACCTACACCACGCTCAACCGCAACCCAGCTTAAAACCCAGGCTAGAGAACGAACTGAGAAATCGAATCTCTATGACAGCAATAACGTTACTCAGTGCACCACATTCATTACGTGCTGGCGACAGTACAGCAACTTAGCCTCTATGGCCTTTACCCAACTCCTGCATTTACTAAACCCCTGATTGTCTACAAAACTCTTTGGTTATCGCACTCACAAACACTCTCTAAGTGGCCAGTGTCACACTCTGCACGTCTTACGGACACTCTGATTGGCCAGTGTCACACGGCACCACCTCCCAGCGCTCTGACTGCCCGGTGTCACACTGTGAACCACCTACCAGTGCACTGATTGGCCAGTGTCACTCGGTACCTCCCATAAACGCTTTCACTGGCACAGAAAGCAGTGCAGGGAAGATGGCTCAGAACAGGCCTGTGGTTGCTGCCAGCCCTGCGGGTCCCTGGAGGTCTCCTAACCCCACCCCCCAGCCCCAACGCATCACATCTTGTCCTAATAAACAGTAAACAAAGCTCTGGCCACATCTCAAACAAAATGCTGTTCAATCGTTTTTTTTTTTGTTTTTTTTTCTTTGTTCATTTCTTATTTCCCCAGAGGAGGTCATGGGGGGAAAGAGAGGGAACATCCCGAGACACCGCCCATCGCAAACCGCCTCCGCGTTCTCATTGGCTCCCACGTCGCTGGCACTCACAGGGCAAAGGCGGAGGAATTTAACATTTGGAGCGGTTAACTGGTTTAATATTCAGAGCGCTTAACGGATTTAATACTCGGGGTGGTTCAGGGCGGTTAAATGGTTACAGTGACTGAATGGAGAAGAAAGCGGTAATGTCCGAATCCTGTGGGTTTGGAAGCAGAAATGCCTGCTTAAAAGCAGAAACTCACTCCACCTCAACACACCCTTCTCCTGACTGTGCACTGATGACATAAATACAGAGAGATAAATCTATAGATCGGGCAAGCATTATTAACATCAATGTAATGGCACAAGAGAGTCTATAACTCATGGTTGTGCAGGGAGAGATGTATGCACAGTCTTGATCCACATCAAACCAGGCTCAAGAATCCAGCAGGACCTTGGAAAATGAGCATTGGTTGGCTGCAGTATCCAAATAGCCCACCAGGGGGCCTTTCTGTACACCTAACAGCCTGAGTGAATGGCTTATCGAATCATCCTCTATATCTGATCAGCTGCACTGTACTCCCTATACACGTTGATTTCCCAGGTGATCACTGCAAATAATAACAGAGTTTTCAGTTGTCCTACCACTTGCCCCACCCCCTGCCATTAAGACCACACCCACCTGCTTCATGGCGGTCTCTCCGATCTTCTCTGAGTGCTTGCGAATGCTCTCCAGGAAGTCCTTGAGTTCGGACATGGAGACGTCACGGATCTGCGTGCGCAGGCGGGGGATGTTCTCGGCCATGATGGAGCAGAAGCGGTACTGGCCGGCCTGCGGCAGGCAGGTCTGCTCCAGCTGCTCCAGGGTCCGCAGCGCCGGGTAGTATCTGAGAGCAGGACGGCAGGGAGGGGGGGTCACGCTCACAGCTCAGAAACTCCCTCACATACCCGACAGCAGGGATCTCAAACCAGCTGAACTCACATACACTCCACAGGGATCTCAAACCAGCTGAACTCACACACCCTACAGCAGGGATCTCAAACCAGCTGAACTCACATACACTCCACAGGGATCTCAAAACAGCTGAACTCCCATACCCTACAGCAGGGATCTCAAGCCAGCTGAACTCACATACACTCCACAGGGATCTCAAACCAGCTGAACTCACACACCCTACAGCAGGGATCTCAAGCCAGCTGAACTCACATACACTACAGCAGGGATCTCAAAACAGCTTAACTCACACACCCTACAGCAGGGATCTCAAGCCAGCTGAACTCACATACACTACAGCAGGGATCTCAAGCCAGCTGAACTCACATACCCTACGGCAGGGATCTCAAACTCGCTTAACTCACACACCCTTACGGCAGGGATCTCAAACTCGCTAAACTCACTTAACTCACATACCCTACAGCAGGGATCTCAAACCTGCTTAACTCACATCACATATGCTACGGCAGGGATCTCAAACTCGCTTAACTCACATACCCTACAGCAGAGTTCTCAAACTCTGAAATGTCCATTCTATATTGATATTCACTTCTGAATGTAACCCCTCAAAACAGATGTTGATTGGTAAAAAGTAACCATGATTTCCAAACCAATATGAAGCCTCCCATAGTCGGTATGCAGTACAAGAACTTTGATGCTTTCAAGGTTAAAAGGAACACATTTAAAATTTCAAATGAATAAAATAAGCTTGATATCACAGTTAATTTTTTTACTCTTGTTCTTTATACAAAATTACACCACTAAAATGTATTAATTTAACTACAGATCATCTTGAGTCAGAAGCCAAATAAGGTCTTGGAAACAAGGAGTGTGGACTCTTGCCAATCAATGAGTTAAATTAGGCAATTAAATGGTGACGTGCAGCAGAAACAAGCAGACAATTGGGGCCCTCCAGGGACTGGAGTTTTTGATCCGGAACATTATTACGGCTTGATATCCGCTCAGATAATCAAGGTTTGTTACATTGTTCAGGAGCACAACTGCAGTGTCTCACCAGGAACCTGAGTCTGGAACCTTCCGGTGATGAAGAGAGATCCCTAAACCCCTACCCTGCACTGCACTGCACTGCAGTCATTCTCTGAAAGCCACAGTTGACACATAAATGGCGTAAGGAGGAAGGTTAAGTTTCATTCACAGAAGCCCTTGTGCTATGACATGGCACTTTCAGCAGCTTAACCTATTGATTTTTCAGCATATGCTACTGGGTGCACACTGGAAATGTGTGTACAGGATAAGTGCCGTCACAGGCCATTGCCAGCAGTCCTCAGTCAAGAGGTCACTGTTCACGGTTTCCTTCTTCCCACTGCTTGCTACATGATCCGTTTTATGAACTGCGTCATGTAGCTTAAAGCTGGGAACAACAGTCCAACACAACTGAGCTCACACTAGGGGAGGTCCAATATATCATTGGCTGAAATGAAACCGATGAAATATAGAGAGAAACATGCCCTCAGTACAGTCGCTGTTCTTTATCCACTCTTGGAATGACCAAGTGCTAACATACGGTGGAGAGTCAGCGGGCAGGTAAGGAAAGTGGGCGCGGCTACAGACAGGGGAGCTCCGCCAATGAGAAGAGCCAAGGGCTCCCTCTCCCTACCGTCTGCCGCGTTGGGCTGTAGACTGAACTCTGCAACATATGGAGGCGATACACACACGAGGGCATTACACACACGAGGGCGTTACACAGACGAGGCCCCGTGCTCAGTCAATCCTGAGGGCACAGCAAGCGCCAGCATGGGGAACAGAGAGGGTGAGAGGGAACTATAAATCTCAGATAATCACTCAGAAATTTACGGGCCCCTTAAACTGCACATCCTTAGGTCACTTTTGGGACAGGAAGGGAGGAAGGGAGGGAGAGAGGGAGAGAGAGAGAATGAAAGACAGAGACACACACACACACAGTGTGATAGATTGAGACAGAGACAGAGAATGAAAGATACAGCCAGACAGACAGACAGAGAGAGAGACATAGACAGATGGAGACAGAGAGACAGAGAGAAAGAGAGAGAGAGTGAGGACTTGCCCTAAGGAGGGATATGGGTTCTTTAAGAGTGAATTGATCTCAGAGCTATTGTTACTCAGCTCGACTTGATGACTTCCCGGCAGGCACAAAAGCTGGGACACACAAATCTGGCTGCTTAATGTGTCCAAGCTGGTTTATCCCTAGTGCCCCAGAGACACACAAACCACTGTAAAACAGGAGTAACCATAAAACAAAACCGCTGTTTGCACCGATCACCAAAAACACTAAGTAAAAAATGAAATGACAGCGTGTACCGGAGAAAACCGACGCACATCATAAACCGAAGCAAAGTGAGTATGCCATCAAACAAAACCACTGCAAAGTTAAAAACAATAATAAAACCAGTGTGCGCCAGAGAACCACAAAGAAAAGTGGGAACGCACTGTAAAATAAAAATGCTAAAATATGTTGCGCACCTAAAAACGAAACTGCCGAATGTACGGCAAAACAAAACCGCTCTGCGTACCGTGCAACCGCTGAACGATGAAAACAAAATCGCCGCTTGTTCAGAGAAAGGAAGGCAACGGCGCAGATCAGTATCGCCACAGTGACCTTCCTGGAACACACCTCCACTCGCTATGGGGAGCGGGGTAATGCTGTACAGGTCCCACACTGGGCCTGTGGCGATGGTGGTTTTATCCTATAGTGGTACCTTCGAGTTACACTACTGCCTGCCGCTCCGCTCCAGCCTGGAGATCTCACGGTTGGTGTCTGCTCACACCCACACAGCCCGAGAAATACAAGAAATATGGGTCAGAACCTGGAGCCCTGTCAGTGTGGGCCTGGGAGGTGTGACTGGGGCTGGTGACAGGATTCCAGTGGTGGGGGGGGGGGGGTCCCTTTTCTTAAATTCACCCCCTGCCCCACACTAGCTCTGTCTCCTTCGTTCTTCTGTACCCTTCCCCCCCTGCTGTCCAGAGCCTCAGTTTGGGTGGCAGTGTAGTACATGATGGGGAGCCCAAAGGTTGCAGGTTCAAATCCCAGGTAGGACACTGCAGTTGTACCCTGAATTGCTTCAGTATTATATCCAGTTGTATAAATGGATACTATGTAAAAAAAAATTTTAAAAAAAAAAGCATCTGCTAAAAGATAAAGCTAAAGTCTATAGGTTCAGTTCCAGATGTGAAGTTTCCCTCCGTTTCTCCTACATTACAGGTCACTCTGGATAAAAGCAGCAGATAAGTGAATGTAATGTAATTTAATTAGACTAGTTAAACTACAATAAGAGCTTTGCCTGCACAGAATGCACTGCCACTGCAACACAGAGAGATTTAAGGTAGAACAATGGTTTCTGTGAAGGGGAACTTAATCAATACTGCATGGAGTCCACTCACAGCTCCACAACAAATACACACACACTGTTTAACCCTGATCACTGTCCTACAGAAATACCCTCCCTGCTTTCCTAATGTATGATTATTTTAGACAAGCCTCTACTGCCACCTTGTGGTCAAACTTTATTAAATTCCTGAATATCACTGACCATTTAAAAAAAAACTATATTCAGAACAAAATTCTTTGAGCGTTTTCTAATTTTACCAGCATTTAAAGTTAAAGTATCTCAAAATAAGTAAAAGCACTGTTCAGAGTGAGAATCTATCTAGTAAATTATTATAGACCAACACAGATGATGATGGTCATGAGGAAGGGCAGTGTGACGGCTTTGAATTCGCTGCTAAAGCAAACTCGGATGGAGGCTGGGTGACCGTACCTTTTGGCCCTCATCTGCTCCTGTAGTCTGCTGTACATCTCCAGGACTGAAAGAGGCAGACAGGGGACAGTGTCACAAACACACAGGTTTGGTCCTGAACCTGGAATATCCTGGAGCTCTGGACTAAGTCACAGCTCTCCACAGCTGGGTGTTGAAGGGTCTCTGCTACACCTTCTCTGACAGTTTGTTCCTGTTTAATCATGTTCTGTGCATTTAAAGCCACTACAGACAACTAAACCATCTAAAATGTCTAAAATACTAAGAAACAAAAGGCGTTTAACTTCTTTGCTTATACGTGTGCTCAAAGCACCATAGAGTATAGGCACTATTTGTAGCAGTACCGGGCAGGCAATGGGTCAGTTTGTCGATGGATGTATGTATGGAGTTGTGAGGGCACTATTTGGCAGGCAGCTGTATGTATGGATTTGTGAGGGCACTATTTGTGGCAGTACCGGGCAGGCAGTGGGTCAGTTTGTGAGGGCACTATATGGCAGGCAGTGGGTCAGTTTGTCGATGGCTGTGTGTATGGATTTGTGAGGGCACTATATGGCAGGCAGTACCGGGCAGGCAGTGGGTCAGTTTGTCGATGGCTGTGTGTATGGATTTGTGAGGGCACTATTCGGCAGGCAGTACCGGGCAGGCAGTGGGTCAGTTTGTCGATGGATGTGGCGATGTTTCTCTGCTGCAGGCGGCACAGTTTCAGCTCCTCCATGGTCACCACGAGCTAGAGGGACACAAACGGGAGAGCTGCGTCACAGTTGCGCAGACATCTTAGCAGAAGGGGCTCTATGGAGTTCGATTTAGGGTTAAACAGAGTGCATTGGTGGCTTAAACTGGGTAAATGCTGCCTGAAAACAAGCCTTCATTTCAAAGGTTACTAAACTGAAGATTATGGATGACAAGTAACATCTACTCTCAATACCCAGATAAACATCCACAGTGTCTCCACAGAAAGAGGGACATGAGAATCTATGTCATACCTCCTTCCCATCGCACTGCAGCCTCTGGTTGGTCTCTGTCACCTGACTCTGAAAGCAGCAAACAGCCAATCAGAGGCAGAATAAAACTGGCACAGCAACAGGATTATCTCTCCACAGTAATAAGGCAGAGGTTTGTGCTTCTGATTTTGATTCAGCTTATATTAAAACCAAAGATAAACAGTGATAATTTATGACTGAAACACAAGACATTCCACCAAATATACCCCCACACCCCCAAAATATCCCCTTCCAATCCCCTTCTCCTTATCATTCTTGCAGGGTTGCGGGTCGATTCCATTTTAATTTGGCTTATTCAGCAAATGAAGTGAAATTCAATTCATGAATTGAAAAAATGAACAATTTGAATTGTTTTCTTTTTTGGTTCTTGAGGATTTTTCAATGCATTTCCTGAATTTACTGAGTTGAAATGAAATTCCATTGGTGTCAGGGACAGCCTGGACAGCCTGGCCACCCCTCTGCACCTAAGCCCCGCCCACCTTGAGTTTCTGCGCCTCCCCTCGCACTTTGAGCAGCTCCGTGATGGAGTCCACAAAGCCCTGGAAGTGGTGGTTGCACATCTTCTCGATCTCACGGTCGTGGTTGCGGATCCGCCCCTCCAGCTTGTCCATAAAGAGGCCATGTTCCTGGCCATCGTACACTGACCTGTGGGAGCAGGCAGGGGGCAGCAGTGAGCAAGAGACAGACATTATGCAAAAAAGTTGCCACCAGTCCCGTATGTTATTACTAAACCGGACTCAATCGCTCTGGCAAAAAAAAAGCTAAATATACAATGTGAGCTGGCAAGTGCTGTTGTTGGACAGAGCCATTTATAGAGCAACTGTCCAGATACCAAGGACATATTACAGTGTAAAAATAAACCATAAAGAAATCCAACTGTATAACAGGGACCGAAACAGGACGAAACGCATACAGGCTGGCATCAGTATACATCAACAAGTCAGCCATCTGCCTGCACAAGCTGCAAGTGCCCTCAACAGCACCAGAGAATAGCTCCAGCAACACTTACACTTTTCAACCACTAGGCGGCAATGTTACGCAGGGAAAAGGCCGGGCTCGTCACAGCTCGCCTGCCGTTTCCCAACCACCACGTCTTGCGAAACGTCTCCAGATGTGGTGAAAGTGTATGCGAAGATCCATTCCAAACAACTCTAGCTAACGCTGGCCAGATATGCCAAAAAAAACTACCAGGCAAAACATTTTCCCAAATGCAAAACGCACAACACTGTATGATGTCACTCCAAATCAATGGCACAAAAACAGTCTGACATAAGTATTCTTTATTAACCTTTCAGTTGCTCTATTTCCTTCAGCAATTTTGCTCATTTCACTAATCGAAGGCACAGAGCGTGTTCCTATATCACCTTTCCCTGGTTAAAGCACCACGTGTTCTATGTATTTAACTGGGATTCATTTGCCAAGCTGCCCCACACAAGCAAATGAGCTAACCTAAAAACACCCAGTTTTGGACCCAGCGGCAGATATATTGGCCGTTTTAATAAATGTGCTTTTCACAGTGTGGTGTGTGTATACACTTTCATAATTCTGAAACCTGGCCTAAGTCCTGTCCTGTCACTGAAGTCATGGTGATAAGGGGATATCGACAATACGGACACATAGAGGACTCCAAACCCAGGAGACACACCTGCTGGTGTCTGTTCAGAACAGCGGCTCTCAACCTGCTGGGAAGCTTGGGACTGAACAGTGGGCCGTGGAAGGGGACGAGGTGGGGGGTGTGATACACAAGAAAAATAAAATACCTTAATGTAAGACAGGGGCTTTCAACCAAGTTTGATACAGGGACCCCCAACCAGGCTGAAAGGCATCCCGGGGACCCCCATAATTAAATAAAAAGGGTTATTATTACTATTATTTCTTTTTAAAGGTTGAACCGGGGTGGGATGGTGGTTGAGATTGTGATCGCAGGCCCCCTACAGTACCTGCACGGACCCCCTGCTGAAAGCCCAGGGTCGAAAGGGTGTGTTCCCCAGACATTCAAACTTGTCAAATGAAAAACAACTTACCTGCATATTGTAACATAAATTGGGCTACACTTGAATAAAGGGTGAGTAACACAGCCACTCTCTTGGCTCACAAGGGGGGTGGTGGGGATCAGAGATTTGGGGGAATCCTGGTTCAGGGTAAATAAAGCAGGAGGACACGCCCTGAGGACAGAAGGGCACAGGAAGGGCCGGCCCAGGGCCGCGCTCCCGAGTGACGCGCGTGAGGGGAAAAGCAGCAAACAGGATCCGCCGGGCCGGGCAGAGACTGTTTATTCTCCTCCTGCGGCTCTCACACAATGCGCTTCACCTGTCTGAGCCGCCCGCACACTTCCTGTGCACAGGATATGCCCTTCGGGTCCGCTTTCTACCTCCAGGGCTTGACGTCATGCCAGTCTTCCTCCACACACAGACACACACACACAAACACACACAGACGCAGGCTCAAACACAGACGCACACGCTCACACACACAGACGCACACGCTCACACACAGATGCACACGCTCACACACAGACGCACACGCTCACACACAGACGCACATGTTCACACACAGACGCACAAGCTCACACACAGACGCACACGCTCACACACAGACGCACACGCTCACACACAGACGCACACGCTCACACACAGACGCACATGTTCACACACAGACGCACACGCTCACACACAGAAGCACATGGTCACAGACACCCAGGCCTTCAGTAAGCCCTCAAGTAAACCTGCTGCTTCCACACAGCCGCCGCTCTCCTGTGCGGAGACAGTGCCCCCTTCATTCAGGGAGCAGCGGTGCAGAGAGCAAATTCTGCGCCTGCACTGCACCTCCCCTCTCAGTCTAAGTTTAGGTATGAAAGCAGACTACAGGCGCCCAATCGCCCAGAGACTGGTGCCAACCGAAATCCACCCTCCTGTGGTGACGATACAGCCAAATACGCAGGACACCCTGTGGGGCTGCTAGCCAGTTAGCAGTAGGACGGTGCAGATTTGAAAGCAGACCGTGGAGCCCATCCACACACTAACAGTGTCTCAACAAGATTAGCCACTCAGTAGAACCAAAAAACTAGCAACATTATAAAATGGCTATCAGAGTTAAAGGCAGATTTAGGCTGGTATTAGATCAATACTCACAGACTCTCAAAAACAACAGAAATGGCCAGTGCGCAGCCTGAGGCTGTAAGATCCTGTCGTTTCCAGCTTCGCTCAGAAATGCAGGCCATTACACCACTCGAATTGTCTGGAACTCCTGATTTAACCACAGTTTTAACCTCGCTTCTATATTTATAGGAGAAGATCTCAGTATCATCAACAGGTCTATGACCTCAGCTCCCCAGCCCTACTAACCCAGTGTGAAGAACGAAGAAAGTAAAAATATATACTGAAAACAGGTCATCCAGCCCACTGACTCAGCATTTACCTCCATAATAATGACTCATGAAACAACTTAGACTCGTCTTTCTAGAATACAAAACTGAACAGTGTTGGCTGGAGTGAGACTCATGCTGTTGTTCGTGATAGATTTGGGGGTATTTAGTCCCGAGGACACTCCCACCAGAGCACTCCAGCATAGCTTCTGCAGTACTGAGAGAGTACAGAGTACAGAGAGAGTACTAAGGGGTTGATTTACTAAGACCTTTAGCATGTGCAAAACATTTTAGGACATGCAAAACCAATAACATGACCAATGATTGGTCATAGTATTGGTTTTTCACCAATCATTGGCTGCGTTATTAGTTTTGCGTGCGCTAAAATATTTTGTGCAGAGAGTACCGTAAAAGTACTTCAAAACAGAAACTGCACTGGCACTCCCATTGCCTCGAGTACAGCAGCCACCTTGTGTCAACAAAGCACATCTTTTACAGCCAATACATTTCCCTAAAGCCTCTGCTGTTTGTGCCCTGCATTAGTAACATGTTCACCCTGTAAAGTTTGCCTTCGGTACGCCCCTGTACACCAAAGCAGCGCACCTACAGTTCGACAGAACCAGGCCTGCTTACACAGGATAACAAGGGCACTTCACCTAGCAGGGCTCATATCCACAAAACATGCTGATCCAGGATCAGGTTAGCCTTTTAGCTCATAGTGGGTAGGTTTTGGGTATGGACGGGGGAAAAGCCAGATCCCAGATCAGCACTCCTGCCCAGAGATACTTTGTAAATACGGGCCCCGAACTCCTAGTAACTTGTGGCACCAGACTGCCTCCCCTCCCTCCCTCTCTCCCTCCTGCTAATACAGCAGGTACCCAGCCATGACTTGAAACAACTAACAGACACAGAGATGTTTTGACCTAATCAATGTATTCATCTATCAGTGCCTAATAGAGCTACAACAGTCTGCCCTGCCTGCATAAGAGAGAAGACAAGAAGAAAACAAAAATGGCAGAAAAATTACTGTTTTCCAAAGGAATCAGTCATCATGTCTTTATGGACCATAATGTGGTCATAAAAACATGTGTTCACACTTACACAGTGACTGCAGGTTTTTCCTGTAGGGAAGCTTAATCGCACACACATCGCAGTGTAACGTAATGCGCTGTAATGCTATGACTCAGTGTATGGTGGCAGAGGGGGTGCGAGGATTAGCGTGTTTTGAGGAAACTGCATATGTGACCGGAGGCTCACGAGTTCACGCCCAGTGTGGGACACAGCTGCAGCGATCAGCTGTTCACAGCACAGCCGTGCAAAACAAACACTAGCATAAAAGCAGATAAAACGCCATAAAAGCACAGCCTGGGGACGCCTGCCAAATCAATAAACGCACAAATAAATAATGCATTCTCCCTCCCCATGGGCCATTTCCAGAAAGTTCTGCATCACGCTGATATGGTACAGAGCTCAACTCATGCTTGTGAAATTCAACTCCCATCACTTACAATATCCTGCCCTCTTAAGAACCTGTTTGGCTGGTGTTGCCTGAGTTTCCCCAAGTTCCCCCATCACCACAGTACCCTGGTTTCTCACAGCACGATCGAATAGTGCTGCCTGAGTTCCCACATCACCACAGTATCCTGGTTTCTCACAGCATGATCGACTAGTGCTGCCTGAGTTCCCACATCACCACAGTATCCTGGTTTCTCACAGCACGATCGACTAGTGCTGCCTGAGTTCCCACATCACCACAGTATCCTGGGCTGTGTTCGGAATCGCTCCCTATTCACTATATAGTGCACTATTTAGGGTATCGGCCATTTTGTAGGGTGTCCAAAATTCTAAATGTCAATTTGACACCCTAAATAGTCCACTCAATATCCCCCACAATGCACCACAAAATGTAGGGTACAAACGATGTACACTACATGACCGGAGATTTTTTTTTTTGTCAAGATGGTGATGGCTGAGCCTGCACTCGTCTACAAAGGTAAATATAAATGCAAGTTTCATCTTGTAGCCTATATTAAATCAGTTTAATCGGCTTTATAACCGAAATATAAATAAACGCGGTAGATTAAATATATTACAAAGTGTTAGCTATTTTTTAAATTTAACAATTATTACTGTTTAATGGAAAATGCAACTTAATTAGCTAGCTAGCTACCTAGTTACTAACTTACCTATCTACCTACAACGAGACAACAAAACCCTTGTTCAAAATTTAAAAAACTTTTTTTTACCGTTTCTTGCATGCTTTCTCACCAAGCCGGTGACCGCTGTCACGCAAGCGTTGCGCGTTGCTAAGTAACCTATTCAGACTATGTAGTGTCCGAAATCACCTCCTTTTCCATCCCTATCTAGTGCCCTATGTAGATTCCCTAAGTAGTGTATAGGGAGGGAGTGAATAGGGAGCGATTCCAAACACAGCCCTGGTTTCTCACAGCATAATCGGCTAGTGCTGCCTGAGTTCCCCATCACCACAGTACCCTGGATTCTCACAGCACGATCGGCTAGTGCTGCCTGAGTTTCCTCATCACTAACGGAACACTGGTGTCTCACAGCTCGATTGGCTAGTGCTGGCCTATTGTCCCATATGAGATACCACATTTACATCCTGTTTGAGCCATGCCATCCATCCAGGACCCCTATTTCTCTGGTGTAGGGGTGTTTCAGTTCCCCTGTGTGTGTATGTGTGTGTGTTGCAGGGCAGGTTCAGCAGTGAGAGGGAAGTTTATTGTGCTGTGCAGTGCACAAACGGAGAAGGACTGTATGAAGACTAACGCTGTGTACTTTATTACACTGAGGAGCACAGACAGCCACACAAATCAGCCATTCAGGAGGAGATACAGGCCAGCTACGCTTCAGCACTGTCAGAATACACAGTACAGACTTTAGCAAAATAGCAGGATAGATTCACAGTACAATAGCCTTTAGCACTTTGGCAAAAATAGATTCACATTATCGGCTTTGACTTCACTTACATTTTGTGCTGAGACAAGACAAATGTTCAGCACCTGCACAGAACAGACTGAAGTAGAGGACATTCAGTTTGGCAGACATTCAGAGTGTGAGGTCTTACTCTAGGACTCAATGCCGAGTGACACAACTTCAGCCCTGAAGCAGCGGAACAGGGAGACTCACTCTACAGCATTCCTTCCCTCGCACTCCCAGATCAGCTGCCATTGCCCGCCATTCTGGGCCTTTCGGTAAGGGTTGCCAGATCTAGAATTTGTCAAACCCCGACACCAAATCACACAGACACATAAGTGAAGTTTGGTCGGAACGCATTCCTGGGAGGGCTTGGAGAGCTGCTTGGAATCAATCACGGACCTGGTGGGTGGGGGGGGGTGCACTGTAGAAACAAACCAAAAAAATGGACCTGTACAAATCATTATAAAACCGGAGATTATGGTCCAAAACCGGGAATATGGCAACCCTATTCACAGTGCAGCTGCCCTGACGGCCCATGGCCCAGATGAACCAAGGACGGCTCACGCAGTCCAGCCACAGACATGACTCAAGATTTCAACTTTACTCTCCTTTCTCCTTCATAGAATGGGTACAGCTAGGTACAGACAAACACACAGAAATGCAATTCATAGCAACAACTAAAAAATAAAATAAAAAATCACATTGAGATTATGAGGCTTTGCTTTGTTTCTAGCCATAGAAACAAAGGGAAGAGGGATACTTTAACCAAAACCTGGTTCATCTGCTTGAAGATAAAATGGTCAAATGCAAAAAGATCACATGAGAAGTACAGAGAAAAATACCCATCACACCAATGAATTGGTGGAGAGCATGTTAAAGTGGTTCTCTGAGGGTGGCTCACCCAGTTAAGGCACTGTTCTAGTGCTAGTGCATGGATAGGCCCCACGGTTTGGAATCGAATCAGTGCTGAGTGTGGCAAATAGCCCTGGCCCGGCTGAAAATCGCCAGCAGCGCCACCCAGGGTTAGGGAGGGTTCAGTTCATCTCATTGCTCTCTAGGTGTCCGCAGTCTGCTCGCTAAAGCTGCACATGAACATGCACATTCCTCCAGCTCGTATCTATGCAAACTTGGCTGGTGGGCCGCGGCGTGAAAAGAAGCAGCTGGCGACATTGTGTGCTTTGGAGGAAAGGGCTTGCTGGTCTACGCTCTCCCCCAGGGGCCGGACTTTCCAAACCGGGGAGAAAATGGGAGAAGGAAACCTGGGTGGGTGCAGAAACTTCACTGCGCACCTGTCCAGACACGCAACAGGGCGTTGGCTCCCACTCACCAACCGTCAACACTCTTCACTCGCACAAGCCACAGCTGTGCCACACCGGGACATCGCCTTTAGCACACTGGGGCAGCAGCGGTGTGGGGGGCCCTTAAGAAGGTGAGCTTTCAGCAAAAGGCTAAAGGCTCATTTCCCAGAGGGTAAGCTGCCTTAGGGCAGAGTGCTTACCCTGATGTCTACAGCATTTAGCTCAGCCAAACACATAACACTAATATCCAGTGTTATGAATGGATAAATATGTGAACTCTACAAGCTGCCTAGGAGAAGGGAATCCGATAAATAAATAATATAACCCAAACACTTGAAGTGTGTGTAAATATGCTGAAAAGCAGTTTAAAAAAGCATTTATCTTTTATCATTTTAGCATTTAACTTTTATCTTTTATCATTTTAGCAGTTAACTTATCACAGAGCAAAGTATCCACTACACATCCACCAAATATCTATTCAAAGTAGTGTCAATAACTATAATAACACACATCTCAAGTCATAGATATACAATCTGCATTGAAAAAAACCTTGTATGGGCGTAGTCGGGACCCCCCGCCACCCCACCTCCCACCTCAGCTCCTCCTAAAACATGCCTGGCTAGCGTGGCAATGGTTATATCTATCGCTGTATGAACCCATAGAGCAGCCTCAACCGGCTGTAGCAGACGAGAAAGAGGAGCGACCAAATCCTCATTCTGCACAAAGTGTCACAGAATGGTGAGCTTTACTGAGTAACATTAGCTAACGTTACTGCTAGCAAGCTAGCGAAACCAGTACGAATTCAATAATAAACCAGAGCCCTAGGCTACAGTGCTAAAAAGCAAACAGCTTCAAGCTCTTTGGCCAAACAGATATAAACAGTGTTGAGCCCACCCATATTTCCCTTGAGATAAGTGCAAGAATCATCTTTACCATATGGGTCATTCCGTGTCAAATCAGACAGAACCCAAAAAAGTGGTTGCAGCGCCGACTCAGATTTTGTTCCAATACCAAGGCCTCTAAAATATTTTTGTTCAATTCCAATGTTTTTTATATTTTTTTGGCCTTTGATATTTTTTTATTTTTAAACTCTCAAAGACGCCTTATCTGGGAAGCCATGTTTGAGCATTAATATCTTGAAGTATTATTCCTAGCCTCACCAAACTTTGTAGGATGGAAGACAAACATGTTCCCAGTATAACTGAACCATTAAAAGTTTGTACTGCATGCCTATTGAAGGCCCTAGATTTGGAAAAAAGTGCAAAATTCCTAAACTAGTGTGATATTGAGGGTATTATAAACCCATTTTTTTGCACCCATATGGTATCGATCATTATTTCAATCATTATTCTTCAGATACAATCTTTTATTAATTTTGTGCCAATATTTGAGGTCTCTACCACTAATGGACATGAAGATATTAAGAATAAAACAAGGCGTGGAAGCATTTTTCGGTCATTTTCATAGGACCAAAATGGTATGTGGGGTAGCTAGTTGGAACATAAAAATGTATGTGGAAATAGCTTAATGTATGGTCATTCAGTGTACAAAGTGCCAATGTCCTTCCATGTTCCCTTCATAGATAAATACACATAGTTAAAGGCATTGTTAAAGGCAGTTAAAGGCATAGTTAAAACGTCCATAATGAAGAAGCAGGGTCTTCCCTTATTATCTCTACTTATGCGTGTCCCAGCCTCTGAAATATTGATTGGAGTTTAAAAAAAAGACATGTTTTCTGTAGGCTCATTTTACTATAGGTCATTAATGCAAGCTATATTCTTTACTATCAGGGCCTCATTATAGAAAAAGACATTAACTCTGATAGATGCTATATTCAATGGAGTGGTTAAATTTTATATCCCATATTTAAAAAAGAATAAGCTACTCAATAAAAAATTACAATAACTTTATTGAAAATGATGTGCAACGTAACAAATTATGTACTAGAAATTAAATGTGATAAATTATTATCCTTTAACCATATAACTTGAACAACAGGAGTGAATTGGGTACATGCTTGGTGTTTTCTTGATAAGTGGAATGCCTATGTTCCATTATTCACTGATTGGTGGCTAGGAAGTTCTCAAAGGCCACTGCAATATCTTCACGTCTTCTTATTCAAAATATTTAACTTATTTTCAATATCCAGGACTTTACCGGAGACACAATTCCCAATGCAAATGCCCTCTATTCCAATGAACATACAGAAAACATGTTTATCCTTTATTTCTTACAATTCCTATGACACAGGAATTCAATAATCAAGGAGATACTGAGGCAAAAAAATGTAATCCTGAAATGGATGTTTTTCTGCCATAGGTAAAATATCTGTCAAGTCTGTGTCTATTTTTGTATGAAGGAAAAACGGAAGGACATTGGCACTTTGTACCCTTAATAACCACCAAGTAATTTCCATGTACATTTTTATGTTCCTACTAGCTACCCCACATACCATTTTGGTCCTATGAAAATGACCAAAATATGCTACCACGCCTTGTTTTATTCATAATATCTTCATGTCCATTGGTGGTAGAGACCTCAAATATTGGCACAAAATTAATAAAATATTGTATTTGTAGAAAAAATAATGATTGATATCATATTGGTGCAAAAATGTGGGTTGTAGTACCCTCAATATCACTCTCGTTTAGGAATTTTGCACTTTCTTTCCAAATCTAGGGCCTTATAAAAATAAAATGGCATGCAGTACAGGCTTTTAATGGTTTTGGCATACAGCAAACATATTTTTCTTCCATCCTACAAAGTTTGGTGAGGATAGGAACAATACTTTTCAAGATATTAATGCCCAGACATGGCTTCCCAGATAAGGCGGTTTTGAGGCTATAAAAATGAAATAATATGAAAACATAGGATTTGAACAGAAATATTTTACAGGCCTTGGTTTTGGGACCCATTCATGATATAGACAAGATTTGAACAAAATCTGAGATGGTGCTACAACAACCTTATCTGATTTGACACGAAATGACCAATATACTTTATTTAGGTTTACAGCATTTAGGTGCAGCTTTCCCAAATTTATGGTAGAATTTAACAAACACGTTTGCAAGCAAAATTACGAGGAGCTTCGTAGGCTACAGAGCTAGACAGCTACTACTGGCCTTGGGCTGGTGGGTAGCTGCCGCTGGTTTGATTCTGGTGGTAGACTAATTAACAAAAACACATAATAAACGGCAAGAACAATATCATCAAAAAAGCAAATGTCTAAAAGGTAACATTAGGCAACAACTTATAAGATTTGGCTGAACAGCGCAGATGGCAAAAAAGCATTTGGCTCAGACTCAAAGATTCTGTTTTAGCGGGAGTACTTTTGTCTGCATCAACCTACGGGAAGAGACATACAATGATATTAAATCATTTATTGCCCATCACACCAGCTCCTTCATGACATCATGAAGGACCTGTGCCCAATAGGTCAGAGCCTGGGTCCTCAACTCCACCTCATTTAATCCCCACACCAGAATAGATGGAAATGGATAGACTGATATAGGTTGAGATTGCAACGCAATTGATTTCTCGTACGGTTGCTGATGCTTAATACATGCCATAATAACCCCATTTAACGTAGTCTGAAGACAATTCCAGATTTACCTTTACAGTCTCTTTAAAATATATCTTGCATCAGCTGCTACCCCTAGCTGAAGAGTCGTGCCGGACATCTCCTGAAGTTAAAACAAATTACGACAGGCTGAGGGGTTGCAGGTTCAAAACCCAGGTGGGGACAGGTTTGGTATAAATTTCAGAGGTAGGGGGCCCCTGAAGGCTGAGCAGCTTTAGTGGACTGCATGGAATAACTAATGCATGGGCACTGCTTCCTACAAATAGAGCATTCTCATTTTAATTGGCTTTATACAATTTTTCTTATTCGTTTATTTAATTAATTTTTTTAAACTCAGCCTGGTCATCGTGAGAAGAGCAAATAAAACAATCACCCAAGAGTGCAAACTCCCCCTGCAAGTATGTCTACTTCCTCTCAATAGTCCCACAAAACAAAACCTACATAGATTACCAGAGGGAGCATTACACAAATAATCACACACATGTCCTATAAAACTAGAAAACGAGCTCAAGCCCAACAAAAATATCAGCAGTCGCTTCCTCAAACTGGATCAAAATAAACAGGCTCAACAAGTATGATCCGCTGATTCCACAGAAAACACGTCCAAGCCTATCTCTGGGAAATACCGACTAGGTCACCCACACCAGCCCTGCCACATGTTAAAGAGCCAGTCTTTTCCTGCACTTTCAGGATGCACCAGGAGTTAAATATCTGTCCGTTTTATATCCACAAGTATTTATTGTTCTCTAAAAATAGACGCAAAGGCATAGACGCTAGCCCGACAGGCTCATATGGTTTAAAGATGCATAGTCATTTCCATCAGACCAGGTTACAACTGCATATGAAGAGTAATTCCTCTGGTCTTGAGCCCAGAGTGAGGGGAAGTGGGGCCGTGCCAGGACACACAAACAGCTGCACCGCGCAGGGTCTCTGGGTCCGGGCCCCCGTCGCTCCTCCTGGGTCCCAATCAAAAGCGCCCGCCGTCTCTGGACCGAGGCGGCTCCGTTCAGCCGGGCCAGAGGAAGGCGGGAATGGGCCTCTGTGCGGCCAAACGCCTACGCGGGCGCCTCCACAGACCAAGGCAACGAAACCAATACATCCCTCGGGTCAGGATACTGAGGAAGTCATTAAACCCAATCGTCCGGCTCATACGGTGACTGGGCTCTGCGCTGGGTCAAAGCAGTCCAGTACAAACACTCACCCCTGTCACATGACCCACTCCTGCCCCAGCCATCAGGCATCATCATTCTTACTGTTATCAAAGGCCACCCGCATCACAAGACCTGCTCCTGCCCCAGCAATCAGGGGGGCAATATTCTTACTGCTGTGAATGGCCACCCCTGTCACGTGATACACCACTGCATCCCAGCACCACCAGTGCAGTTCACCTGTGACAGTACACAGTCATGGGGAACTGCCTGCGATAATAATGCGGATAGAGCTGCATATGACAGCACAGAGAGGGCCTGTGCCAGTCACAGACTCACAGGAGAAATAGGCTAGCAGTGGGCAAACATGCCCTGGAGGAGCGCCTTGCAACTGCTCGCGCCCAGAGGGAATCAGCTGGGTTTTGCCCATAATGGTGAGCAATGGGAAAGTGTTACTGCAATCAAAGTATGTCTGGATGTGCCCGAAACATCCAAAACTTCTTGTGGAAAAATGAAATCATAACACAGAATAAAGTGCATTTTTTACAGTTTAGCGCAACATGCCTTAGCAGTTAGGACAGTGTCCCGGGCTGCACTCAGTGCGTGGTCCCCTCAGTATGAGCTCAGCCGTGCCTGGCTGTGAGGGAGCTGGGGGGTGCGGCTCCTTCTAAATCCAAGTGTGAGATGGCTCAGCAGGGTGTGGCCAGGAGCAGCTCACTTGACCCAGTTCGGTCTTACTGACACAGCCATGTGAGAATGCACAAGCAACACCGAGAATTCAATAATGACCACAGACAGAGGACAGCAAGACATGAGATCTGGACCCAACTAACACAGAGAGAACAACAGGACCCTACTAACACAAAGAGAACAGCAAGACCCTACTAACACAGAGAGAAAAAAGCAGGAGAAATATAGAGCGACGAGAAGGATATGGAGACCGTACTCTACTAACACAGAGACCAGCAGGATATGGAGACCGTACTCTACTAACACAGAGAGACTGGGGGCTATAAGTTACTAATACATTAAGTTACAACGACCATCTGGAGGTGGGGCTTTGCCCATAATGACAGAGAGAAAGGCCAACAGCAGCTCAGAACTGGAAACCATCAGGCCTCTGAGGAGCCCTATTCAACCTGTGTTAGAGCATGTGCAGAAAGTAAGACTCTTAGGCTCACAGAGGGTCCACACAAACAGAGAGACTGAGGGGGGAGAAGTGCAGAATGTTCCGCACTTCCACAAAGGGCAGCGGGCCGTGGGTCTGAATGGGTCAGGCCTGCTAGGTGATCAGGATGAGCTTCCACTGCACCTCCACGTATCGCCGAGCAACACAGCGTTCCACAGCATTCAACATGACCTCGTACTAACAAGCATGTGTGTTTACTGCACACTCATTACTGAAGTAACCATTACCAAGTGACACGAACCCAGTGTGTTCAACCAGCCCTCGAGTCCAGCAGGCTTCCCACGTCTTTGAGAGGACTGATGTCTACAGCATTTAGCTCAGCCAAAAGAGACATTGAGATGCCAGCAGGCCACCTTGGTGCATATACACACTGTGGAAACTCCCACTCCATGCTGAGGACCCATTGCTGTGTTTTCTAGACTCATTTTGGCCCTCGTGTCCAGATTAACCAAACAGCAGGCACTTCCAGCACACAGAACAGACTCCAGGAGCTCGGAAAGGCGCTCCAGAGAATGGAGTAGCTTCAAGGGCTTCCACAGGTGCACCCCGCTGTGGATCACAGGGGTTCGGAGCCATACTTTTCCACCTCCACCTGAAGGATCCGCTCACTTTACGACGGAGGATGTTCCTGATGACCTCCTGACCCCTCCGCCTCACTCAGCGCTCTTGGCCCCTGAAAGCGGGCAGGCTCCTCAGGACTTCCTTCATCACACGGCTCATTGTTCCAGGTTAATTACAGCTGATTAGGGCCTTGGGGGAGGGGGGGGGGGGGGGTTGAGGGCGTGACCGTCCCTTCAGTTGTGAGGACGGGGCGGACCTTAACCACGATTTCTGCCAATGGTAACTCCATCACCTCTGCCAACCAATCGTCTGAAGACCCAACCCTCGCCCCCACCAACACCCACACCCCACCCTCTGGCTGACCCTCACGACAAAAACAACTCCCGGGGACTTTGTTCCAAATTCCTCAGGTAAACGGCGAGTGGTATTTCCCTCCCTGATGCAAACCTTTCCCAGAGTGCCATTGTTGAGCCACACAAACAGGTCCATTTCCATCTCTGATCAGTCACTGGGGGTCAGGCAGCGTTCAGGAAGTACCTGCTCCAGGCCTTCAGGGTGTCTCAGTGTAGGAGCAGACAATGTGCTGCTAAAATCAGGTGTACTCAGGACCGCTATCCGCCCGCACCTCTGTGTGCTATTTTTACCTCCTGGCGGAGCTGGCTGCAGCAGGACGGGAATAGTTGCATGGTTTCCGCCCGCCGCCCGTTTCCACGGCACCGGCCCGCCCCCCCCCGGTAACAATACGGCAGCCGTGGGTTTCAGTCACAGTTGTCAGACCGCGCGGAGCGAAGAACGCTGATCCCCCCCCTCCCCGGCCTGCATCCACCCTCCCGGCCTCTCACCACACTGTCCCTTAACCTCAAACACCGTCTCTTTTCCGTCGTGGCCTGAAGATGCACTTTTTCAGACTCCACCTCGACTAAATTACCGATCTCGGGCCAATTCCATAGTACTTGCTTCCTGCTTTCTATTTACCGGTTTTCTATTTACCACCTGTGTGGTTTTTGTTTTTTCACTTTAATTCAGAATGTAGAGTTGACTGTGTGTACTATTCTATGTTCATTACTAGCGATAGCTCCTACGTTATGAGAAAGTTGTGCCTTGTCGGATCTGCTTTGTAGTTGCTTCATTGACCTTCGGTATGCACTTATTGTACGTCGCTTTGGATAAAAACGTCTGCCAAATGATTGCATTGTAATGTAATGTAACCTTCCCTCGCTGACCATTAACACACACCCAACCATTTACTGTGAATGGTGTTCATAGCAGCTTAACACAGGGAGTCAGTGTAGTGTGGGGGTGAACCCAGGGGAGCCCCAAAAGATCCAGCCTATCACAGCCCCACATTTACACAGTGACACACAGGCCACTACCCTGATGATCTGTGAAATAAACAAAAGCCATGTCGTCCAAGTCATAAATGTGAAAATAATACAGACCCAAGCATTTAAATTTCATGGATTGTGTTTAAAGATGTGCTTTTATCTGAGGATATCAAAGCCATTCACGCTAAAGCACAACATGGTTGCGGTAGCCGAAGAGACAAAAAAAAAAAAAAGCTTCCCCACAGCCCCTTCTCCTGGTGTTCTCGGAGTGCGCCGTACACCATTACAAGACCGCTCCGGCATCTCTATCCCCTAGGGACTGATTGAGAGACGGACTGAGACGTTCAGCAATTACCAACACGAACCTGGACATAAGCCCAGACTTCCAGGGCCACGCCTTCATCTCATGAACTCAGCAAATTTACATGAAATGTAGAGAAAGCTTACAGGGGCTGCGGGTCCATCTCAGGTTTGGGCTTATTGCACAGCGCCTATTAAAGCCAGCTAATGGTCCATCAGTCTGTGTTTAAGCATAGCACCAATTGCTTTGCATACCAAACAGATACAGCTAAATTGCTCATGTACAAATGTATCTGACTAAACCAGGGACTGACCAAAGGACTGAAGCTGTACAGAGAGCGGCGAGAGTTTGTCAGGTAAACAAACCTTTCAACAGGAAGACTACAACATCAGATGTATGTCAAGTTACTGACGCAAGCCTCAAATTTCACACCCCTCATCTCTACAAAGTGTTGGAATGTGAACACCTTTGGCTACTGCCTGATAAACATATTTCAGCTAACTTTAAAGCAATACTACTGTCACTGATAGTAAAGCTACTGGTTCAAAGACTGAGACCATAGCTCATGATCACATTGCTGTTAACAGCAAAAATATTTATTGCACATTTCTTGCAAAAGCTGTTAAGAGTCATTTAAATGGTTACATCGACAGATTATTCATAATATGAATTCTGAATGCATATATTCAGAATTTTCAAGCATTTGGAATATAAACGGTATATGAAAATTGTAAAGACCAGCAGAAATAGGTTCTTCTGCACTCTCTGGTACCAATTTCCGACTGACAGCTTGACCTTATAGGTGTGAGTCATTGGAATCTGTTTGTTTTCACGTTGCCACGGTGCAGCGGGTGCGCCCCCGTTCCCCTCCTGGCACAGTGTGACTCACAAGCTTGAGACCGGGCCGAGATCCTGACAATCAATGCCTCCCCCCCGCCTTACGCCCCAAATGTGTGGGTCAAAGGTCAGCTTTATTCTGGGTCGGCCTCTGCCTGGGTAACACGGCAAAGGCATCACTTTCCATTTTACTCATGCAAAGCTATCGTAACCCAAGTCATTGACTAGGCTAGAACTGTTAGAAAGCATGCTTCAGCATTAAAAAAATCTGAAAAACAATTAGTGAATCATTCTGCCAGTGCACAGGACACACCGATGCTACCTGCAGTAGCCTCATGTAAGGACAATACCCCTATACTCCTGTACAAAAACAGATTTGTACTCGAGAAACTTAAGGACAGGTGTACAAGTGTGTTCCTGAAGCGGGGTCGTAACACACGTCCCTCTAAACGCAAGGATTAGGCCAGGACTGGAACGCTAACCCATGACATTCTAGTTGAGTTCATGTTGTCCTCCTCTGTACTGTATCTGAGGAGGCTCAGACCCCGCTGACAGAACGGAGCATGCTCAGTGCGCTGCTCTCTCACTGTGCATGAACCAACCCTCCAGTTATTCTGGGCCTGATTATCTGTGGGTGTGTGGTGGGGGGGGGGGGGGGGGGGGGGGGGCGGTGCCAGAGGCATGGCATTTAAGCTGCACTGCTCCATATGTACCCCATCACATCTTGGGAATGGGCACCTTGCACTGGTGCCTACTGGCTGCTTTTACCCTAAGTCAAAGGTCAAAGGTGAAATGAACATAACTGGGCAGACTCTACAGGCAGAGGAAGGGGACGGAATGCTGATCTGAATTTTCCAGCTTGCCAGTCACTCAGAGGTGTAAGCTAAATAGTAAAGTGAAGACCATCCACACCTGAAACAAGGCCTGAGGTACAATGCTATCTGGTCCATGCATCACATGGCAAGTCAAATGCACTCAAATGTACAATGTGCACGGGGACCATTATGGACCATTACATCACATTCATGCACTCCAAACAGGACTCCATTAGCAATCCTCTTCCCTGCCAGCAAACACCCGACCCACCCTCACACGCATGCACACACACAGACACACACGAGCAAATGCATGCACACACGCAAACACACCTCTTTTCCTGCACTTCTCTTTCTGAAAGTTGGCATTTGGCAGTTTGTGGAGAGCGGGAAGAATAGTGGAAAGTGTGAGCCGCGTATACAGACTGGGAGAACGACATAAACACAGGCCGGAGGCCGCTGAGCTGACCAATGAGCCCGCCTCGGTCTGACTTCCTAATCTATCTCTCCAAGCAAACACAGGCATAGCTGCACATCAGATATACATCTATGAAACAAATATCTCTGCACTGCTTCACCCTCAGAGAAATCTGAAATATGAGGCTGACTGAAACTGAGGCAGAATAGTGCAAAGGTAGATGCTCCTCATAAGAAAGACTAGACGACAGTTTATTTAATAAATACTAATACCAATAATATTAATACTAACAACACAAATATTATCAATAGTAATTATTATTCAGGGTTCAACAATAACGATTGCCTGATTGCCCGGGGCAAGTAAAACACTACGTTGTGACAGTAGCAAGTTGACATTCACGGGGGAACAACCGTTCATGGAACAACCTTGACATCACTTGTTTCACTTGAATATTCAAACTCCCTTGCCATGCATAGAAATGAGGCGCGATTCCAAATGTCGTTGAAGCAGGTGTGAGACTAATCCTTCACGGAAAACTCAGTGCGTGAGCCACACAATAAATGCAATCAATTTTGTAATTACAATTTAAAGATAAAATAAAAGTAAAAAAATAAATTATAAAAGTGCATCTGCAAAGATTCAACTTTGACGTTATTAAACAATAAGCACATTATATCATATTTATATGATGTACTTGGTGATTAAAACTGATTTTTCTCAATTTAATAATTGAATCTCCCTGAAGAAAAAAAGCAGTGCATTTACCTGCCAATGGTTTATGCAGATCAAAGGAAAACGAATGAAGACAAGTTGAGACCAATGATCAGTTTACAGGAAAGTTCGATACCAGTCCCACTGGTGCCAAAATAGTAACACCGTGACAAGCCTAGTTCCTACTTACAAAAAAATAAATAAATGTGTATTACACTTTCAATTCTGGAGCGAGACTTTTACAACCACAAATCTGTTCAGGACAGTAGAAATTCAGTTTGGGACAGTGGACTTTCAGTTACTCAGGTGTTAAGTTAACGTTGAACCCTGTTATTATTTTTAATAATGTTATTTAGGCAGCACTTAAAACTCCAGACCCCCAAACCAAACTGACAATGGTGCTCTCCTTCTCTGAATAACTATAAAACAGACCAACGAGGGCCAAAAACAATACAGCAATATATGCTGGAACAGGGATGTGAGCTTTTACACAAACAGGCCTTCCCTCCCAGAACACTTCATGTCTCTCTCAATGGGCCAACAGTAAAACCCGTGACCCTGGGGTCAGTTGTCAAGTCTGCCAAAATTACTCTAAACTCTGGTGTGTTGTCATGGGCAACACAGTATCCAGATAGGGACCCAGAAGCGATTTCCCCGACTGAACAAAGAGGAGGGGTTTCAGCCGGCAGTATTGGCGTCAGGCAGCAGGGCGGAGAAGGCCCCTGCTGTCACTCTGCTCAGAGATCTAGAACCTTCCATGACCGCTCCTATCCACCACAGGTGTAAGACCACCCAGCCGCCGGCAAGAGCCAAGTCGGCCAACTCACACACAGAGGATCCATGTCCCTACCCGGAGTCTAAGTAAGGACACACACACACACACACACACACACACACACACACACACACACACACACACACACACACACACACACACACACACACACACACACACACACACACACAGGGGGTATTTCAGACGCCACTATCAATCTACTGTTGAACGTATTTAAAAAGAAACATAAGAAGTGGAGGGACTAGTCCATTAGCACAGATGGATACATTTTGTCCTAGAAATGGAGGGTCACTTCACTTAGGCTCAGATCAATGGCATCCGTGCAATTTAATTTACCAAGAACACTTAAAAATCTCTCCGATGGGCTGCTTGAGATTTCAACATCGGCACTGCGGAGATCCAAACAATAACGAAACATCATTCGTTTCAACAAGGAAGTTGAAGAGACTGCTGTGAATAGGTCTATTGTCTGAGATGCAGTTCAGAGACAGATGCGCACAATGGAAAATAAAAATAAAGAATTTTCACAATGAATTCGAATTCTGTAGCCTGTTCACTGTGACCCATGCAAACACAACTCTATCAACCGAAATGAGAAGCACTGAAGTAAATGGATAATACTGCACTGTAGTAGAGGTGGTGTCAATCATAAAAGTGGGACTGGACTGGCATGAACCAAGATGGTCTCAATCAAAGATGGTGTAATCTGTGCTCAGGCACAGAGGACTGCACCATCTCTGAAGTCATGAGTACCACTGACTAGAACTCCTGCGCCATCAAGACAGAAAACATTATTGATTTTGAACAGATTTCAAATATCTAAGTATTTCACGGATAGGAGATCCCTGGCAACGGAATATTGTTGTCACACCGCATTGCTTTCTGCAGGCTTCAGAAACATGACACTTAATACATTTTACAGAAATCAGGTTTCTGAAATCCGCATGGCATTATACAGACGAGGCCTGCATGTTTACACAAACATAAGGGCACATGTTTGGAAATACATGCGACCTTTAAACACAAAACAAATATGTGTTAATAAAAGCAATATTTTGTTAACAATTTCCTCTGCAGTTATATCACATAGCAGCAAACTAATGTTCAGACTCCAGCAGACCAATATTGACACAGAATGTCAAAGCGGCGAATGAGACAAGTGCAAATCTTTAACTCTGGTTTGTTTATTTATCCGTTTAATTAACGGAACGGTTATTTAACAAATATAGCTATCCAACATAAGCGTGAGACTGTAATTTTTATTAAAAATTAACATATACATTTGTGTGGAAAGGTTTACAAAATGGCAAGTCTGAAACATCAGCCTTGAACGTTAGTAACATACCACCACTTGCTTCAACTATATTAGCTAGCTGAGTTACCTTAGCTAGCTAACACAAGCAAGCGAAGTTGGACTGTGAAACATTAGCGAAAATATGTTTCACGCCCGAACATTGGCCAAATAACAACAAGGTAACGCTATAAATAACAAATACACACCCAATCAAATATAAATTAATATTATAGCTATTAGATATATTTATATCCGCTGGAAGCATTAACGGAGACAGTTGAAGAACACCGAAATAAATGGCTGGCTGGCGAGTAGCGCGTTGCTGCTTGTTCTCTTCCAGGGAAACGTAGCCAACTAACTGTTAGCCAATAGAAGACTAAACTAGCCATTTAGGACAGTGTGTTCCAGCGAATTTGCACTACCAAACTTGCAGGCGAGCTAGTTAGCTAGCAGCAAACACAAGCGTGTCGTGGGGCAGTGTTTGTAAACTAAGTAATGTCAGCAAGGGCTGCCTAGTTAACACAAGCTAGCGGTTAGTTTGCTAGTGCTAACGAGCTCATTAAAGTCACGACAATGCGAATTGTTAACGTTAGCTGGTGCTATATTTGGCCATAGTAGCACGATAGCTAGCTAGCCCACTAACAAGAACTAGCATGTTAACATTTGTCTAGGCTGCATTGCCCCAAGGTGGAAATAAAACGAATGGATGTCAACATTTTCCAGATTGTGCATATGAGCATCGTAACGTTAACGTTCATGGGAAAAACACTGTGCTTCTATTCATCTCCACCATGCCCCCCGGCTCATGTCAGTGACTAGAATATCAATTGCTGTCAGATCATATGAGTGGCTTGGATCTACAAGTTCCAAAAACAGTCTCGAAGTCTCCTGGAGTTATTGATTCAGGGAGACTCCCTTTTTAAACAATCACTCCTCGGTAAGTGGGAATGCCTACAACCAGACGACCTTTGCCCGTACCGTCCCCAGCCGAGCGGCTTCTTACCGCAGAGTGGGTCCAATGCAGTTGGTATCTGTGCTCTCAATCTCCCGCAGGATCCGTTCATGTTCCGCGGCTGTCTCCACACTCGCCATCTTCCATATCCCAGTACACGACGCTCGGCTGCGTCACCTAAAAAAACAGCGTAGATATCCCCGGCTCCTCTTCCTACTTGCTGTCTACTTCCCCCTTTGTTACAATCTGCTACAAACATTAGCACCGCCCCACTGCCCAGGCGCATTCTGCGATTGGTTAAGACAGATATTGCTACTCTCCTGATTCGTGCAAAATGCATCGCGCATTTCAATGTACCTCTGAAAGTGTAAGGGCGATTTTGACTCAATAAATGTATAGAAATTCGTAAGTACCCTGACCCCCTTCAACACCTGTGTTCCTTTGTGTCTACTGTGCACTCCCCATACACAGTCAAGCTTTACACTTCCATTAAGCAAAAAACCTGATATTTCTACGAAAAGTGAATATGTAAAGCATTGTATCTAAATGTCCAAACACATTCATTCGAAGGGGGGCCATGCCAAAAAGTTCTGCAAACAAAGGGATTTGATGTGGGGTGGGGCCTCCGTATACTGTCTATGGGTGGGACAGTTAAAACAGAGTGCATTTCATACATAACATCACATTATTGTGAAATCCGAGTACTTTATAAACATCCCTTTGAGTGGGTATAGAATTTATCTCCTGTCACCACCGTGTTCTTTGTAATGTACAGTCCCAAAATCAACAACACAGGTAAATTAACAATACACCTCAGAGATTTATTTGAATGGTACAGAATTAATTGGATGGGGGGAGGGGGGGGGGGTTTAATTACACAGGACCTTTAATGCACACGGATCTTGGTAAATGGGCATAAGTGCTCCAGCCAAAGTAGATAATGACGGGTGTGCTCTGCCAGGGGCTGTGCATGCTGACACCTCCCAGCTCCCCACAAAAAAAGGACATTAATACCAGACTGAATATCCTCTTCCTTCTAATATTGATTGCCAAAGGAAAAAGCAAATGTTTCTGTGTTAGACTCTCTGGTATGGTACGGATCACAATAATGTCTCCATTCAATGCACAATCCCTCAATTCTTAATTCTTAATTCTAAATGATCTGTAATTTACATGTGCAATTATACAGAATATTGGTTGAGAGTCTGTCACCCTACAGAACCATAGAACATAGAAGAATACATATGCATATGGTCCTATGTAATTTTCCATCGTCTATAGTTAACCTGAGTTTTCTTCAGGTAACATTATTGCCCATATTTTCGTTACTCTATTATGATCTCCTTTCGAATACGTGACCGTTTTTTCCCAATGCCCTTACTCACCAGTAGATGGTGCAACTGTCGTGTGATTTTGTTCAACCATCTGAACCAATCTGTTGATTCTGGAAGAGGTTAAGTAAACAAAAATCATAATCATACTTTTTCACAGTATTTTCTAGTTTTGGTTCAATCCCTATTAAAATTGGACATTTCATAGATTGTTCTGATTTCGAAGCACATATCCATATATAAAATGAAGCTAACACATCACTGTGATTTGGTTTCATATGTGTTTCTTTGTTCTTCTGCATTTGAGCTAATGGTCCTTCACATCTTCAGGCAACTTTCAAGCTTTTAAGATCATCCTGGGGAAAGCAGATAAATGTGCTTCAAAATTAAATATACTATCGCTACTCCAAGCCTCCTCAAACTACAATCCATTTAAATATCTCAGTATAACATTTAACTATGTGAATGCAAATCCTACAGATTACCTGAATATACAGTGAGTATCATAATTCCTTGGACAGTGACACATTTTTTGTTATTTTGGTTCTGTACTGTAGCACTTTGAGTTTGAAAGGATACAATGACAACAAGGTTGAAGTGCAGACTGTCAGCTTTAATTTGAGGGTATTTTCATCCATATTGGATGAACAGTTTTGAAATTATAGAACCTTTTGTACATAGATGAAAATACCCTCAAAGCTGACAGTCTGCACTTCAACCTCATTGTCATTGTATCCTTTGAAACTCAAAGTGGTAGAGTACATAACCAAAATAACAATAAAATGTGTCACTGTCCAATGAATTATGGTGCTCAGTGTATATTATCTGAAAAGAATATAGACGCTCCATGGGTTAAAATAACAAGCTACACAACGTGCACGACCTGCAAAGAACAGTCTGTGCCTTTCATTTTGCATTAACTGTGCGATCGGAACTCCTTAATTGTGCTCTATACAAACACCGGAACTTGTTCTGATCAGGAAAGCATGTAGAGGCTGTTCAGTCTCTCTTGTGATAAAGGGTCTCAGAGAACCTTCTAGGCCGACGTGCATTCTGGGATTTCAGCCGGCTTCAGGGTAACGTGAAAGCTTTCAAAATGATGGTGAGTTGACATTTATCCTAAGAGCAAATCCATCGCCATCTGCTTATTTAATATTAGAATTAAACAACAGACGCTGGTTTCAATAGCATACTATCAAATTGAATTGAGTTAATGTCTTATTTAGTTATTTTTCAGGATGAACGCATGCATTTCCGAACTGCTAAGTAGCTATAGCTAGGAAGGGATGGCACTGAATAACCGCTCCCCATCGGGCATTAACGGTCATGTTAACGTTGTGGCTGTGGGCCCTACTAGTTGGCCAAATAAACTTAAATCCTCAATGCAGGATGGTTGAATCGGTAGAAGTGACTATTGTATAGCTAAAGCCTATCAGCTCACAATCCTAGTTAGCTAAGAAAACCAGCTAGCTACGTCGGCTATTGTTCCATTGTATCGCAATGCTGAATTATAGCCACCGTTAGCCGTATAGCTAGTCATTCGTGTCTATAAAGCTTTCCAACATCAAAATGAAAGGTAGACTTTACTCCGTACATCTAACGATCTCTTTGAGAGCAGCTGATGGGTTTCGCATGATAATACACGCTTTTGTCCGCATCCCGTTAGGTAACGCCTAGTAACGTTAACCACTCACTTTCCGTGCTTAACATTGTTTCGGTTAATGCCAGTGCTGCTAACCTGTGAATATACATAGCGTTACGTTACCGTTGTAGTCGGCAGCTGTGGTCTTTTTAGCGTTAACTTTATAGTCAGCAATATAGTAACGTTTGCAGGTTTCACTGGGACAGCTAAGTTAACCTTACTGTCTTGTCTGTTACTTATGCTAGTTAGCTAACGCAACGTTGGATGGCGAGCAGGCCACTTGGATCAAGGCGGTAACGTTAACGTTAATCTGTAAAGCTAGCAAGTTAATCCTTCAGAATTGCATTTCTGTTGATATTTCATGCTATACCTTTAGATAACGGCTTTGTAGTTTAGTTGATGTTAGTGGCTAGGAGGTACTGGCGGTACACTGTACGGTACATTGGATTCTGATATTAAATCGGTTTGAGCAAGTCAAGGCAGTGATTTATGTGTAGAGCTGTCAAACATAAATGGCGTGATAAAGAAAGGTTCCACTTTTTCCTTGATGTCTCTTGCAAGGTGCGGTTGCTTCGCGTGCTTATTGTGGCTGGCCAGTGATTTTAATTTCTGTGATAATATCAGTTTGTAGTATACATTAAGCAGGTTAACAATGGCCTTCACTCCACACATTATCCTGCATCTTGCAAAAACATGGAATGGCTCAATTTGCGATGCACTAGGAATGCCTGGAATTTCTGGAAAACACTACCTACCATTGCAACTTTCTTGAATTTAGAAATTCAAGAAGACAGAAATGCATTGTTAAATGGCGATGAAGGTGTGTGCTTTGATTGACACCACTACTCCAGCCAAAGCATATTGTAACTGAGCCGTAGTAATTTTTTCTAACTACTTAACATGAGCGTTAAAACTGTTTGTGTCGTGAAATGGTTTAGTCCAGATGTATTTGTGTGATTAACTTGACCCCTTCTCTCCCAGCCCACACCAGTTATCCTGCTGAAGGAGGGGACGGACACGTCGCAGGGCGTCCCCCAGCTAGTCAGCAACATCAACGCCTGTCAGGTGATCGCAGAGGCGGTCCGCACCACCCTGGGACCGCGTGGGATGGACAAGCTTATGGTAGACAACCGAGGTGAGGGGCGACATTTCCACCTCGCTGTGTTTTTGGCCTGTCCTCCAGTCAATCAGCAACGATGCGCTGCTTGGATAGCTGAGTCACCCTTGGCTTTTGATTTTTCTGCCCTTGTGCATTTAGAGCGCAGTTCCCACCAAATTGTCAAACTATCAGACAAATGGCTGGTAAGCAAGGCTGCCTATAGCCAGGCCCCGCAGTCTCTCTTCCTCTGTGGTGCTGGCTAGGCTGCAGTACCCCCTGCTCCCCCTGGATGGGCTCACTGACCCACAGTCGACATGGACTGCATTAGGCTTCCCTAATCTAGACTTATTCACTCTGTGAGGTGGAACTTAATTTAAATGTCCCATGTCGTACTATTTTTTGTCAATTTTATATTATTCTACAAGGTCTACCAAACATGTTGATAGGTTTTTTTTTTAAGGAAAAAAGTTTTACAATATATTTTTAAAAATGATAAATCCCTAAATGAGTTTTTTACCCTTCCAGCTGAACGTTAATGTTAGCTGGCTTGTTAACAGTACCTGTGGTCACTGACTGAGCTATGGTTAAATAACGAACGTTAGCAATCGGAAGCTCATGCATTGTATTTTAAAGTGGCGAACCCGTTGGATTCTGTACGGTAGGTAATGGTATCAGTTGATGTCAGCCAATTATGAACGTACGGTTAAGCAGAGTGATTTTTTTTTTTATGCAACAACAAAAAATGGCTGGTAGTACAGAGTTCATATTTAACAGCACAGAAGTATCATGCCACACTACATATAAATGCTAAAAGTAGGTAAACTCCAATTTCTATGTCATGGGACCTTTAATCTTATCTACTTGATGGTTCAAAATGTGCACAAACTCGATGTGGAATAGGGTATTGTTGGTTCTCTAGTTGCAACATAAAGCTAATTGGTAGCTTTTAGGCTAGGGCATTACATTAATGAGCTTGGGTATTACAGGTGCAGCTGTATCCAGGGATTTGCACACATCTTTATGATCTCTACTTTAGTGTGTGTGTGTGTCTTGGTAGCATTTTCCCTCGCTTTCTGATTACCAGTTTCACTCACTCAAAGCAGTCATTCCTGCCAGGTCCTCGACTGACATGCTAGTTAAGATTGCCGCTTTGACCAGTTTGTGAGAGCATATTGTTCGTCTTTCCCAGGAAAAGCCACCATTTCCAATGACGGAGCCACTATCTTGAAGCTTCTGGACGTGGTTCATCCTGCAGCCAAAACTCTGGTGGACATCGCCAAATCTCAGGATGCAGAGGTGAGTTAACCGTAGCTCTGTGTGTGTGTGTGTGTGTGTGTGTGTGTGTGTGTGTGTGTGTGTGTGTGTGTGTGTGTGTGTGTGTGTGTGTGTGTGTCTGTGTGTGTGTGTGTGTGTGTGTGTGTGTGTGTGTGTGTGTGTGTGTGTGTGTGTGTGTGTGTGTGTGTGTGTGTGTGTCAATGACACAACAAAATACTTAACTAGCTATATTGGCACAAGCAAAGCGGGAATTGTAGCAGTTTGATAACTTTCAGGGAGCAATGGGGAGTGCCCTTGTTTGTTCCTCTAAGTATAGTTTGGTTTCAGTTTTTCTGTTCGGTTTTTACGTTGTGGCTGCGCTGGGTAATGGTTGGTCTGTGCTGTGTTTGGCTGCGCTTGATTGGTCTGTGCTCCTGTCCAGGTGGGTGACGGCACGACCTCTGTGACCCTGCTGGCAGCCGAGTTCCTGAAGCAGGTGAAGCCCTACGTGGAGGAGGGGCTCCACCCTCAGACCATCATCCGCGCCTTCCGCACGGCGACTCAACTGGTACGCCCCTGTGCCCAATACGCGCGCACACATGCTCCTTCCACACCGTGACTCAACTGGTCTGCACACACACACACACACACACACACACACACACACACACAGTCCATGTGCAGGGTTGGGCATGCTTGGATTTGTGTGACAGTAATGCACACAGACTGCATTGGCTCTGTACTGCCGATCATTCTTTAGGCAGCATTCTTCTGCTGTTGTGATGCTGTATTGAAAACTCAACTTTTTCATCTATGCAGGCTGTGAAGAAGATCAGAGAAATCGCTGTTACTGTGAAGAAGGACGATAAGCAGTGAGTCATTTTACTCACTCATTTGTCTGATTTGATTTGCATTGGGTCATTACACCTAGAGTGGAAATGAAGGTTATGTCAAGTGTTTCTGTGCAGCGGCTGCATTTAGCCACTGACCCGCATGCATCCCCCTCCTGACACACCTCACCTCCCCCCTCCTCCCTGTCCTCCATCTCCTCCATCTCCCAGGGAGCAGAGGATGCTGCTGGAGAAGTGCGCTGCTACAGCGCTCAACTCCAAGCTGATCGCCGGGCAGAAAGAGTTCTTCTCCATGATGGTGGTGGACGCCGTGATTCTGCTGGACGAGCTGCTGCCCCTCAAGATGATTGGGATGAAGAAGGTGCAGGGAGGAGCCCTGGAGGTGAGTGCTTTCGGCGCAGGGTTTGAGGCTCAGGGGGCAGGGCTTGAGGCTCAGGGAGCGGGGTTTGGACACACCTGAGATTAACATTCGCACAAAGCTGTGGGCGCAGATAGTGTAGATCAGGGGAGTCCAATCTTGTCCGACAAGGGACAGGTTTTTGTTCTCGTCCGGCACTAAGACACCTGATTCTAATTATCAAGGTCTTGATTGAAGACCATGATTGGTTAAGTAGTAGAAGCAGGTGACTCATCCTCTTGAATAATCCTCGTCCACTGCAGGACTCTCAGCTGGTGGCCGGAGTGGCCTTCAAGAAGACCTTCTCCTACGCCGGCTTCGAGATGCAGCCCAAGACGTACGAGAACCCCAGGATCGCCCTCCTCAACATCGAGCTGGAGCTGAAGGCTGAGAAGGACAACGCTGAAGTCCGGGTCAAAACTGTGGAGGTCAGAGCTCTTTCTCTCTCTCTGCTGTGTTCAGCTCTTTCCTGAAAACTGCCGCATATCTTCATATACCCATTCAGAACAATGTGCTGTCAGAGAGATTATTCTCTATGGGTGTGTTTAAAAATTGCAAAAAGATTTTTTTGCTGACGGAGGCAGATGTGCCTCAGAACAGTGTGAAGGTCCTTTTTGAAACTTGCACCTGGTTAGAATTTTATAATGTGAAAGTTTTAATGAAATGTACCAATGTTCTCTGCAGATCCTATGTCGATCCCACAAAGAGCAAGCAAACTTAAATGAATATATATAAATAATATAAAAATGTAAATTATGGTAATCTTCACAGTAATAGACTTTCTCACTACTTTAGTAACCTAGGCTCTTTACATCCCCCCCCGACCCCCCCCCCCCCCCCTGCAGGAGTACCAGGCCATCGTGGACGCAGAGTGGAACATCCTCTACGACAAGCTGGAGAAGATCTACAAGTCCGGAGCCAAGGTGGTGCTGTCCAAGCTGCCCATCGGAGACGTGGCCACGCAGTACTTTGCGGATAGGGACCCTGTTCTGCGCAGGGAGAGTCCAGGAGGAAGACCTGAAGAGGACGATGATGGTAGGAGGGGTTGCGGGGTAGATGCTGTTTTCTCAAGGGAGAAATTCACTGTACTGAGGGAAATTGGTGAAATGTATGAGAGGTGTCAGTCCTTTCATCAGTGTGCTGTGGTTGTGTCAGAAATAGCTGAAAGAGTTTTTACTGTAGGAGCATGGAGGCAGAAAGATGCTGCCCCGCGCACAACAAAAAAAAACAAAAAAAAACTTGGAGGTTTGGCAAAATCATTTTTCAACTTGTGCACATGGTGCTCGAGTGAGTAAGTGAAACAGACAAAACTAAACGTTTCAACGTCAGGCTGCCTTCAGTGCTGTTGGTGGTTCCCATGCTAAATAATGTGCAATGTGTCCTCCAGGCCTGCGGGGGCTCCATCCAAACCAGTGTGGGTTCATTGACTGATGATGTCCTTGGGCTGTGCACACTCTTTGAGGAGGTCCAGGTTGGGGGAGAGAGGTGAGTTCTGTTTCCGCCTGAACAAGTAGTGAGGGGAGGTCTCGCTTCTGTTTTTGCTCCGGGTGTCAGGAGTCACTACTCATCTGAAAGGCACTAACTTACCCTTGAAATTCACTATATATAAATTTTCTCTTGGATGCGTTTAAGTGCCAGTGTACCACCCTGCTGTTTTATATGAATTGAGTTCATGTACAAGAAGCTCATGATTCCAGAGATTAGCCCTTTGATTAAAATGTTTTATGTAGGATGAGGATTCTCTAGCGGGCCCAGATTGAGTGTGGGTTTTGTCATTGTGGAAAGCGCTGTTACGGAACTCGCCTTCCCTAGTGTGATAAATAGTATTTAAAAATTAGTTATAGGTCTCTGCGCAGACTTCAGAATCTAGTTCCAACAGGCAACAGCCCCTGCATTACAGTGTAAGCCCATGGCATTGTTGGCCTTAATGTTACGTGCTCTGGGGTAGAAACCCTGGTTCTGAAGTAACGGTGATGGTTCTGGTTTTTGTTCCTTTCGAGACAGATAAGAGTTTGGATTATTGAGTCCGAGTCTCAATATGGTGAAATGCTGAGTGCCTCCAGCACATGGTCATCTGCATTCATTAAGAATGATAATTAATACTATTATGTAGTTATAGGTTTGGATGGAGCAAAAATCAGGACCGTTTCTGGTGCTCCAGGAGGAGGATTGACTACCCCTGCGCTAGTGAGCGGAGGCATTGACGTGCATGTTTGTGTGACATCGCCTCCTGCAGGTATAACTTCTTTAGGGGCTGCCCGAAGGCCAAGACGTGCACCATCATCCTGAGGGGCGGGGCGGAGCAGTTCATGGAGGAAACGGAACGCTCGCTTCATGACGCCATCATGATCGTGCGCCGCGCCATCAAGGTCTGGAGCCTCCCCGAGAAACGCAGTCTCAAAACGGTTCTTCCACAGCCTCTGTGCAGAGGATTATGGGCCCTGCCCCACCAACTCAACCAGAAATGGGCCATTTTGTTGACTGGCCCTGTCAGATTTTTCCATGAACATTTTCTGTATAGGTTGTGGTGGTGTGGAATTTCCTCTGTGTTCCTCATTGTTTCTCTCTGACCCTTTTGAAGTTGATCTGCTATTAATGTGACCAGTATAAGAGCTGGCTCACTTAAATCTGTGGCACTCACTTCTGTGGAAATGACACCATTACTAAGCTGACTGTGTAGAGAGTGTACTGTCAAGAGGCTATTCAGTTCTGCATCATGGCTGGACTTAACCCTGCACTGCATAGTTTCTAGACAGGCAAAAAAAAAAAAAAAAGATTGAAATGATTTTTGGATGCGTTGGTTATTTTGTAGTTTTCTGGTGGTTAAGGTATTGGTGTGTGGAGCTCACTGCTGATTTGCTCTTTCAGAATGACTCCATTGTGGCAGGGGGCGGGGCCATTGAGATGGAGCTGTCCAAGTACCTGCGGGATTACTCCAGGACCATCCCTGGGAAACAGCAGCTGCTGATTGGTGCATATGCCAAGGCCCTGGAGATTATCCCCCGACAGCTGTGTGATAACGCCGGCTTCGACGCCACCAATATCCTCAACAAGCTCAGAGCCAAACACGCACAGGTACCACACACACACACACACACACACACACACACACACACACCAATATCCTCAACAAGCTCAGCCAAACACGCACAGGTACCACACACACACACACACACACACACACACGCACCAATATCCTCTACAAGCTCAGCCAAACATGCACAGGTACCCCACGCACATGCACCAATATCCTCAACAAGCTCAGCCAAACACGCACAGGTACCACACACACACAGGTACCACACACACACACACACACACACACACACACGCACCAATATCCTCAACAAGCTCAGCCAAACACGCACAGGTACCACACACACACGCACCAATATCCTCAACAAGCTCAGCCAAACACGCACAGGTACCACACACACACGCACCAATATCCTCAACAAGCTCAGAGCCAAACACGCACAGGTACCCCACACACGCACCAATATCCTCAACAAGCTCAGAGCCAAACACGCACAGGTACTAAGCATGCACGCACACACACACACACACACACACCAGTATCCTCAACAAGCTCAGAACCAAACATGCACAGGTACTACATGCGCGCACACACACTTTTTACTAGATCAGGTTCCACACAGGGACACTGGGACACTGGGCAGAGGGTGTGTGGAAGACCAGAGTGCACTGATCATTTTTATTTGTAGCACTGTAGTTTTTCAGAGACTGAGTAAAATCAGATTTAAATGTGTGTGTTCTCGGGGCACACCCGCATGTGTGTGACAGGATTAACCCCGCCTCTCCCTCTCCCCCACAGGCCGGTGTGTGGTACGGTGTGGATGTGAACAACGAGGACATCGCCGATAACTTCACGGCGTGCGTGTGGGAGCCGTCCGTGGTACGCATCAACGCCCTGACCGCTGCCTCTGAGGCCGCCTGCCTCATCCTGTCTGTCGACGAGACCATCAAGAACCCGCGCTCCTCCGTGGAAGCCCCAGCTGCCGGGCGGGGCAGGGGGCGTGGCCGGCCGCATGCCCATTAAACTGGTCCCTGACCCCTCCCCCTCCTTAGGGCAGCATCCAGCTGAGGCCTCTGTTAGAGACGGTCTGCAGAATCACTGCATTTGTCTCCGTTCATAACGTGTTTTGGTTAGCGTCACCTTTATGATTAATCCCCACACCCGTGAGATTTGGCTCTTTCCACGTCACAGCGCTGGCCGTTCTCCCCACTCACACCGGAACCCAGCGGGATGAAGGGTGCCCCCTGCTGGAGCTGCCTGAACACAAAGCACTGTGTTCTGTAATGGCTCTGATGTCCAGCTGTCCAGAGCAGCCTGTTTAGTTCCACTCGTTACTTTGTCTTTCATTCTATGGAGCTATTTATTGGACCATTAAACAGACGTTTCTTGAGTATGTGTACTGTCTTCATTTTGTGTGTGTGTGTGTGTGTGTGTGTGTGTGTGTGTGTGTGTGTGTGTGTGTGTGTGTGTGTGTGTGTGTGTGTGTGTTGAATTTCAGAGAATTTGTGTTTGTATCAATGTGTCGTACAGAGTAAAATTGTGAGCGTTACACATCGGAGATGGTGTCAATTTCTTCAATGCCCCTGTGCTCTGAAGTTGTTCTAGATTGCCATACTGACCTTGAATTAATCACTTGTAGACCCAACCCTTCTTGGATGTCCAGCACGAGTAATTACAATTTTTTTATATATATATAGGCTTTAAGCAAAAGCATACACATTAAAGCATAAATGTAAATATAACATTTGTTGATAAAAGACTTGAATTCAGAATCTCACAAAACTGGGTCTTTGAACAATGGGACAGTACGTCTGTATGAACCTTTGATTTGTTGGCCTGGTTAAGTGGAGCTGTTCTTTTTCCCAGTAGTAATTTTGTTGCTGACCTGGGCCCCGTTTCCCAAAAGCATCTACGTGTTTTGTGTTTGTGCTTTATTAATTTAAAGAATGATTAAAATTTACTGACATTACATTAAAAAGATAAAGATAGAGGGAGAATTATGAAAAAAAAAAAAAAAGCTTAAGATCTTTAAGATCCTTTTGGATCACCAAACCAGTCGTACACATGGTTTGGTGCGAAAGGGCCGTGTACAAAGTGGAAACAAAACAATAACCCAATAGTGGCAAAGGAAACTACAATGGGATACCCTGCTGCCCAGTCTTACCACTCAGCAATACAGATCCTTTCCAAAAAATTTGAATATCATGGAAAAGTTTTTTTTCCCCCATAATTCCATTCAAAAAGTGAAACTTTCATAGATTGTAGATTCATTACTCACAAAGTGAAATATTTCTAGCCTTTGTTTCATTTTTCATAATTTTGGCTTACAGCTCCAGAAAACCCCCCAAAACAGTATTTCAAGAAATTAGAATAGTGTGTCGAAAATCAGCATTTACTTCAGTTATTTCAGAGAATGAATGTTTTAGACTGAGTGTCACACTATCGTCTAATTTACTCAAAACACCTGCAAAGTTTATCTCAGTTTGGTTCAGTATGGGGAATACTGCAGACTTGACAATTGGCCAGAAGACCATCATTGACACCCTCCAGAAGATGGGTAAGCCACAAAAGGTCATCGCTAAGGAGCTGGCTGTTCACAGAGTGCAGTGTCCAAGCATATCAATAGAAAGTTTAGTGGAAGGGAAAAATGTGGCAGGAGAAGGTGCACAAGCAAAAGAGATGACCGTAGGCTTCAGCGGACTGTCAAGCAAAGACGATTCCAAAATTTGGCGGAGATGCAGAGGGAGTGGACTGAGGCTGGAGTCAGTGCTTCAAAAACCACCACGTACAGACGTATCCGGGACATGGGCTACAACTGTCGGATTCCTCGAGTCAATCCACTCCACTCATTCTCTGAAATAACTGAAGTAAATGCTGATTTTCGACACATTATTCTAATTTCTTGAAATACTGTTTTGGGGGTTTTCTGGAGCTGTAAGCCAAAATTATGAAAAATGAAACAAATAAAGGCTAGAAATATTTCACTGTGTGTAATGAATCTATAATCTATGAAAGTTTCACTTTTTGAATGGAATTATGGAAAAAAAAAACTTTCCATGATATTCTAATTTTTTGGAAAGGATCTGTATATCATAATACACCTTTTTAGATTATTCTGTAATAATTTATAAGAGTAATGTGAGCAGTCCAGTTGCTAAAATTATTCCTGTGGAAGTTAGCTTTTTAGCTGGCTGTGTTGTCTCCTGACCACTAGGTGGCAGTCCCATTACTACCCAATGGTACTTTGCATAGGTGGTTTCCAAGTACTTGTCCCATCCTTCAGAGCTGACTGAGGTGAAACAGCCACTTGTCACATAATGCGCTGTGGTTCTGTTCAGAGGGTAATGATCACTTTCCATTGTCTTGGGGAAGGATGGTACATAGTACATGCTGTCTGATTGTGCTTATAATACTAAAAAACTACATGGAATAGTGTGTTGAGAAAATAAAAATCAAGTGATTTGGGTTTAATGTCCCATGGAATGTGAGTGGGCCTAGTTTAGGCAAAGGTTTATTGCAGCACCTCCGTGTATCAGTGGTGTGAAGTGTCTCCATATTTCTAAGATAAAAAATAAAGAATCTTTAGCATAATACTTAATTCATCAAAAACCCATCCCATCGTCTCTCTGTCCGTCTGTCCTGACGTGGAATTCTACAGCCGATGAGGCACTTCCTCTTCCTCTTCCTCTTGGAGTCCGGTTGGATGCCGGTCAGTTGGACAGGAAATCGATGGCGGCTCGGACAGAGCGGTTGGTCACCACGTCCACCGCGGTGACCTTGATCTCGGTGTCGCCGAACTGCATGGTGGTCCGGATCTCCCTGCGGCGGGCGGGGGTTTCTCCGGGGGCCGGCTCGGGCAGGTCCAGGGTGATGGTCCCGCATTTGCGCACCCCCGGGGTCCGTGATGTACACCACGTCGTCCGTGGTACTGCAATAGATGTTGATGATGATCTTGCGCTGGCCTGGGCGGGCGGGGGTGTAGCTCCGCCTCACCACCTCCCCCAGGGCCATCGATTGGTCGACGGCCACGAAGCGGTCCAGGATATCCGTGCACCACTCCCGGCCCTCCTTCACCAGCAGCTTGTCCCGCAGGTGGCGCCCCTCCACGAAACGGTTCAGCACCCCCACCCCGTAGGTGAGCGGGCAGCGTCGAACCCGCACCACCGTGGGGTCCAGGCCGAACAGCACCGCCCCCTTCAGGATGGTCAGGCCCACGTCCTGTGGGATGATGATGCGGCAGCTCTGCCCCATGGACGCGTGCACGGCCTGCTGCAGCATGGGCGACTCGGCGAACCCGCCCACCAGGAACAGGAAACGCACACCCTGCACTTCCTGTTTCCTCATCAGGTCCTCTGGAGTCGGGGGAGCAGTGAGAGGAAAATGAGGGTTTGAGTTTGGATGAAGAACCAGGAAGCTGACAGGTAAGTAAATGATACTAATGTAGAATGTAAAGGAGTGCTTTGGAGAACACTGACAGGAGGAGATTTACACCAGTAGAACAGAGAAGGAATTCAGGCATTAGAATGGGCAGTGCTGTAGTATCAGCACCATAGTAAACTTAGGGCTTCATTAACTAAGACCTTTAGCGTGGGCCAAACCTTTTAACACATGCAGAACCAATAACATGACCAATGATTGGTTATGGTTTTGTTTTGCACAAATCATTGGTTGTGTTATTAGTTTTGCTAAAATGTTTTAATTAAAAAGTCTTAGTAAATCGGGCCCTTAGTGTCCTGTAAACCACCTGTGGTGTTAGTACCATAATAATCCTATTGTCCTCAGTAGCAAGTCTTCATTGAATGTTTCACCAGTTCACACTCTGTAACCCACACTGGCGCATGCACTCCTCAGATACAGGAGTATTTGGAGGACCCCTGGTGGATGTGACCCACCCTCCCACTGCACCAAGCCATCGCTGTGGCTCATGACTGGCTAATGGCACAGCCTAAGGCCAGGTTACAGGCCCGCCCTGTGCTCACCGATGTGTTTCACGATGTTGTCGATGGTTGGCTGGAAGAGCTCTTTCATGGCCTCTGGAGTGAGCCGCAGCATCCCCTGAGACGACCACTTCACTATGTTCATACTGAGAGAGAGGAGAGGTTACACACACACACACACACACACACACACATATATATCCCCTGAGACGACCACTTCACTATGTTCATACTGAGAGAGAGGAGAGGTCACACACACACATACACACACACACACACACACACACACACACACATATATATCCCCTGAGACGACCACTTCACTATGTTCATACTGAGAGAGAGGAGAGGTTACACACACACACACACACACACACGCACATATACACTGTCTGGCCAAAAAAAAAGTCGCACACGCTAATATTTCGTTGGATCCCCTTTAGCTTTGATTACAGCGTGCATTCATCGTGGCATTGTTTTGACAACCTTATGCAACGTCACAACATTTATTTCGGTCCAGAGTTGCATTAATTTTTGGCCGAGATCTTGTATTTATGACGGGAGAGTTGAACCACTCTGTAAAGTCTTTTCCAGCACATCCCAAAGACTTTCAATGGGGTTAAGGTCAGGACTCTGGTGGCCAATTCATGTGTGAAAATGATTCCTCATGCTCCCTGAACCACTCTTTCACAATTTGAGCCCGATGAATCTTGGCATTGTCATCCTGGAATATGCCCATTGATGGGATAACCTGGTCATTCCGTACATTCAGGTACTCAGCTGATTTCATTTTATTGCTGCATAACGTTGCTGAGCCTAGACCTGACCAATTGAAGCAACCCCAGATCATAACACTGCCTCCAGAGGCTTGTACAGTCGGCACTATGCATGACGGGTGCAACGGTGACTTTTTTTTTGGCCAGGCAGTGTATATCCCCTGAGATGACCACTTCACTATGTTCATACTGAGAGAGAGGAGAGGTCACACAGATGCACACACACACACACAAACACACACACAGGGACATACTTGCTCTTCCGCAGTGCGGTCTCCACACTCTGTCCACGGTGTCTCTTGTAGAAGTCGATAAAGGAGAAGGGCAGGGAGATGTTGAGCGGGTTGGAGCTCCCGGGCGAGGCCGTGCGCTTGCGGGCCTCGAAGGCGATGGTCAGGTCCACCCAGGCCGCCGGACGCTTGGCCTTGAAGCTCTCGATGAAGTCCGCCCCGAATATCTGGCACAGCATGGCCTCGAAGGCCAGGTCGACCCCCACAGCACCGTATGGCCCACCTGACAGGGACACGCGTGTGCAGTACTCTGTGTGTAACTACGGAAACAGCATGGAGAACTGCTGTACCCTGCTTCAGCTCCTTTATGGGGCTTCTCTATACCCTGTCCTGAGCTCATATTATAGAAAATATACATTAAGTGCACTGCTCTAATGATACTGTACTGTAACTGTTGATATGAGTCTCATCCCTGATACATCAGCCTGTGCCTGTTGTTATGGGAAGGCCTGTTTTAGCAGTGATCATTGTGTTCAGACTGTGCTGTGCCCTGTGTTTTACCTTGCCGTAAGCACAAAGGAAATACTATATGCTCCGTGCTGAACAAGTACTGATCTCTGTACTTGACTGCACTGTACCCTGTATTTTACATTTGCTGAAAGCGCGTTGGACATGCTCTGTAGTCTGTGTTGTACCAATACTGGTCTCTGTGCTGGACTGTGCTGTATTTTATCTTTGTTGAAAGCATGTTGGACATGCTCTACAAGTACTCATGTACTTGTATCGGTACTGATCTCTGTGCTGGTCTGTGCTGTCCCCTGTGTGTTACCTGTGCTGTAAGTGCACTCTGACTCTGTACTGTGTGTTTTGCTGTACCCTGTGCTCCACTTGTGTGAGAGGATCACCTGAAGCCTTGTAGAGCTCCTTCAGGGTGCCCTGCGGCTGCTCAATCTGATGCACAGTCAGGTCCACGGTTCCGCCCCCGCAGTCTGCGACGATGTACCTGTCGCCTGAGAAGAACACGCCTCCTTAGTCACCTGACCGGCTGCACCTGTCAGTCACAGTGACTGGCCACTGAATGGCACTCTGATGCCACCGTAGCGTGAGAGAGAGGAGCGGAGCTCAACCAGGAGAACATCTGCAAGCCTTTGCAAACTATTAGATCACTCTCAGCGCTGTGAGTATGAGGGCTGAGGCGGGGCTTTGAGTTCTGTGCTGTGTCTGTGTGTTCCAGCGAGAGCCGTCTCTGCAATTAATGCGCCACACGCTGCAGTTTAAAACAAACCCTCTTCAAGTACGAAGGAGAATGTCTGAAAAGCCCTAAATGCGGTAAACTTAAGAAACTATTATCATACAGGGAGGATCATTGGGGCTCTAGGCAACCTGGCTACTTAGGAAAGTGATTGCATTTGTGGCACACGGTAACCATATAGCAACCCATATTTGGTGAGTTATTCACCAAAGCATCCATTCACCAAATGTTGTCCTGCACAGGATGAGCTATTTTTCTGTAGTACAAGAAGCCTAACTGAGGCCCGTGTACAGAAGAATGGTCACACTTTCCTGGGCCTAAATGCAACACTACAGCTGTCTCACAGCAAAACAGCCTCCCTATGCTGGGAGTCTGAGCTGTAGGAACTCTAAATGGTTTTCATAAGGCTGACTGACCCACGTGTGTGTGTATGTGTGAATAAGTGTGTAGAGTGTGTGTATGTGAATTGGCGTGTAGACTGTGTTGTGTGTGTGTGTGTGTGTGTGTGTGTGTGTGCGTGCATGAATAGGTGTGTAGAGTGCATGTGTGTGTATGTGAATAGGCTTGTAGACTCTGTGTATGTGTGTGTATGCGTGAATAAGTGTGTCTGACTCCAGTCGGTGGTTTTGCAAACAGACGGTGATATTGGGATGACGGAGCAGAATGAAATGGCCCGCGGTGCTTTTAGGGCCACTGCAGAGACTGTTCTGCTGTTTACATTAGGCCTGGCAGAGCGGGGGCTACACCCCTGGACAGGGTGAAGGGGCTCCTTTTATTTGTTTACACTGAGCCCCCCGCTGGTGGGGTTGGAGGGGCCGTTCTCCTTCCTGGTTCTCAGATGTAAGCATTTTCAGATGAGAGCTGGCCAAGGGGAGTGTGTGTGTGTGTGTGTGTGTGTGTATGTGTGAATAGGGATGTAGAGTCTCGATGTGTGTGTGAGTGTTTGTGTGCATATGTGTGAATAGGTGTGTAGAGTGTGGAATGCCTGTGTGTGTGTTTTGGAGGGTGGTAGAAGGACAGAGGTTGTGAAGATTAGCAGAGGTAATGGGGGATAGATGGCACGTGTGTGTTAGCCTCCCTGTTCAGCAGCTATCAGAGGTAACTGGGGGAGGGAGGGGTTACACACACACTTGCGTCTGTTACAGCAGGAAACATCTGGAGCAGAAAGACAGATTATCATGATCCTGGGCTTGGTGGCAAGCCAGATAGCTTCTAATAAACACACACACATACACTGTGGCTATTCAAGGTGATGTCTGCTATTGTGGAAAGCTAAGATTAAAGACTGCAATTAAGCCACAGCGAGGCTTGATTATAAGTAAATACATTACAAGATTGATAACTGAGGCTCCTAACTACAAGCACAAGCAGAGGAACCTTTATTTAGCACTTAAATAGGTAAGGCTGGAGTGTTTTGGGGGTAGTTCAAATTACCTTTCCCTGATAGAAAATACAGTTCGCCAAGCAGTGAGGTAAATCTAAACACTGTCTGTAATGGCTAGAGTGTGCGCTGATGAGAAAAACAGAAACTCTTACCTCTCGGGCATGGCCAGCCCCTTTACAGTAGGCCAACATTTAATGATATTTCTCTGTACGCCTCCTCCACTTTGTTAGTGCTCTCCATTATTTGGTTTTATGTTAGTACCTCTGAGATACAGAGAATTAAGGTCATTCTGACCCCTAAAATGTTTGTACCTTTGAAAGCGAAGTTCAAAATGCACTTGCAAAAAAAGCGTTGCCCTAGCCCTGTACAAAGTTACAATTACTGGCCCTGTTCCTTCTAGCTGGCTAACTGCGCTAAGTAAAACCCAGAACAGTGTTTTTGCTAGTTAATATGTTCTATTTTCGGGGGGGTTTCTGGGTTTTACTCAGTACACTTAGCCAGCTAACTCAGTTACTCAGCTACAAGGACCAGGGCCCATGTTTGCATGTACATAATTTTCTAGGACCACAGCGCCTCCTGCTGGTCACTCACCTGTCTGCATTTCGGACCACAGCTCCCCTGTGCCACTCTCCACCAGGAAAGTCCTGCTGTGCCTGGCCCTTCGGAGCTGCTCTCTGGCTGTGGAGACACAAGCGGGCGCTGTTAATGCAGACCGCACCAGTGCACAGTGCAGTCAGTCTGTCCACGGCCCACTTTGCACTTGGCCTGGCCGTTGACCGTTTATTTCAGTTGACGCTGTCCTCCATGACGTGCATCTTCATCGTTAGGCGTGTAAACCTGTGACCGCTGCGCTGCCTCGCTGTGAAACGTGGCGGTCTTGGCTTTGGGGTGCATTGTGAAAACACGGATCATGCGAAACAAAAATAATCACATTCGCTGGTGAACTCGAGTCACAGCTGAGTACCATGCATGTGGGGGTATCGAGGGGAAACGAGATCCAGGAAAACCTTTCACCAACACACCTTCCCAATCCCTGTGTTCAATACAGGACAAACATTCTGCAAATATGGGGCTCTTAGTCTTCAACAAGACAAAACCAATACAAAAAAGTTGCAGAATCAGTTCCTTTGAAATGACAGTACAGCGCAGTCTTGTGGCAGTTAGTCTGTTCAGTGAAGGTAAGATCTCATGTAAACAGAGAACACATTTTTATTCCCCCTGAGGATGGTCACTGCCAACGCAAATTTCCATCCAACAGAAGTTTGCATTCTGGTTTGAAGTAACAATACGCATTTCTTTTTACAATGGCCAAACAAAACTTTTTCTTGGTCAAAGAATGTCTGAACATCTCTGCGACCGAACAGCCTCGTTCATGTAGGAGCAGTAATTTGAGTCCAGCCGTGTGTTATGAAGAAATAATAAGGACTGTTCTGTTTCCTTGGCAAAGCATTCAGTCAAAATAAATATACATGTATTGTGGGATCTGGAAGCAATTTATGTTATGGAGTGAGGTTTTCAAACTCTAATGGCTCCCAATACCCCTCGCCGACAAACCCACCGCCCCCACGCAAGGGGGAGGGGGAGAGAGCGCTAAATTTAGCCGAAACTGTCAGAGCTGTTTCACACTGACAGTGAGGATGAAAACGGGAGGGAGGGATGTGTGGAGGAGGGGAGGGGGCCTCGCGGTGCGTACGCGCTTGGCGCGCCCCCGACTCTGCCGCCACTTGGCCGCAGACTCCACCGGCCCGTTCCAGAGGATCGGTTTCTCCGAGCGTGGGCGAAAGCGCCGGGATCCGGAACAACACCACAGTGGGAAAAGTGGAGCACTGTGAACGACGCTCAAACGATTACAGATGAGGAGAATATGAGAGGGAAAGGCATGAGAAATCATTCATTCACCCCCCTTACAGTACATACGCTATCACTCAGAGAGAGAGAGAGAGAGAAAGAGAGAGAGACTTCAAGTATAACAGGTCAAGAGGGTGAGATCATCATCTTTCTACACCTTGTTCTAATTACAGGCCCCTATATGTTTGTGTGTGTGTGTGTGAGTGAGAGTCTGTGGGCGAGTGTGTGAGTGGACGACTCGAATGCACACGAGTTTTATTATTTATTTCCAGACATCATTTCTTTCCCGCTACAGATACACTCAATGATAAACCCATTTCTTGTTTGCAGAATGAATACATGAGTTGATACTTCACATTATACACACACGAGCACTCACACACACACACACACACACACACACACATGCACAAGAGAGACATTGTGTGTCGCAGTATGACCTGAAGATAGGGTTGAACCACACTAGTTTTAAATAAATGTGGTGAATTTGTCCAGGGACACCCTATCCCTCAGGAGAATGACACAGTGCCTTCTCCATCCCACGGTCAGCTCCTCTCTCCTCACCGTGTTAACACAAAACATATGGGCCCTAGCACCTCATCCCAAAAACTCTCTCGCCCCAATCTACATGCACCCCCCTCAATCCTGGGACAATTCTCTGGGACAAAACCACGGTCCCCTTGTGAGATGAAAGTGGAGTGAGTCCTCGAGTCGGAATGTGGTTCAAGTTATAAGCCGATTCAGAAAAGATCAAAAGCATAGTTTTTGTTGAGGGCATACATTTCCACACATGGGTTTGGAGACAAAGCGGGAACGCTCACCATGCCTGAAGCTGGAGTCGAAGAGGCGGGACCCGTCCATCTCTACGCCGTTGGCCATTGGTCGCGTACTCAGGTCGACCACCTGATGGAGGCGCAGCTTCCTGCAGTAGATGGAGGCGGCCTCGGGTTCGAGGGCAATGAGGAGCTGCTCCGGGGCCTCGGGTGAGACTAGCCCCGCCTGGAGGTGAACAGCACGATCACGTCACACCCGGGCGACTAAAACGGTGGTTTTGGGTGCTGGGAGAGCGACACTGCATGAACCCCAGAGCACCATATGCTATCAAACTCAGGTTCAATCAAAAGACTGGGCTGCTGGCTGGCTCATCCTGATAAAACACTGTGATAGAACATGGAATGAAGGGGTCAAGCATTAAAAAGCATTTCTTCATGGCAAGATTGCTTCAAATTCATCCATTTTTGGGTATGACAAAGTCTCTTTCTCTCTCCTATTCCTATAATATGGGCATGACCTCAACTGACATCAGCTGTTTATCTCCCAGGTTACAGAAGCACACTCTGACAGAATCTATGAACAAAAGTACAATACAGTTCCAATTCCATCTTTGCCATTTGTACTTACAACTCAGTTGTCAATCATTTCAACAAATCCAGGGCCTTCTTAACAAAACAATGGTGCTACATAGATTATACTACACTACACTACAGATAGGAAGATGGACAGAAATGTTCAAAACATGGAACCTTTGGTAATTAATCATTTTGGGCATAATAGCATTTGGATATTAAACATATCTTTGCTACGCAAGGTGTGTGTGTGTGTGTGTGTGTGTGTGTGTGTGTGTGTGTGTGTGTGTGTGTGTGTGTGTGTGTGTGTGTGTGTGTGTGCATGAATGGTGGGTGTTAAAGGCTGGTAACCTTGTTTGCTCGCTGAAATCATTGAGGAAGAGAGCGAGGCGAGCCGGACGTGGGGGCAAACAGGAGGAGGGGTTGTTCAAAGTGAACTCTGGGGATACATTTGGAATGAAACGCCGAGGCGGTACAGTGCCTCTCCCGTGCGAGCCTGGTGCAGAACAGGTGGAGTGGGTACGGGCGGGTGGAGGAGGGGGAAGCTGGGTGGAGGAAAGGGGGTGTTGTCTTCCTCCCACTCCCTTAGTCTGGCAGGAGTGGTTTCCTGTGTTTGTAAGTCAGTCTCTTACATTGTTCCCCTCGATGACACGGCCGGGAGGAAATCCCACCCTGTGTGCTTCGGCCGACGAGCCAAGCCGAGATCTCAGGGGGTCCGCCGGCATGTGAGAGAGGCAGCGGCAGGAGCCGCCCATTCGGCTGATCTGGGATCAGTGGAGAATGAAGGCCGAGAAGAGCACCGCCGGGCCTATGACCCTAGTAGCTGATGCGGTGGGCCAGGCAGTCCAGTAATCAGGGCCAAGGTTCAAACTGGCGTTCTGCACCAGCAGGTTATACGGTCAGACCCATCATTGGTTTTGTGAGGGGCTCACCGCGCTCGTGCTAATACGTTACGTGACACAACCCACATCATTCCTTTTTTTTTTTTTTTGCGAGGGCGATACTGCCGCTTGTTGTTAAAACGAGCAACGTCACTTTTCACCACGGGGCTCACTTGAAATTCCTATTGATGTTAAAATGTGATTAGCCCAGGCATTCTTTTTCCAGGAACATACACACTTCCTGTCTCCTCATTGTGTACAGAAGATAAGCACTCCGTAGCTGGGAGGGGGTGGGGGGGCATGAAAGAGGCCGTGTTAGTAATGGGGCTTGGGGAAGGGGGGTAGCGGGGGGGGGGGGTCTATTCTACTGAACATACTCCACCTGGTATCCCCTATCTTCCTGGGATGTGTTGTTCAAATGTAATATGACTTGTGAACAATTCTATCATTATACTTTATCTTTTAACCTTAATAATTTTAAGTTCAATCAAGAAATTCTTATAAATTGTTATTTACTTAAGAAGCTGTTTTATTTGTCTGGGACATAAAGGTTGGACAGGATGTGTGGTGTGCTGATGGATCAATGCCATTACTTCATGTGTGTGATGTCGTGGGCTGTGTGTGCTCAATATTGTTTGCTGTGTGCATTTTATTTAATTAGAGGATTTCATCACCAGGCACTAAGGTGCTGGGAACCCCCAGATCCACTGAAGCGTATGGACCTTAATGAGGGTTGATGGATAGTTCTGCTCGTCTGTGGTGTCTTCAGAGGGTGGGTCAATCGTTCTGCTGGTCTGTGGTGTCTTCAGAGAGTCGATGGATAGTTCTGCTGGTCTGTGGTGTGTTCAGAGGGTCAGTGGATAGTTCTGCTGGTCTGTGGTGTCTTCAGAGGGTCGATGGATAGTTATGCTAGTCTGTGGTGTGTTCAAAGGGTCGTGGATAGTTCTGCTGGTCTGTGGTGTGTTCAGAGGGTCAGTGGATAGTTCTGCTGGTCTGTGGTGTCTTCAGAGGGTCGATGGATAGTTCTGCTAGTCTGTGGTGTGTTCAGAGGGTCGTGGATAGTTCTGCTGGTCTGTGGTGTGTTCAGAGGATCAGTGGATAGTTCTGCTGGTCTGTGGTGTGTTCAGAGGGTGTGTCAATCGTTCTGCTGGTCTGTGGTGTGTTCAGAGCGTCAGTGGATAGTTCTGCTGGTCTGTGGTGTGTTCAGAGGGTCGGTGGATAGTTCTGCTGGTCTGTGGTGTGTTCAGAGCGTCAGTGGATCGTTCTGCTGGTCTGTGGTGTGTTCAGAGGGTCGATGGATAGTTCTGCTGGTCTGTCGTGTGTTCAGAGGGTCGATGGATAGTTCTGCTGGTCTGTGGTGTGTTCAGAGGGTCGGTGGATAGTTCAGCTGGTCTGGGATGTGTTCAGAGCGTCAGTGGATTGTTCTGCTGGTCTGTGGTGTGTTCAGAGGGTCAGTGGATAGTTCAGCTGGTCTGGGGTGTGTTCAGAGCGTCAGTGGATCGTTCTGTTGGTCTGTGGTGTGTTCAGAGGGTCGATGGATAGTTCTGCTGGTCTGTGGTGTGTTCAGAGGGTCGATGGATAGTTCTGCTGGTCTGTGGTGTGTTCAGAGGGTCGGTGGATAGTTCAGCTGGTCTGGGGTGTGTTCAGAGCGTCAGTGGATAGTTCTGCTGGTCTGTGGTGTGTTCAGAGCGTCAGTGGATCGTTCTGTTGGTCTGTGGTGTGTTCAGAGGGTCGATGGATAGTTCTGCTGGTCTGTGGTGTGTTCAGAGCGTCAGTGGATCGTTCTGTTGGTCTGTGGTGTGTTCAGAGGGTCGATGGATAGTTCTGCTGGTCTGTGGTGTGTTCAGAGGGTCAGTGGATCGTTCTGTTGGTCTGTGGTGTGTTCAGAGGGTCGGTGGATAGTTCTGCTGGTCTGTGGTGTGTTCAGAGCGTCAGTGGATCGTTCTGTTGGTCTGTGGTGTGTTCAGAGGGTCGGTGGATAGTTCAGCTGGTCTGGGGTGTGTTCAGAGCGTCAGTGGATCGTTCTGTTGGTCTGTGGTGTGTTCAGAGGGTCGATGGATAGTTCTGCTGGTCTGTGGTGTGTTCAGAGCGTCAGTGGATCGTTCTGTTGGTCTGTGGTGTGTTCAGAGGGTCAGTGGATCGTTCTGCTGGTCTGTGGTGTGTTCAGAGTCTCACCTCATATGCTGCTTCTCTCATGAACTGCTTAGCAGGCTGTCTCCACACAGCTGGTACTGTGATTACCCATCGCACCGCGTCCCCCTCCAGTACCGATGAAGATTGGTCCTTCACCTCCTGCACAGAACATACACACACATGGGCACACACACACACAAGCATACAAACACAAGCACACACAAAATCACATGCATGGGCACACACACATGCGCGCACACACACACACACACACACACACACACACACACACACACACACACACACACACACAAAGGGGGCATCAGAGCACGCACACACAAATAACATACACACAGAGGCTGTGCATGCACACACACTTGGGTAAGTTGGCATTGTAGCATGAACACAAAAACCCACAGGGACATAGCAACATGTACACAGAACTATAATATCATATACACACACACACACACACACACACACAAAGGCAAACATCCTCTAAAGGAAGCTTTCAGCATGCCTCATGCATTCCCATGCTTATTCAAAGCACGTGCACAAATAGCATAAATGCACAGTGTCTGGATCCCATTAGTACAGCTGGGCTCTGAACCCAGGACCCTGGGGCTCCATGTCCGGAGACTGGACCCCTGCGTGTCACAGATGTTTATCCCCAGCCTCTCTGTGGCTTCAGGATGCTGGCCGTGTACACACGCGTGTCTGTGCACAGCTACGCTATCGTCCCACTGTGTCGTGTCTTACACACGCGAGTCTGTGCACAGCTACGCTATTGTCCTGCTGTGTCGTGTCTTACACACGCGTGTCTGTGCACAGCTACGCTATCGTCCCACTGTGTCGTATCTTACACACGCGAGTCTGTGCACAGCTACGCTATTGTCCTGCTGTGTCGTGTCTTACACACGCGTGTCTGTGCACAGCTACGCTATCGTCCCGCTGTGTCGTGTCTTACACACGTGTGTCTGTGCACAGCTACGCTATTCCGCTGTGTCGTGTCTTACACACGCGAGTCTGTGCACAGCTACGCTATTGTCCCGCTGTGTCGTGTTTTACACACGCGTGTCTGTGCACAGCTACGCTATCGCCCCGCTGTGTCGTGTCTTACACACGTGTGTCTGTGCACAGCTACGCTATTCCGCTGTGTCGTGTCTTACACACACGTGTCTGTGCACAGCTACGCTATTGTCCCGCTGTGTCGTGTCTTACACACACGAGTCTGTGCATAGCTACGCTATTGTCCCGCTGTGTCGTGTTTTACACACGCGTGTCTGTGCACAGCTACGCTATCGTCCCGCTGTGTCGTGTCTTACACACGCGTGTCTGTGCACAGCTACGCTATCGCCCCGCTGTGTCGTGTCTTACACACGTGTGTCTGTGCACAGCTACGCTATTCCGCTGTGTCGTGTCTTACACACACGTGTCTGTGCACAGCTACGCTATTGTCCCGCTGTGTCGTGTCTTACACACACGAGTCTGTGCGTAGCTACGCTATTGTCCCGCTGTGTCGTGTTTTACACACGCGTGTCTGTGCACAGCTACGCTATCGCCCCGCTGTGTCGTGTCTTACACACGCGTGTCTGTGCACAGCTACGCTATCGTCCCGCTGTGTCGTGTCTTACACACGCGTGTCTGTGCACAGCTACGCTATCGTCCCGCTGTGTCGTGTCTTACACACGCGTGTCTGTGCACAGCTACGCTATCGTCCCGCTGTGTCGTGTCTTACACACGCGTGTCTGTGCACAGCTACGCTATCGTCCTGCTGTGTCGTGTCTTACACACGTGTGTCTGTGCACAGCTACGCTATCGTCCTGCTGTGTCGTGTCTTACACACACGTGTCTGTGCACAGCTACGCTATCGTCCCACTGTGTCGTGTCTTACACACGCGAGTCTGTGCACAGCTACGCTATTGTCCCGCTGTGTCGTGTCTGTGCACAGCTACGCTATCGTCTTAAACAGTCAGCCAGAGAAGCACTCCACCTGTCCCCTCTACTGTGCTCACGAGCAGGACGTGAAGGTGATCATGAGTGCTGCCTGTCTCCATGGCGACGGAGGAATGGGTGAAGGTGGGGCTGGTGAGGTTGAGGGAGACCGTGGTGGGCTGGGGAGGGGGGTGGCGGAGGTGCGTACCTTGAGGGCGTGTTCGCGGAAAAACCTCAGCGCGTGAACGAACACCTCGATCGCTCTGACTCGGCGGCCGCTGACGGCCTCCAGCTCCGTTTCCATGGTGAGGTCCTGCAGAAGGACGGCACGCACATTGTTATTTTCAGTTACACAATGCACGTTACATTAATGCACACGTATGTGTAATTGCACAAAGTGAGTTAAAAATCAGGTGAAGGTGAAAGTGACACACATCCACCAGGCAATCAGGCAGACTGTGCTATTGCAGGTGTTCAGTGCTTGGTATGACGTCCCAAACAAGACCAAGCCTACATATTCAGGCCTCTAATTAAATACAGCATAAGCGTTTAAATGACTACCCTGCCTCCCCCATGGTTATCTATGTGTGGGCAGTTATTCTACAGGCAGGTGCTGACCTTACTGGTTAAATAACGGTTCAGTTACTAATAAGCAATGAAATGATCATCCATTAAGTCTGTGCTCCATCCAAGCAGAAGCTCTTGCAATTCACCTCAGGAGAACTGAACAAGCATGTTCCTTAATCTGTAAGGGAAGCATGTTGCTAAGGCAGGATACATCTGGAGGAGTGATCCCAGTAACAGCCTAAGTGCATTGCCATGGCGTTTTTTACCACGGGGTAGTGCATTACCATGGAGCGTAGCAGCAGATTCCGCTCATACTCTGTGCTCCAATAGCTGTATCTTGTGATTGTGGTCCTCTTACAGGTGTATAAGCTACTGTCCCAGTAGGAATCTAGTGCTGGTAGAACCACTGCCCCTCTCCCTCCCTCCCTCCCTCCCTCCCCCATCTCTCACGCTCGCGCTGTGGATCTTCATCTTGAACTTGTCGAAGTAGAGCCAGTGCCGGGCCTCCTCCGGGTCAAGGTCGTGGTAGTTGTCCCGTGCTGCAAACCCGAAACTGTGGAACCGCAGCTCGGGCGTCAGCAGTAGGCAGGTGGGGCTCTTCTGATTGGCCACGCCAGGGTCCCCGCCCTCCCAGCGCCTGAAGAGATTGGCAGAGGGAGCCGTCAGTCAAAGCACCCCGCGACAGAGCTCTGGGATATTTCGGCGGGAAGTGTGCGTGGGGTGGGGTGGGGTGGTGACATCACCTCATCATGTGAATGGCCTCGGGGTCCTGGGTGAAGCTAAAGGCGTAGCCGCTGGAGGTGGTGCCGAAATCGATGGCCACCACCACAGAGAAGGGGTGGGCTGCCCGGGGCCTGACCACCGTCCTCTGGCAGGGGTAAAGAAGAGGAACCCATTCAAACCCATCTTAATAAGTCCAAAATAAACCCCAAAATCCCTAATGAACCCCCTCTCCTTGCGCTTTGCAGTGGGGTACTGCTCTACAGGACACTATTGCACACTATTCAGCCCTGCTGCTTTGCCCAAAGAAGGCTACTGGTTTGAAACGTGCCGTACATTCACATGCATACCATCCAGGAATCAAACCTGCAACCAGGCTGTCACTCGAACCCATGATGGGAGAGCAAGGCCTTGTGAACACAAAATGGGGGGAGCTGTCATATAATCAATTGTGTGAACATATCAACCGTGTTTTATCTCGATTGGTTCAAGCCAGTCAAGGATTGACAGCTAACGGTGGCAACACCCATTCATGAATCTTTACTCTCCCATGCCAAATCTGAACTGTGACATGCTGCTATCTGTGCTGGGGATTGATTCTTAGCAGTAGTGGAAATGTGTGTGGAATTCTTCTGATTTAATGTCTTGGGTAGGGGGTGCAAAGGAGGTTCGGAGGAGTGTCCCAGCTCCACCCTGGTACAGACAGGTGCAGACATCTCCCTTTCTTCACTCAGGGCATGGTTTACTTATTTTCCACATCAAACTAGTGTGTTGCAACAGTAAAGTACTTTCTGTACTGGATTTGTTCCAAAATGGGTAGAGCGGAGCACAAACACTGATAAGAAGTCTGAAAATGGAATTTGGAATTCAAACCCAGAAGGGGGCAAGATGTCCTCTTTTGCAGAGAACGGCTGGTTTAAAAGACTCTCACGCTGACTCTGGTGTTTCTGAAAAAGCAGACTTGTTTTAAGGTCTCTTTGAAGAAGTGACGTGCAGTGACCCTGGCCAGCTTCTCTCTGCTGTAGTTTGGATATGAACCGAAACCACTGGCAACACGAAGACCATGTACTACTGCTGGACCACCATGGAAGAACATCAATAACATGCGCCCTGGCCATGATTTTAGGCAGTCATTATGGGTTTGTGGCATATATATATATATATATATATATATATAAATGTGTGTGTGTGTGTGTGTGTGTGTGTGTGTGTGTGTGTGTGTGTGTGTGTGTGTGTGTGTGTGTGTGTGTTTTCCCCAGTTGGGATAGTTGTTATGGAGGTGTGTGTGCACATTCCCTGTGTTTAGTGGTTGGGTGTTCGAGTTTAATACCGCTACATGTCTGCCAAAGATAACAGGGTGTACGTACGGTATATTATAAAACACCAGCATACAGCAGGGCCTGTGTTGGGTTTAAAGTGTTAAGTAAGGAAGCGTAATTACATGTGAGCACGGCACTTTACTTTTCATCTTACACTGGCCATTGTTTAAAACACAAGCAGGCTCCCACTAACCACCAACCAATCCCAGCCAAAGGAGCGCTGAATTTAGGGGGTACTTACCGGGGAGGGGGATGGGGTGAGGGGTGTGATGCTGCAGTCATTTCGGGCGGGCGAGCAGGAGGGGGAGGGGGGCACCGATCTGCTCTCGTCTGTGTGAAGGGAGGGAGCAAAAGAGAGAAAGAGGAAAGAGTCCCAGTTTAAACGTTCTCTTAAATGTCAACGTTCTCTTTTCCCACAGACAACCATGGCAACACGCAACACATCTGTGAACGCCCTATGGGCTGACGTCAGAACTGAATGAGCCTTAAGATAAAAAATTAACTACAACCTATTTCTACAAACTATAAACAATATTTATACAGCTCACTCAAGGAGCTCTGTAACCCAGAGCAAATCCAAATTTTAGTAATCAAACAATAAAACACATTTTAGTAATAAAATACATTTAAAAAGTTAAATATCACAGCAAAAATGCAAAATGCATTAAAACAGAAAATACACTAAAGTCATTACAGGCCAGGGTTAGGGTCAATTTAATTTCAGTTTAGTCAATTCAAGAAACAAATTGAAATTCAGTTCATGAATTGTAAAAATCCTCATAGAACATTATAGCCCTTTTACTATTTGTTAATTGAATTGACATAAATTTCTTGAATTGACTGGACAGAGATGGAATTGACTCCCATCATGTTACAGACCACCATGTTACCGTGTAAATGAGTGACTGGGGTGTTTTTGGGATCCAGGTGACCTGTGGAGACCATCTGACCTCTCAGTGTAATGAGGGCTGGCCTTGTGTTTACCCCACAGTCCACTATACTGCAGTACAGAGCCCATGCAGATGATGCATGATTGGAACATACCTGTAGTACAAACCCAAGTGAAAGATATTCCACCAGAGAACCATAAGTGGGCCTGATAGCAGTTGGAAGGTAAGCATTTAAAGTGACTTCAGTCATCACATGACCTGACCTCCTGAACTGGTCAGGTGTGCAAACGCACAGTGTGCGACACCGACCACCGCATCTGTCACCGTGGCGATTACGGTATCAGGACCAGCTTTCTCAGACAGCCAGGGCTCACGCGGCAGAACACAGTTTCTGTGAATACGATGGAATGCGAGCATCCAATGGGAATGATCGGAATGTTATCTCCAGGCTCAGATATTCCCAAAGGGAGTGAGAGTGGAGAACATTTTTGAGCTCACACCCAGTCTGAAGATGCTGAAAGGGTGTCGATCTGAGGAGTTAACTCAGAGTGAATCATCTTAGTGTGCCATTCACAGCAGATAAATAACTGTCATCAAGCTTGACGATGCTGCACAGTGACATGAAATTTTCCAAATGTTGTGATTTGATTTGAAATGGGCCTATGTGGCAGGCCTGTAGTGTGTGACGAGGTGGCCGAGTGGTTAAGGCAATGGACTGCTAATCCACTGTGCTCTGCATGCGTGGGTTCGAATCCCATCCTTGTCAAAAGTGTTGTTTTGGAGACAATAAGCCTTGTTGTATGTGTGCAGCTTTGCTCTCTACTCGCTTCTGGTCTAAACACGGTCAAATATTCAGTGTTAAAATAACTAATAAATTGCACTTAATTCTTCGGGTAGAGTCAATTTCATCTCCTGTGCAAACCCTTGTTATATATATATATATATTCTTTTGTCACTGGACTCAACCATAATTACCTTTACACTTCTTTGCCATTCTGGCTTTAAAAGAAGCAGAGGGGTGATGAGGTGGCTGAGAGGCTAAGGCGATGGATTGCTAATCCATTGTGCTCTGCACACGTGGGTTTGAATCCCATTGTCGTTGGAGTGTCATTTTTTCGGCGGCAGCGTAGCATAAATGGAATTGGCCTTGTAGCCAAAGGTTGCAGGTTTGATTACCAGGTTGTACCCTTGAGCAAGCTATCTGCATTTCTTAAGTATACTGTATATCCGGCTGTATAAATGTATAGCATGTAAAAAATTCAGAAGTTGTGTAAGTCGTTCTGGATAAGTACTGTAATGAATACAGGTTTTACCTGGGGTCTGAAGGCAGTCCCTAAGTATACTGTGTACTGTAAATCCAGCTGTATAAATGGATAGAGTGTAAAAAGTGCAGAAGTTGTGTAAGTCGCTCTGGATAAGTACTGTAATGAATACAGGTTTTACCTGGGGTCTGAAGGCAGTCCCTAAGTATACTGTGTACTGTAAATCCAGCTGTATAAATGGATAGAGTGTAAAAAGTGCAGAAGTTGTGTAAGTCGCTCTGGATAAGTACTGTAATGAATACAGGTTTTACCTGGGGTCTGAAGGCAGTTCATGTTGGGGTGCAGGAGGGTTTCCATGGTGAAAGTGCCAGGGCCTCTGCAGCCTGTAACAAAGGCAGAACCCTTAGAAACATCTACACACTGGGGCGTTAAAGCAGACTGACACTCTTAGAGTGGACAACCACACCTACATCCTAGGGTGTTACCGTGGGCCGACACACCAAGGTTCTAATAACAGATTTTCATAGAAAGGGTCCAGAGAGCTACACTGCAACACTACCAAAGAGTTCCTGCTTGCCTTGTTAAAGAAAAAGACACGAGCATCCGTCTGCAGCTCATCCACTCTTCTCCGGAGATTCAGAGACATGTTACATCACAATGAAGTCCGGCAAGCCCAGCAGGAAAGCTCCCATTCCTCATTCGTCCGCAACAATGTCACAGTTTTGGCAGTGGAGTCAAAAAATAGATGCAATATGTGTCATCAAACCATCTGTAAACGTATGGACCGCAGATTCACTTCTGAGCGATAACCCACTGCCAGGGTTCAGGACCCCAGGCTGTAGTTTCCCGAACATGTTTCTAATTATTCCAGAGCGGATATCGTTGCGACTGTCCATCTGCTTCTGACAGGAATTAGCCGGGATATCTAATATAATTCTTTGGACAAATAAACTCTCAGCTGTCAGCGCTTCCCCAGCAACATTTTTGCAACCACTCTTCAACCTTGTTTCAGCTGCGGAGTTCTCATGGAGGGTTGTAGACAGAGACCCAGAGCACGGAGACCGTCTGTACGACAACACAAACAGGACGCGCGATAACAAACGAAGCAGGTTTTTTTCTTCTTCCCAAGAGATTAAAAAAAGGAAAGTGAAAAGATGGAAACACAAGTTTTTTTTTTCATCCACCCCAATTTTGCTTTTCATTCCAAATCCCATCAAGCATCTGGTCCGAACTCCAGACCACAATTCAGCAGCATTTACTATATGAGAAAGAAAATAATGATGAGGCCACTCCAAAAGATGACAGGTGACAGCTTTGACTTTTTTTTTTTGGCTTGATTTTTTGTTTTGTATGTTTTTTGCTGATACAATATTTACTTCCCGCAAATTAATATATAAACTCTAATGCAATGATCAATTCTACTGAGCCCCAGATAGCCTGTGTGAACTTTGGATAAACAGACCTGTCAAAGAGCAAATTCTCCCTGGAGATCAAACCTAATACAGCTGCACCAACATAGCGGGTGAGCGTCTCTAATGCAATCAAAAAAAAGCAAGAAAACCAACTCTCCAACTCTGTCTGTCTGTCTGTCTGTGTGTGTGTGTGTGTGTGTGTGTGTGTGTGTGTGTGTGTGTGTGTGTGTGTGTGTGTGTGTGTGTGTGTGTGTGTGTGTGTGTGTGTGTGTGTGTGTGTGTGTGTGTGTGTGTGTGTGTGTGTGTGTGTGTGTGTGTGTGTGTGTGTGTGTGTGACTGTAGGCTCCTGCTGTGGCTATACTGCCTATTCCTCCCTGAGCCGAGTACCACTCAACATTAAAATTCCTGTCAAGAGTTTCTGTTTCTCATTTAATGGAAAAAAAGACCTTGCAGAATATGTTCAACTCTGTTCTCTTTCTCTCTCTCACTCTCCCCCCTCTCTCCCTCTCTCCCTCTCTCTCTCTCTCTCAATATACGTTAGAGGCACACGTCATGATGGATGTGGGGATTTGCAAAATAAGCCCCCTCCCCTCCACACCCCCCACCCTGTCTACCGTGGAGAGACGAAGTGGCCAGAGGAGCTCCAGGCCCCCCCCCTCCCCCAAAGTGCTGAACAGTAAACACGCCTGATTGCTATGGTAGTCCAGCTGACTCCTGTTCAAACCCTCAGCTGTCTGGGGTCCACTCTGCTCCCACCCCTGTGGCAGCACTCTTTCTGGGGGTGGGGGGCTTGTCTGTGGTTGAAATGCTGTAGTTCAGCGCTGTGGCACACCCAAAGGCGCAACCCATAGTCGGGGGGGGGGGGGGGTGTCGGGTGCCAGTGGACCTCCCATTAAATAATAACTGCAAGGACATTCCAAATTGGGAGAAAAAGTGAAAATAGGGACAAAATGTGGTCAAAAATTTAAGATGGACACTTTCTTTCAGTTTTCTACATCATTAGGATCAGACTGGGCACCCAGTGGGCCAGGTCCAGAAGACTGGATTTAGTGATTTACTGGGATCATTTCCCCAGTCAGTCCAGGTTGATGTTTGAGACATTCCAGCTTTCCTTTATCAGACACACGGCACACTCCGAGCGCTGCCACCACATCCTGTCTCCTCCCACTTCCTGTCAGACACACTCCGGAGTCCTCTTCTACAACCTTCCGACCAATTGCAAGGCTTTGTGTGGGGTTCGCTCAACAAATTTGACAGGAAGGTGGCAGGTCCAGACCGAACTGTGAATGGCTTCACTCCCACCTCCCACTCCCATCCTGCTCCGCAGCTTGCCGACGACACAAAAGAGGGATGACATCATCGTCCAGCGGTGCTCCACTCACGAGGGTGGGCCGGGCTTCCTGTCGATCCAACACGCGGCTCCAGGTCCGCCTCTCTTCCATTCGCCAGTTTTCCTGTCTAACTCATCTTGGGGGTCCCGGAACGAGCCGGAGCCCACGCTGGAATCTGCGATCGTTCAGGGATTGGCTGGAAAGGGGTTCACCTCAGACAGTTAAAGTAGCATTTGTAACTTACATTTGTAACCTTACAGGCCCATCACGCTTGCATCGCCAACCCTGGGGTCAGACTGAGGCTTGTGTATGGCAGGTGAGAGAGAGGCTTCATGGGAAGCGGGGAGGTACTGGTCTCTCACTCGCAAACAGTGGCCCTCACAGATGCTTTTCGGGAAAGCGATTAAACAAAAACAGGAGAGGTACACGTTGAAAGGCTGACACAGCCGTCCCGCCCTCTCTCAATGAGGCTCAGATCTTCAGCAGGGTGAGAGGGCAGACCACACCGGTGCCACACCTCCCAAGGTCCCTTCCTCTCTTCTCTGTCCATTTAGAGTCATCCCTGATCGACTCAGAGCTGTGGCTTTGGTTCCACCCCAACCCATAAAACACGGAGCTCCATTCAAATACCATGGGAGAAATAATTCAATTTCATTTTATTTTGATAAAATTTACATTTGCTTACATGTTTTTGCATCTTTGGGATAGAATTGTGAGATGCACAATAAAGGAGCACCCGTTTTTCATGCTTGTTTCAGTTTGGTTCAAACCATAGTCATAAATTTACAAGCAACACATCTCTCTTCATTTACAAAAATTCACGTGGCCTAAGGTGTCAACTGACCACCATGTGCTTGCAGTTAGCTGGACAGCACATTTTAGGATGAATGCAAAGGCAAACATACCTTTCCAGGAGTATGTAGTGTAACTCAGGGATCTCAAGCTCAAGTCCCAGAGGGCTGGAGTGTCTGTATAGTTTCCCTTCAATCAACAGGCAATTTAGACTTTAGAAAGCTACTGTGTGGACTGTTTAGTCAATGACTTAGTATTTTAAGCACGGAATCCTTTAGGGTGTAATATCACAAATATGTCATAAAAATGCTGACGTAACAAAACAGCACTTCTAGAACACTGACATAGCATTTTGAGAGATGTTAAAAAATATAAAAAATAAAACTACTCGGGTTAAGTGCTGAAACACACCAGAAGCTAGCAGATCTGTGGCCCTCCAGGATTAGATTTTGAGATCCCAGCTGTAAATCATAAAGGTGACCAGGGGACCTCGCCTGGCTCCATATCCACTGACTGAACGCCTCAAGACCAAGATGATGCTTCTTCAGATTAAGAGCAACAACATTTTAACTTGTGCTGGTCTGAACCAAGGTGTTTTCTATCACTATTGTATTTATTTGCGCATATATACTAAACACATTACTGCGAGTCTGAATGCATTGAGAGAGGAGAGTTAATTTGGCTTCCTACTACATACAGATACAGTTGCCTTGCTGTGTAAAATGTATCTGTAGACTGGAGAATGATTTCACTTTCTCAGTGAAAGTTCTCTGTAAAAACAAGTGAGAATTGGCACAGAGTAAAGAAATTCACACCTCTCTGTTCAGACTCGATGAAATCTCCCCAGGTTTCTCACCTCATGAACCTGCTGTATCTGCAGCTGGAGGGATTTGTAAGACAGACATGGACACGCGACACTACCCCCCTCCCCCAGCCCCCGTTCCCTCAGTGGGACGTTAGCATCCCTGTGGGGATCACCCCAATCTGACTGTGACCCCATTCCCTGTCCTTCAGTCCCCCTCCGTGTTCCCTAACTGCCAAAAATGGGGGTCTTATAACCACCACCTCCAAACACACACACACAGACACACACACGTACACAGACACAGGCGTGCACGCGCATGCAAGCACCGATGCACAGATTCAAAGCCGGGATGTGAAATTCACTTGTTCACCTTTTTCACTTCAAAGAAAACAGACAAAGCAGTGCATATCAGCGTCAAACTTACCCCTTGTTCCTGAGACGATGTTCTACCGTGCACCGGGTCAATGTAGTCCTGGGGATTTGGGTCCCAAAATATATGCGGAGGAATAGAGTGAATCAGAGGATGCTTCTGCCGCGATTAAAGACGGTGAAACGTCGAACCGACAGCTCTGGAACGCCAGCGTCTCCCCAGCGGTACGCACAACGGAGACGGGAAAGAAAAGAGAGACGGAACAGGATAGAGAGGAAAACTTTCTCAGGCTCTTTTTCCGTTTCTCAAAGTGTTTCACTGCTCAAAATAATCCTGCTGCTGCCTCCTGTCTCCGCTCTCCACCACTGTTGGAATGTCAGGGAGGAAAGGAGTGAGAGTGAGAGGCGCACACACACACACACACACACACAGACCAGCAACCCAACCAGAGGAGCCGTAACAGAACACTGGAGAAAGGAGGGGGGATAGACTTCATTGGGAGCATGGTCAGAGTGTACGTGTGTGTGTGGTGTGTGTGTGTGTGTGAGAGAGGGCGGAGAGTATTTGGAGTGGCAAAGTACACTGATTAAGTCATTTCACCCCCCCCCCCCCCCATGTCCCCCTCCTTTATACTTTTTCTTCCTGTCCCCCACTTGCTCATTCTTTCATCTCTCACTCTCTCTTCTTCTCTGTCCTTTTTACTCAAGAAGAAGCTCCCTGTTGTTAGTTTACAGTGTTCCATCTTAAAATTTTAAGAGGGAAATTATTTCACTCTTAACCCCTTGCTCCACACAGGATCTTACACATTGCTGCACAGCTTTAGTGCAGACTGTTTTAAGCTATTCAAGTTCACCCCCCCTCCCTGGGGTGTGGTCCAGTAACTCCTTAACTCCTTCACTTAAGAATGTTCCTGGTCAGAATAAAGGATTCAGAGGAAAAAACAGTTTCTTGGATTCTGAACTCAGAAGCGTGGATGTAATAACTAGACAATGCAATAAAACATATACAGTGAGAACCATAATTCATTGGACGGTGACACATTTTTGTTATTTTGGTTCTGTACTCTAGCACTTTGAGTTTGAAAGGATACAATGACAATGTTGAAGTGCAGACTGCCAACTTTAATTTAAGGGTATTTTCATCCATATCGGATGAACCGTTTAGAAATTATAGGACCTTTTGTACATAGTCCCCCTCCCCCCATTTTTTGGAATGAAAAAATATTGGACAGTTTAACATAATGTAGAATAAAGTAAACATTTTAAATATTTGGTTGCATATCCTTTGCATGGCATGACTTCCTGATGTCTGTGACCCAACAACATCAAAAGACTCAACAACATCAAAAGAATCTTGATATCTTATTTTCTGCAAGCGATACTATAACTTCTCTGCATTTGAATGGATCTTTATGGGAATTGGGGGGTCGGACTAGATTTAGCTGTAAATTATGCTGGAACAGTATGGAATACATGGTTGGCGAAATGGCTGTAAGTCATCATGACAAGCTATCAAAGCCTCAAACCATCACTTTGCTGCCAGGTATGCAGTAGATATGGATGGATCACTTTAAGGCTTGTTTCTCCTGACAAATTTTCCTATTGAATTCTATGGAAAAATAAGTCAGGAGAAAAAACCCTTCAAGTTATCCATTCATATCTACTGCATATCTGGCAGCAGAGTGATGGTTTAAGGCTTGTTTGATACGTCAGACCCTTGATGACTTACAGCCATTTAGCCAACCATGTGTTCCATACTGTTCCAGTGTAATTTACAGCTAAATCTAGTCCCACCCCCAATTCCCATAAAGATCCAATCAAATGCAGAGAGGTTATAGTATCGCTTGTAGGAGTACCAAAAAATAAGATATCAAGAGTCTTTTGATATTGTTGGGTCACAGACATCAGGAAGTCATGACATGCAAAGGATATGCGACCAAATATTAAAATTATTACTTTATTCTACATTATATTAAACTGTCCAATATTTTTTGATGCCCAGAAATGGGGGGGACTATGTACAAAAGGTTCTATCATTTCATCCTCATGCTTCAACCTCATCGTCATGTATCCCTTGAAACTTGTGCTAGAGTACAGAATAACAAAAAATGTGTCACTGTCCAATGAATTATGGTGCTCATTGTATGCAGGATTTTTAAAGTTTATTTAATTATTTTTGCTGAATGCTTTCTGGTCATTTAGAGGGGCAGTTGCATTTTTGGCTGATGTCTATCCAGAAAGTCTCCTTTGTTTGATTCTGTTCCTAACCCTTGCATGATATAATGTGTACAGTGGTAATGTTATATCATGCATATAGCGGGTAATGTTATATAGTGGGTAATGTTTACCTGTGACAGTGTCTTTGAATCTAACACAAAGAATGACAGACTCTATCTGTTTTGACATGGCTGTTTCTCCATGGATACATCACACGGGCTCTTATATTAGACTGAGTTTCAGATATATGGGTACATACTTGCAATTTTTATTACTTGAGATTGTTTTTCTTTGCCAAATTATCTCCCCAATTTAGGACACGAAGTGGAAACTGCAGACCTGTCCCATCACCACAAAGTCATTCAGCAATTTGGGTGGGCAAGGACAAACAGATGTGCCATTTCTTCACCATGTCGCAGCGGTGTGCCAGCGAAGCCGCTGGAGTTACAGTGCTGGAGAACTTCACACCCAAGGCCAGGGAGACATCAGGCTCCCGATTGATCTGAGGAGCTGCTAATGTATTCAGTGCTTGCAATAGGGTGCATCATGGCACCATGCATGACTTCACTGGATGAGCCACACCACAGACACTCTACATTTGAAATTTGTTGGCCCGGCTGTTTGTAACTTTTGATTCCCATTTTATTTGGATCCCACTGCCTTTACAGATCTTCTCTCAGGTAAATGTTTTGGACATGAGTTCTCTTTGGTTTACTGTGATGGTGTTAGTGTGTGTGTGTGTGTGTGTGTGTGTGTGTGTGTGCGCGTGTGTGTGTGTGTGTGTGAGTGTGAACATTAGCCTGTGTGTGTGTATTTACATATTTGTGTGGTGCACACACTTTTGTACCAATGGAAAAGCTCCTGGAGGGTTCGGGCATTCACTGAAGAGATTTGATTTCACCCTGTGGGTACTGACTGAAAGCACACACATGCATGCACGTGCAGACACACACATGCACACACACACGCTCACACACACACGCTTTCCTCCTCAGGGCAGAAGGATAGAGGAAGTGAGCTCTCCTGAGTCTGCAGTAGGTTGTTATTACCTTTAGGTAGAAACCCCTCTGGATCACGTTTCCCGGCTCTGTCATATTTCCAAATCAAATTAGCTGTGTGGAGTCTGGAACCCATTACTGATGGCATGGCAAACACTGGCCTAATCACGAGGGGCCGCATATGGGATCTTTTCTCTTTCTGTCGTACTGGGTTTGTAATGTAAACCACTTTCATAACCCCCCCCCCCCCCCCCGGTCCACACACACACACACACAAAGCACACCCATGCACACGGTCACACACATGGACATGCTCACACCACCTCGCTCACACCGTCTCTCGCAAGGTCTCACACACACACACACACACACACACACACACACACACACACACACACACACACACACACACACACACACACACACACACACACACACACACACACACACACACACACACACACACACACACACACACACACACACAGATAGGAGAGGGATCTCTGACCACTGCAGACCTCGTTCCATCACAGGCCTTCTGTCTGCAATCCTCAGGCACCACACCAAAACATATCATTCACCTCACACATGGCCAGGATTACCATTGTTTCCTTGCTGCTAAGATTCAGAACCAAATGTCCATCGGTTGTAATTTTATCCAGAATGGTTCAAACTTTTTTGAGGACAGAATTAAAATGATACACCTTTCAGAAGCCTGCTCCAGTCTGCTGGGTGGCACATCTAGCGAACACAGTTCCAGTGCATGGTAGCCCCCCCACGGTGTTATAGAGCAAGGACTGCCCCAGTAATTAGCCCTTAGCTTTACCCAGGGAGGGAGGAATGGAGCTGGCAGTATTGCACATGGATTGCAGCAGTTACACAATGGAGTGGAATTGGGTTTGCAACTCCGTGCTTGCAGGTTTGATTCCCTGGTGGGACACTGTCATTGTACCCTTGAGCAAATTGCTTCATTACATACTCAGCTGTATAAATGTAAAGACAATGTAAGCTGTTTATGTTGCTCTGAGTACATTTCTGCTAAATGCCTAAATGTAATGTAATCTGTTCATTGTTCACAGTGCTCAACAGCTGGAATAAAGCAAAAAACAGGTGCTGCGGTGCTGTTATTGCAGAGGATTATTGTGTCCCAGCATGCATTGTGCTGGTTATGCTCTGTAATTTCTGCACTTTTGTTTTTGTTGTTTGAAAGTGCCCCTGGATAAGAGCATCTGCTAAAAGGAAGTCTTTTAGCACAGCGGTGATCGAGATGCCTGCAGTTGGGCTGCTCATTACGTGTACTCTTCCGACACAGTGACTGCGCAGCTAAGTTCACTTCAGAGCTGAAAAAAAAAACAGCTGCTGTCTCTCAGCCTCTCAATGGGACTAGCAAGGCACTGTGGAGGCACTGTGTAGCGTTTACGTTCGTACGCTCTAGTATCGTACCTGATAAATACTCCAGTCAGCTCTACTAAATGCACTCACACCTCACAATGTCTGCCCCTGCTCACGCATCCATTCTGACTCAACTTGCCCTGCGCTGTTTATGGTTTTGAGAGTCTTTCATCTGCATTTATGTGTGCGCATATTCTGTATGTATACATGTGCTTGTGATTATGTGTGTGGAGCGGAGGGTACATGCATGTGTGTGTTAGTATGTGTTGGGAATCAACGTATGTGCTTGTGTATATGTGGGAATGGTTGTGTATGTATATGTCTGAGCAGGGGCTATTAACTTGTGTATATGTGTGATTGTATGTGTGTATTGTGGGTGTGTGTGTGTGTAGAGGGGTATATGTGTGTTGGGTGTAGGCTTGTGTGCACGTCTTTTTGTGTGTGGTGTATGCGGGTGTATACATGCATTTGTATGATGGGTATATGCGTGCATACGTGCGTTTGCATGTGGGGTGTACGAGTGTGTATACATGCATGTATGTGGGGTGTATGCATATGCGCACATGTGTATGCAGGGTGTATACGTGCATTTGTATGTGCCTTCCGCCTCCTCCATTCCTGTCCTCCTGGTCTACGCTGTGGGTCAGGAACAGGCTCCGTACCATTCCAGCTCACAATGAGCCCCGCCCGAACGGCCCCTTCCCCCCTCCCCTCGCACTTAGGTCACCCTACTGAGCCCCGCTTACAGCAGCGTGGGGCACTGCACTTAGGTCACTCTACTGAGCCCCGCTTACAGCAGCGTGGGGCACTGCACTTAGGTCACTCTACTGAGCCCCGCTTACAGCAGCGTGGGGCACTGCACTTAGGTCACTCTACTGAGCCCCGCTTACAGCAGCGTGGGGCACTGTACTTAGGGCACTATACTGAGCCCCGCTTACAGCAGCGTGGGGCACTGCACTTAGGTCACTCTACTGAGCCCCGCTTACAGCAGCGTGGGGCACAGCATTTAGGTCACCCTACTGAGCCTCGCTTACAGCAGCGTGGGGCACTGCACTTAGGTCACTCTACTGAGTCCCGCTTACATCAGCGTGGGGCACTTAGGTCACTCTACTGAGCCCCGCTTACAGCAGCGTGGGGCACTGTACTTAGGTCACCCTACTGAGCCCTGCTTACATCAGCGTTGGGCACTGCACTTAGGTCACCCTACTGAGCCCCGCTTACAGCAGCGTGGGGCACTGCACTTAGGTCACCCTACTGAGCCCCGCTTACAGCAGCGTGGGGCAATGCACTTAGGTCACCCTACTGAGCCCCGCTTACAGCAGCGTGGGGCACTGCACTTAGGTCACTCTACTGAGCCCCGCTTACATCAGCGTGGGGCACTGCACTTAGGTCACTCTACTGAGTCCCGCTTACAGCAGCGTTGGGCACTTAGGTCACTCTACTGAGCCCCGCTTACAGCAGCGTGGGGCACTGCACTTAGGTCACTCTACTGAGCCCCACTTACAGCAGCGTGGGGCACTTAGGTCACTCTACTGAGCCCCGCTTACAGCAGCGTGGGGCACAGCACTTAGGTCACTCTACTGAGCCCCACTTACAGCAGCGTGGGGCACTTAGGTCACTCTACTGAGCCCCGCTTAGAGCAGCGTGGGGCACTGCACTTAGGTCACTCTACTGAGTCCCGCTTACAGCAGCGTGGGGCACTGCACTTAGGTCACTCTACTGAGCCCCGCTTACAGCAGCGTGGGGCACTGCACTTAGGTCACCCTACTGAGCCCCGCTTACATCAGCGTGGGGCACTGCACTTAGGTCACTCTACTGAGCCCCGCTTACATCAGCGTGGGGCACTGCACTTAGGTCACTCTACTGAGCCCCGCTTACAGCAGCGTGGGGCAATGCACTTAGGTCACCCTACTGAGCCCTGCTTACATCAGCGTTGGGCACTGCACTTAGGTCACTCTACTGAGCCCCACTTACACAGCGTGGGGCACTGCACTTAGGTCACTCTACTGAGCCCCGCTTACAGCAGCGTGGGGCACTGCACTTAGGTCACTCTACTGAGCCCCGCTTACAGCAGCGTGGGGCACTGCACTTAGGTCACCCTACTGAGCCCTGCTTACAGCAGCGTGGGGCACTGCACTTAGGTCACCCTACTGAGCCCCGCTTACAGCAGCGTGGGGCACTGCACTTAGGTCACCCTACTGAGCCCTGCTTACAGCAGCGTGGGGCACTGCACTTAGGTCACCCTACTGAGCCTCGCTTACAGCAGCGTGGGGCACTGCACTTAGGTCACTGTACTGAGCCCCGCTTACAGCAGCGTGGGGCACTGCACTTAGGGAACCTTGTCTGGAGAGATGAGTTGTGGGTTTGACATTCTTTCTCCATGAGATGGCAAGAGAGAAATTCATTCTGGGAGTGACTCACAGTCTGTGACAGGGAGGGCGGTGGCTAGGCAACCCCCAGTTACTTTTAGACAGAATGCAGTGTGAGCCGAGAGAAGCACAGTCTCTGGCACTTCACCAGCAAGATTGTGAAGAAGTGGAAACGCAGATTATCACCGTTATTTCAGAGCGCTTTATCATTGTTTTTACTGCAAATGACCTCAGATCCATTTCAAGATGTGCTGAATGTCAGCGAGAGATAAATTAACTAATGGAATCTGCGATGCCAGCAATACTTGCAATGCCAGAAGGAAAAACATCTTAGCCACACGCTCGTGAACAGCGTTCAGACAGCGAGAAGTACAGACCTCCTGCACAGCGTTGTGAGCAGCACACGTAAACTCATTTGACCCCGAGTCGGTCACTCGCACCATCAGTAATATCAGCATGAATAACGGCCCCACACGAGCAGTTAAACGGGGGGAAATGAAGCACGTTTCCACATAAGACGAGCTGTGCTGTCGAAGGCTGGGTGTCTGTGTGTGTGCGTATTTGTGTGAACAAAAGTTTCTGTGTGTGTGTGCTCATGTGGGGGTGTTGGCTTTTCCTCTGATTACATTTGGACCCCCGGTGGAGCATGGCCGATGGGGCGCTGTCATCAACTGTGATTTAAAGGCCTCACTTGGCTCCAGGACAATTCACCTGGTAAGAGATTTGTGTATGTGCGTGGGGGAGGGAGAGGGGGTGGGGGTTGGCGCTATTCGGAAAAGAGTAAGGACAGAGGGTCAATCGTGCCCGAGTACATTCTCTGGGGCTGCAGTATGCTTTAAATAAATAAATCCCACTGCACAATGGGGCTGGAAGAATTAGACAGCTTGGGGAAGTGCTATATGTGACCTCAAGAGGGAGACAACAGTGCCTCCTGCTGGGTCGAAGCAGTGACACACCCCTGAATCACAATCATTAGTATACAGTATGATGAGGGCATGAATTTAAACACGTCTTCATTCCACCTCATGCTGGGAACATTTTTCATTACACAATACACTAAATTAATTTGGGTTTACAGGTGTAAATCCAGCCCCGCACAATGTTTTGATCCACAATCAAATAGAGGCAGAAAACATGACAGGGTATTTTGTGTGTGTTTGTGTGCTCACGTGCGTATGATGTGAAGTATCAACTAATTAATTCAAACAAGAAATTGGTTTATCAATGAGTATATCTATAGCGGGAAAGAAATTATGTTTGGAAATGTCATAAAACTTCAATGTTAAAGGCTATATGTTCTTTGGTATCAGAAATGATGGACCCGCATTACTGCTGAGGAGTATTTTTGAATTCAAACTTTCAAAAATCGTTCTCAAAGTACAGAGGAGAATCCACAATGTATAGTCTAACTACATTGCATTGTCATCCATCACAGAGTATCAAATAGACTAGGGGAAGTCCATTCTGACATTAAATGCAGTTTAACCACCTATAAACAAAACCTTTATTGTAATTTATAAATGCGGTGTTTCACAGTAGCTGTAGTGGAAGAGTAGGTTACAGTAATCTTGCATATAATCTCCGCATATCCATCCATGACACCTCACCCTTTACTTAGTCTTGGTAATTTGTTATGTAAGCAAAGGGCATGACCACCTACAATACTGTTAAAAAAAATGAGTGGTAGTTTCTACTGGAAAATGGAGTGACTCATGTAAGATCATATGGGTTTAGCAGAGAGCAAAATAATGGGCATTAGTCAGCTGTTTGGGGGGTTAACAGCTTGTATGGCGTTCAGCAATTGGAAGAACTCAGAGAAATCCAGAGTAAAGGAGCTTACCCATCAGCATTTCCCTATTTTTCACAAGAATGGGACCAAGACATCGCAATTTATGGTGCATTTTGTGTGAGATGCTACAGGTTGTAACATTTTACCGAGCCTTTGTGGAGCAGAAACTTCTCAGGTGGTGTAGTCGCTGCAATAGAGCATCATGTGCTTAGCAAATTATTGCTAGATAAATCGGTATCTTATGTTGCGTGCTGTAGAACCCAAAAAAGAAAAAAGACACCGAACATTGTTTGAACAATAGCTGAACACAGTAAATTGCCAATGTAGTATTTTGACAACTGAACTAATGCAGTCATTTTCATTGCTTTTCTTTTTTTGGCTCTACTGCCTTCATGAATGACACTCAATAGAGACCATCACCCACCAGAAGTGTTAAGTGGAACATTACCCAGGTGCTCTGACTGGTTAACAGACTGGTATGTTTCACATCCTGGCTGACAAGAAATGAAGCAGGAGAGGTTTGAGCAGTAGCTTTTTTTTTTTTTTTTAAACACCCACCTTCAGCACACCTTAACAGCCTGCAATAAAATGCTGTTTTATGTTGTCTGTGACAATGTTTTGACTGCACTGGCATACAATAACTGAACAATGTTCCTCTTTAAGAATGGCTGTATCATGTCAATATTAGTCCAAGTTCCATAGAAACGTAATAGCCAATAACAACCTACCTACCTGTCTCAGGTAAATTAATTGCGCCATGATAGTTAAAAAATGCCTGTCAACCAGGAATCTGGCAGGGATTATACTCACCATCCCAATCAATCGGTTACCAATTCACTTTCTGTACATTTGATGCCAGTAACAGAAATAACCTCTAGTAGCCTAAATCATAAACATTGCTGTGTGGTATACGGTTTAAAAATATAATAGCCTATGAAAATATAAAGAAATATTATAATTAGCACATTAATCCACGGCAAAAGAAAACGTGAAGACAAGGCCTAGCCTCCATCTTTTTATTTCGTGTAGGCTAAGAGATATTGTCTTTCAATAACATCTATTTACGTCATGACATTTATGTAATGTGGAAATCTGCCCAGGTATAAAGATTAAATTAGCTTTTGCGTTATCAATGACACAACCGAATTAACTAATGAAAAGTAGGCTACTACTACTGCATTTGCTAAACATGTACTAATTGGAAAGCGTGGGTTATCTTACATTTAATAAAAACGAGAATGCCGAAAATTAACTGACATGGTCTAACGTTAGGTCCAACTGTTGTAAACGAATTAGAACATATAACCATCTGCGATCGGCACAAATGCACAGCTGTCATACGAGACACGTTTCTTTCACATTTTCAGTCTATGTGCAACAGTTCGTTTGACCTTTCCCAGTATAGCATTAGGGGAAAATATTCACAAGGGGTTAAGTAAAACCAGGTTTAAACGTAAAAAATACTGAGAATAAAATAACACTTTGTATATGATATTTATGAATGATTTTTACCTAAATAAGTTATTACATCAACTTTTTCCCCCAACGAAGAAAAAACATCAGAATTATATTCATGCTCAACAACAACGTGCTAGCTAACTATGCTACCGCCAAATGTAGCCCATCTTGCCAATGAATCGGGAACTTAAAGGACACCGAACCCTTTGGACAGATGCGGGTGAGCACCTGCAAAAATGACGCAAAAGGCGGACAAAAATAGCTCTGCACCGCGTGTGGCCCTGTGGTACAAAACACGCATCAAACTACGCATCTCCAAGAGCTAGCCTATTAAAATAGCGTATTATCGCTATGTCCTTTACAAACATGCTAATTAATTACCTAGCCAGTCAGCTATGTTCCATTGACAACAATTTAACAATTTCCACAAGAGAGACAACTCGCAAACAAGAAAACGATCTAAAGGATCACTCCAGTACCCGCTATAAAACTTAAATGAAAGAAGTCGGTTTATAGAGTTCAACTAAAGACTGAAAAACAAACACTTGGCTTGCTTTGCTCAAGCTGTGAATGAAGGAGTGAATTTACAAACGTAGGACTCAATTCTAAGTGATGTAAAATAAAATGACTGATAAGTGAAACTTCCAATAGTTATCGCCCGACTTGTGCAGCTGCGGTCATGTGACAGCTATCGCGTTTGTCATTGGGCGCTACCTTGTGATAGACACAGCGTTGGGCCAGTAAGAGGCGAAAATTCGGACAAAGGCGTGTAGTTGTGAAGCCTAAATTGTTGCAGTGCCTGTATTCAATTTTTATTTATTATTTTTTATATTTTTCGTAATCGCAGACGGCGGAGAAACGCACTTTTTTGCAGCAGGGGCTGCTGTTTACGCAACAGTTTTGAGGTTTCTTGGCGGTTGGGATCCTTCTTCTGTCGTTTGAACTGGGTGAGGATGGATGTGCCTTTATTACTGGTAGTTTCATCTCAAGGAGTTAGCTTGCAGGCTGAGTTATTTGGCTAGCTAAACTCACGGGGAATCATGGAGGTATTTTGCGCTAGCATTAGCGTGGTGGCTTAATACTTGGCAGCTGCGTGTAGCCAACATTTCGTGGAGAGAGCTAAACAACCCGTCACTGGCACTGCACAGCGTACATAGCGTAAGGTAATTACATACGTTGGTACGATGCCACGTTTTATGGTATTTGCAATCCAGCTTGTAGCTAACTGTTTGGGAGCTCCCTGTTTTCTTGGTGAACTAACGTTAGGTCGATAGCAATCTGGCAAGATATACTCTTCAGGTATTGACTGTTTAGCGAGGTAACTTAACGTTAGTTTGCAAACTAACGTTAGCCATCTTTCTGAGTTAGACCAGTAGTTGTAGAAATGTGTTTTCTTGGTAGCTGTGTGCTCTATTTTGGAGTTAGATTGTCTAGGTAACATTATATAGCAGTAAAGACAGGCTGTTTGTCTGTGTAGTGAATCCGCTAGGTTTGGAGCCACGCATGTGTGTTTGAGAGAGAGAGAGAGAGAGAGAGAGAGAGAGAGAGGAGGAGGAGGAGGAGGAGGTGGGGGATGTGGGTGTTTGTTTAAGCTAAGGCGCCGTGGCCACATGACCGCCTTGTTCGTGGTTTATGTGCTAGCTAACGCAAATCTAGCTACGCATCGTGCGCATAACTGGGCTGAGTCCTTGTTGTGGATCTAAAATAGCAACTCGGGGGGGAAAAAAGCACAATGCCAGGTAGGAAAAGTGAAAATCGTCGTCACGTCAACTGTCTTGCATAAATGAGTGTTGCACCCATATAGTCTTGACCCGATTTCCGTGCATCATGTCCCGCACCAGCGATTGCCATGCCCGTCTCAGTCAATCGCATTTACCCTTTGTTGTATAATGGAAAGCCAACGTAGGCACGTTAAGGCACCGCGTTTTGCCGTTTGTGGCGAGGGCTACCATGTCATTCGATCGAAACGTAGCTACCGCAAAATAGCTGATTCAGTAAATAACTGATAATTTGTATTTAGTTTGCTTGCTGCCTAAGGGAAGCTACCGAGCGAAGTTGGCTAACGTTACATCTTGAAGTCAGGCCGGGATACTTGCTAGCTAAGAGTTAGCTAACGCTAGCTAACAAGCCTGTAAAAACACGAATATAACGTAACGTTATTCTATCTGAGCACGTCCTGTTACCCGGAGCCTTTGGGCTAACGTTACTGGGTTCTAAAATGTCTTCTGACCATCTCCGTCTTACGTTTGTTTAGCTAACGTTAATTGCATCTTATTACACGATATAGTTTGAACAACCTAATAATTTGTTTCAATTAATTGAATCATCTTTAAGATGGCTAACTGGCTGAACTGATAGAAAAACATGTTTATTTATCGTGTTCATTCGGACATTTTGCAGATTGTGGACGGTCCTTTGCTAGCCAGCTTAGCACTTGCTACAATGTTTTAATTCGCGTTAAGCTAACTACATTTGAATTGTTGCTAACTTTCTAGATGTAAGATTACCGTTATAATAATAATAATAGCAAACGTAGCTATTAGCTAGCTAACGTTAGCTGTACAATTGCATTGACAGCAGCTCCCCTAGCTAACGTTACGATATTAATGTTGTGGTGGTAGCTAGCTAACGTTAGTTTGCTTTAGCTCCCAATTTGGGCTTGCTTTACATTTCCTCTTATGATAAATATATACTTTGCTAACTAGTTAACTATCCATTTAGATCCCACCAGTTGGCTTGATGTGGAGGAGCACATTTAGCTGAGGTGGCTAATGGTGCGTAGCGCTTGATGTGAGTGAACCACGTGGGCCATAAAGCTACAGGAAAATGCTGCAACGTAGAGGACATATTAGCGTTGAGATCCCTTATGGAAATGTAATATACTGCAGTATATTTTAAATATATTGTGAAGGTAAATTTGATATATTTACAATATACTGAAGTATATTATTTTTCCATAAGGGATAATTAAGCCGCTCGACAAAATATGGGCCTGCGTGTGTTGATGCTGCCTCTTAGTTGTACACACTAACTCTATAGCTATATTAGCTAACTTTATCAGTGGTGTGTCATTTGATGCATCACTACTAATGTTAGTTAGCCTTAGCTAACGTTACCTTTCTTGATGTGTCGCTAGCTATCTGCCCTGATATTATGTGACATGCCACACGCTGTGTCAACATGTAGCAGCTGGGCTTCGACCATATTTTTTATGGATAGCCATGCGTCGACGCATACTCATTTCTCTCAAGATTGCCCTATATAGATTAGCTGGCTAGCCTTGTAGCTACAGAACAACACAAACCAGATTAGCACGGACAGGAGCATAGAGAGCGCACAGGCATTACGCAACGCGCTCCATATCGGTTTTATCCTAGGTAGCTAATCGGTGGATTCATACGAGAGTTGGAAACGCGTTAGTAACGTTACTGTAACAATGTAATTTTACACGAGATGAACTACATGAGAACTACTTTAATTTTTACTATGGAGAACTCTGGGTACCCCCATGGAGATTGCATTACGATTGGACGGTAACGTTACTGGCATAAACAATTCTATTTTTAAAAGCGTAACGTTAGCCGGCTAAGTAACGCTAGGACAAACGTTAAACACATACAAGGTCGAACCGAATACATTTAAATCCCGACACGATTTAAATGTATTTGGTCATGGTATTACCTTCATGCTTACATAAGGAGCAAATGCTGTATTACTGTCACACAGTGATGCAGACGGTAGCTATACCATTAATACCCTCTGTGGCCTATCTGTAGTCGGTCATATCTTTATGCGTTTGGCTGCGAAGACTTGTATTTCTTTGCGTTCAGACCTTACATTGTTTCAACAGAAATATATTCCTTGGTGAACGCGTATATTGACCGAAGTAGTAATTTGCTGTGTATTTGATACACGTGGACCAAAAAAGCTGGGGACTGGTAATGTGACTGTAGGCTGCAAGACTGATATGTCTAAGTAGGCTAATTTACATGAATAAAACAAGAATTGGTGTTGTATAACGACATGTTGAAGTCTCATATCAAATGGCAAATCAAACATCGGTGTCTCAAAAAGATTTGTTGAACAGGTGAACGTTGCAGTGTCGCATAATGGTTAAGGAACTGGGTTTGCAACTCCAAGGATGGAGGTTCGATTCTCATGTGGGGAAATTCAATTGTTCCTTCAGCGAGGAACTGGCCCGTTTGTAAAATTGTGGCCATTCATCGAAATGCATATAAATCCTCCCATTTCAAAGTACATGAGAGTAAAATGCGTTTTGCACAAAAGTGATTGTGAATTAGGGATAGCTTCTACGTTATGAGAAAGTTGTGCCTTGTCGGATCTGCTTTGTAGTCGCGTCAATGACCTTCAATATGCACTTATTGTAGGTCGCTTTGGATAAAAGCGTCTGCCAAATAATTGTAATGTAATGATTTAATGCAGTGCCTTTTTGTTGGGGGGGTTAAAATATTACAATAATGAAAACACACATCCCATGAAATATGATGCCCCCCCCCATATTCTAACCCACAGTTCCCTGTCTAGTGTCACGTGGGGAGTAGTGTCATGTGGAGAATAGTCATGGTTCTTTGATACATTTGTTGCCCTTCCCCCTTCAAATACTGGCTGCAGTAAGATGTACTCTTCCAATGTTTACAGACTGTTTATATGTAGACCAGAAAAATGACGACAATTCACGTATTTTGATTTGACACTTAATGGTCATCTTCTGAGGCCCCAAGATAACCAAATGGAGCATGGAGAAGCGTTTGCATTGGCTTGCGTTGTTTATAATAGGAGATGAGCGTTCCTGTGCTGGGATTGTTTATAATGGGAGATGAGTGTTCTTTTTATTTTATTTTTTTAAATTTTTTATTTCGTGCAGGAAGGGGGGGCAGGTGGTAGACTTTGGAGACACTTTGATGCGTCTCCTCGGCCGTAGCAGTCCCGAGAAAGGGGAGCTGAAACGGAAGATGTTTATCAGGCCTCTGCTTTCCGCTGCCCTCCCCTCCTTCCAGATCCGCACTCCTCGCCGGCCCTGGCGGGATCAGGAATGTTGTCTGGAAGCGCGGCTCACTCCTCCCTGTAAAATGTCTGTCCGTCTATCCCACCCCCTCCCCCAAGGCCTCGTAGCCTCCTGTCACAGGACAGGTACATCCCCCCCGTCCCCAGAATGGTGCAGTAATCGCAGGTGTTCAGCCTTCTCTGAATCATGTGAAACCACCCCTGTTGTGGTATGAGAATGTGACTAAAGGCGGCTACAGAGTGTTTAAAACGGAGCAGACACATACACGGACGGACCGACAGCCAGCCAGCCAGACAGACTGTCCACGGACTTTTGCCTTTCATAGTTGAGCGTACCAACCCCCATTTGTAGACTACATTTCCCATAATTTTTGTGTGCAGATTGCAAACAACAATGGTGTCCTTCATGGAAAAAGATGGCGGTACCCGTGTAGGTGAAATGACAGGTCTATGCGGACAGGTCTGCGTGGACACAAAAAACGACTGCTGCGTGGACTGCCTAGGCGGACCGCTCAGGGTCCGTTTTGTGTCTGCTATGATGTCATTTAGGTCCACGCAGACCCTGCGGACGTCCGTACCCATACTTTTTTTGGTGACTCTGAATTGGCCTTTCGGGTGTTTGGATTACATGAACACCTCTGGTGCAGTCGGTCAGGGTTTGGGTGGAGCTGAGCAGTTTTTCCAGGCTTACAGCTGCCTGTTTAGGGTCACCCTGCACTGGCCGGGAACACTAGTTAATTATTAGCTGTGGCTGATACTGGTTGGCAGTGGCTCACTAATGAGAATGAGCTCTTCACTGGTGTTTGAGGGAAATTAAAAGGCAAAATGACTGTGTGCGTGTGTGTGCGTGCGTGTGTATGTCTGTTCCTGCGTGCGTGTGTAACCTAGTAGGGCTGTGCTTTCTTGGTGTTTGAGTGACCGGTGCTAATGAATGGTTCTGGGATTGGCCTGCATACGTCTCCTTTCCGTGCCCCACTGTCAGTTCTCTTAAGTAGTGATGAGAGAGCAAGTGGAATGGACGGAGCGAGGAACTGTTTTCAGTAATAAAAAAGTGGAGCCCAGATTAGCCCTTTTCTCACTTCCTCTCCAAATCATGTTTTCTGCTTGGACAGTTGACGAAAGGCAGTGTGATTATTTTGTACAGGTGTAGAAAGTTGTGTTTGTATTGATTTGTTTGGAGAGGAACAGTAAATGGACAATCGGAGAGAGCTTGTAGCATCAATGCTGTATAACTCTCCGGAAATCTTCAGGTTTTGATTTCATTTAATTCTTTATTTTTATTTTTTGGGTCAAAATTCATTGCGGTTGGTACGTTTTCCCACGGAGTCCCTAAACATTGAAGTTTGTTAAACTTCTAAAGTTTGTTTGTTTGTTGTGATGTAGGGTGTGCATGCCATTGTTCTGAATGTGTGTGATTATGGCCAGGGTTATTGGTGAATTGAAGAAAGAATTGTTGCGCTCAATAGACGGGTGCATCCAGAAGAAATCAGTATAGAAAAAGTCGTCGGGCACTCTGTGGATATAAGATCGCACACTGTTGTCTCGCAAAAATACATATTTAGTAGACAAAATTACATAGTGCAAAAAATAAAAAAGTGCATGTGAAAAAGAATCAGCTAGACTAGAGCAGGCAATCATTTCAGCTACATGCTTTCTTTAGTGCTCAGAAATTTGCGACACCCGTTCACATCAAGTTGAATTCTACGAATGAGATGACGATATACAAGTGGAGTGGTTGGGGACCACATTTTTTTCAGGTTATTCTTAATTTACAAAACAAACCAATTAAGTTAGGATTACATGGGTATTAGTAAGAACAACAACAGTTAACATCAAGTAGAATTCTTACTGGTGGAAAGGGCCCTTGTGAGCTTTATTGTACGTGGAAGAATATTCCAGAAGGCCGAGTAGGCGGGTCTCAAATCCACCAGCTCTGGACTCCACTCTGTAAGAGTTTAAATACTGTTGATACAGCCACCAAACTGGATGGGAGCAAACATGGAGAAGCCAACTGCTTTGGATGTGTAAGACCCTGTAGGTGTTTGTTGTTTTCGTTGGAGCTGCACATTATGCTGGCTTTGCTCTGATCATGCTGTAGCTCTCCACTAGGTGTGCGCCTGCATCGGCTCGTGTTTCTAAACATTGTGCGAGTGCACATTTCTTCACCCAATAATTCTGAAAGCATAAATTTAAAAATAAAAAAAATTTGAAATGATACTTTTTGGATATTTGTGCCACTGTGTCTACATTAAAAAATGGTTTAAAAAAAATAAATAAAACGTTTAAAATTCGGGTGAGGAAATCTCAAAAAGTGTACATTTGGAAAAGAAGCCTCCCAGGAGAATTGAATGATGTAGGTAGAGGATTTGGCTCAGTTGGTACCCATTGGGATCCCACTAGCCATTAGAAATGCTCAGGACACTTGGTCCCAGAACCTGTATCATAAAAATTAGTACAGCTTAGATTTCCTACAGGATTAATCAGCAGTGTCACCACATATTGAAAGGATTGATCGTGGGAACATTTTAGCGGTGACCGTTACACAATGTCCTGACCTTATGATAACTGCTGAAGTGAATGTGAGTGCTTGCTTGTCAGTGACAGGATGCTGCAATCACCTATGATACACACACACACACACACACACACAGCTGTATTTGTGTGTGCGCCTGCCTTGCACGCTAATGCACATAAGCAGAATCCAGACTGGGGGTGGGTTGGTCGGTCTATAATGTGGCTAGAACTTTATTCTTTAGTATTTTCTTTTAAGTAAACTTGACTTTTTCCACACATGCACATCAAGCTCTTTCTATGCCTGAGACGGACCCATTTAATTATGGTCAGTGGTTATTTAAATTTTTTGTTGGACTAAAAAAAATATATAAAAGTCGCTAGCAGGTAGGAATGCTGTGAAGTGTTGAGTTATTACAAGGTCGGTGCAGATAACCGTCTGGTGAAATGTCCAGATAATAAATCTCTCGTGAGCTTTTGTATTTTTCTGCCAGTATTTTGTCATTTCTAGTGCTTCATCAGTGAATTGAGAACATACAGGCATTCAAGCTGTGAGGTTATCCCCCCCCCCCCCCCCCCCCCTCCTCCAAGGCGGTTATTACTGGCATGTGCTCAAGTTGGAAACCTAAGCAACCTGTTTTTTGTCCAATCAGATGCGCCATGTCTGGCATATCTAGCCAATCACTGAAGCTTCCTGTCGACGTAACCCTGGTGGGGCTAAGCAGTGTGTGCTTGATGTGCATAATCTACTTTAGCAGTTACAGAAATGTAGCACTGTAACATTTGGAAAATAAACTGCAATTTGAGGGAGAATTGGCTTTTAAAACTTACTTGTCAGTAGTTGTGAAAGATAGTGATGGGCGATACCACAAATTTTCTTTTCAATACGATACCAAGTAATACCAAGGCTAGTATCCCGATACGATACTTTTAAAAAGTTTTCTTGTGAACATAAAAAGGGGGAGCTCTTTATGATTTCTACAGTGAAAATTGGTCAGTGTGGACTTCAAAAAATTATATTTGAAAGCCTTTGCATCAGTATTAACATAAGGACTTCTCTCTTTTTTCTGTTTAATAACAGAAATTATAAAACATTTGTTCAATTGTTCAACAACATTTAAGAAACATTCAATTATATTACCTAATTGTGATAAATGATGGCTGGGATAAGAGATAAATTCACTACAGATCATTCCAGAAGGTAGCCTATTGGCAAATTAGATCTTTCCCTTCAAAACGGTAACTTTTTATGAGGTGTTTTAGAAACACTGAGCAATGCATATCAGTTTTTCCACAAAATTGATATAATGAATTCAGATGTTGTTTGAAAATTTGTCCATTCTAAGCCTGATATAGCCTACACCTATTCATCAGCCTATACTGTAATGTTCTTCTCAAGAAATAACCAGTGTTTCCTGCTTTCTGTTCGAAAGGTTAAAATAACCTAATATTATCACTGTATACCTGGATAATGGCTGCCTCTCTGAAAGGTTTCTGTCGGGGAACTCTGCTTGACTCTGGCTCCAGTTGTGGGGGTATTTGCCTGCGTTCCCTCCCCTTCTCTGATCGCTACCGCTGTAACTCATCATGCTCTTTTATATGGCTTATTTTCATGCATTCCCGCAGGTTTGTGGTATCAAAATTGTACACACTTTTGACACGTATCATAGTTTACTTCAATACTGTTTAGTGGAGTGAACTCAAAACAATGCTTCGCTTTCTTTCTGCTATATTAGCAGAGCAGCACTGGTGCCGTCTCGTTGTATGACTGTCTGGCTCTGACTGCTGCTTAGCTTGTGGTTTATCGGCGTGCCTGTGTGGCAGAGGGGAGAGGGCGGAAGGAGAGGGCGGAAGGAGAAGTAGTTCCTATCCTACACAATTATTTGCTACAACATTTCTTCACTTTTTCAGCAACAGATACGCATTCAATTTCCTTAAAAAATAAAAATGAAAATGACTGGATAAATAAAACACTTGGCATCAATATTTTTACGTGTGGATCGATTCTGGAAAAAGGAAATGTCAGGATCGAAGTATCGATATTTCAGTATTGATCCGCCCATCACTAGTGAGGGAATAGTTTGTGTAAAACCGGCCCTTTTGCATCGCCTCTCCATTTTGTGAGATCCTTTTAGATTGTTTTTAAAGTGCTCCACATGCTGATTGTTGGCACTCATGTTGCACATGGTGAGTGGAGAGGAGTGGAGAGGAGTGGAGAGGAGTGGAGAGGAGTGGAGAGGAGTGGAGAGGAGTGGAGAGGAGTGGAGAGGAGTGGAGAGGAGTGGAGAGGAGTGGAGAGGAGTGGAGAGGAGTGGAGAGGAGGTGGAGAGGAGTGGAGAGGAGTGGAGAGAGTGGAGAGGAGTGGAGAGGAGTGGAGAGAGTGGAGAGGAGTGGAGTGGAGAGGAGTGGAGTGGAGAGGGAGTGGAGAGGAGAGGTCGAGAGGAGTGGAGAGGAGTGGAGAGGAGTGGAGAGGAGTGGAGAGGAGTGGAGAGGAGTGCGAGAGGGAGTGGAGAGAGGAGTGGAGAGGAGTGGAGAGGAGTCGGAGAGGAGTGGAGAGGAGGAGTGGAGAGAGAGGAGTGGAGAGGAGTGGAGAGGAGTGGAGAGGAGTGGAGAGGAGGGAGGCACAAGTATGTTGGCTGACTTGCACGTACAATGTACAGAAGTATCTCCTTGTTCAGCCAGCTGTGCTGGACTTTGGAAAGGACCAGTCAGAATGGTTGTTCAAGACAGAGAAGTGTGTGTGGTCCCTTTACCCACTGTCAGAACTGTCACAAAAAGCAGACACCCATTGTTTTACAGTATTTTTCAGCAAACGGCTGGTTTTCTAACTGCTGAAGTTGTGAGATTTGATGAATTGTGGGTTTCCCATCGTCCATTCAGTTCTCCACTTCAGCATGAGCTAGCAGAGGTCCACACAAGTGCTCCTCACCATTTGGCTGAATGTTCACAGATGGGGAATATCAAGTGAAAAGACAACGGCAAAACATTGTGCTCCTGTTGGTAGTCGCCGCTCTATAGCTCCTTGTCTGTAGCTCATCATGGTCTTGTGGCCCCAGTGGATCAGTACAAGGCTGTGTGTGTCTGTGTCTGTGTCTGTGTCTGTGTGTGCGTGCGTGCGTGCGTGCGTGCGTGCGTGAGTGCGTGCGCCTGCGTGCGCCTGCGTGCGCCTGCGTGTGCGTGCCACAGCAAGGCCCTGGTTGCTGCTCCCTTGTTTTGCTCTGTACCCGTGGGCTTGGCTTTCTGTGGGCACCTTCGCTGGCGCCAAGGCAGCGGCCTGCTTGGATCAGTGCCCAACGCCAACAGTCTGCAGTACAGAGGTCGTCCCCATACTGCAGTCTGAACTGCACTGTAGTGCGCAAGTTGGTTTCAGTGCAAAGTAACACACAAACTACTACTGTCACAGACCTGTGTGTGTGTGTGTGTGTGTGTGTGTGTGTGTGTGTGTGTGTGTGTGTGTGTGTGTGTGTGTGTGTGTGTGTGTGTGTGTGTGTGTGTGTGTGTGTGTGTGTGTGTGCGTGTGCGCGCGCTAGAGATGGCAGTAGAGAGGGATGTTTGATGGCTAATATACGCCTGTTCACATGTTACATAAGTTTGACGTCATAGCCACGGAGGGCTTGTTTCAAACGTAACTTACAAAATGGCTGCATTAGTCTCCTGGGAACGCAGGAGAACGAGGGCTATTTGTTCTGAACTAGAGAGGTGCTTATCTTCTGCGCACACACACACACGACCCTCACCCTCTCACTGCTTACTTCAGTCATGTTTTCATCTGACGTAATTTTGTTGTCCTCAGCAGTGTTTAAAAATGGCCCTTTTGCTGAGCTTGAGACCAATCAAGACAAGCACTTCAAAACAAGAACAATAGAATAGAATAACTTTTATTTTCCCGATAGGGAACTTCAGTTGTAGCCACCAGGAACAACAAAAAAGACCTAGACAGTGGGGCAGACCCACAACACACAAACAAACACATAAAATAATACAGCCAAACGTCATGATTAAAATGGCCCCCGCTGTCCCGAGATGTCCAATGTCATCAACCAGTCCAAAACACAAACTCCGCCTCCATGACTAATGCTAAACCATGATGTCCTGCTTATGGAATATTTGGGGAAAACTAGGGGGGGGAAAAATTATTCTGACATGCATCAGGCTGAATGGAGATCAGACTGTTAAATAATTTCATATGAGTACAGCATTTGTTTACAAATATATCAGCCATACCCATATGCTATCTATAGTATATGTCTATATACAGTATGATAAACACAAAGTATGTTATTGTGATTGTTACTATCTGTCACATTTTGAAGCCCATCCATTTCCAATGACCTTGCGCCATACACTGTTTACACCTGTGCTTTGTGCACTGAAAGCATCATAGTGTTGTTCATGCCTCCCTTCTGTGTTAATGAGAAATCCAGTATAAACTGCTTTTTGAAAAGTGCTTTGTAAGTTCACCCTGCAGCCTCTTCCTGGCCTTATCTCTCGGGGTGTCTCCCAGTGAGCATGCGAACGGGTTGGGATCGGGTTGCGAGGAGAGCTCAGAGAAAAATGAGCTGTGGTTTTTTTTTTTTTTTTTCCCCCCTCCCTCTGACAGGCAAGTTATTTTTTGAGGGAATGTGTTTTTTTTTCTTCTTTTCTTTTTTTATGGAACCGGGGGCTGGTGTGGGACCGGTCCGACTCGTTGGAGAGAAAAGTTATGGCCCCAGCTCGAGAGGGGCGTGTCGTCTTTCTCCCTGTAATGCGTCTGTCACACACCACAAACGCCACACACACACTACACAGTGCGCACACTCCCTCTCTGTCTTACCTGCTGCCGTGACCCTCCCCACCTTTGGTGCAGGCGCCTGCAGTGACATGTTTGACTAGCCTAGGATTGTAGTGGTGCCATTTGCGTTTATTTACTGTTTTTTGAATACGTTTTTATTTGTCTTTTTATTTGTGATAATATGAGGAGAGACATGTCCCTAACCTGCCGGAGAATTTCTTCTGTCATAAAATGGTTTTGACTCCATTTTGGGGAGTTGCTGTGGGGAAACTTGTGGAACAAGTCTAAACTTTCTCCAAAGAGAAGCAGCTGCTAGGTGCAGCCCGTAGAGTTTAAAGCAGGTCGGCAGCAGTGACGGTTAGTGTGCGAGACTGCAGCGCGATGAACCCCTCTGCTCATTACTGCGTGCATGCGTTATTGAGCATGCATGTATACGTGCATATGTACGTACTGCAGTGTGACCGTGTATAACCCCCTCCCCCAGAGCCGGCAGAGATGAGCGGTCCAGAGGTTGCGAAGACGCCGGGGGGCAGCAGTGGCCCAGGGAAGGATGGGAAGGAGCCGGTGGCCAATGGGCACGGGGAGAGCGAGGCCAACCCCTTCGCTGAGTACATGTGGATGGAGAACGAGGAGGAGTACAACCGACAGGTCAGCGTCCTGCACTGACGCACACACGCACATACAGACACACAGGCACGTGCACACAAACACGCTCTCACCCTCTTACGCTCGCACGCGCACACACACACACACACACACACACAGACACACAGGCACGTGCACACAAACACGCTCTCACCCTCTTACGCTCACACACGCGCACGCACGCACGCACGCGCACACACACATACACACGCATACAGACACACAGCCATGTGCACACAAACATGCTCTCACCCTCTTACGCTCACACACGCTCAAACACACACGCACGCATACAGACACGCATACAGACAGACACAGGCACGTGCACACAAACACGCTCTCACCCTCTTACGCTCGCAGGCACATGCTCGCACACACACGCGCACACACACACACACACAGACACACAGGCATGTACACACAAACACACTCTCACCCTCTTACGCTCGCAGGCACATGCTCGCACACACACACACACACACAGACACACAGGCATGTACACACAAACACGCTCTCACCCTCTTACGCTCGCAGGCACATGCTCGCACACACACGCATACAAACACACACGCACATACAGACACACAGGCATGTGCACACAAACACGCTCTCTCACACTTACGCTCGCAGGCACATGCTCGCATACAAACACACACACACACACACGCATACAGACACACAGGCATGTGCACACAAACACGCTCTCACACTCTTACACTCGCAAGCACATGCTCGCACACACGCATACACACACACACATACAGACACACAGGCATGTGCACACAAACACGCTCTCACACTCTTACACTCGCAAGCACATGCTCGCACACACACATACACACACACATACAGACACACAGGCATGTGCACACAAACACGCTCTCACCCTCTTACGCTCCCAGGCACACGCACACACGCACACTCTGAACACACTAGTGCTCAGGGCCTTGTATTGCACTGTATTTTTCTTTTGTTTTCCCCGCCTGCTCCACCTCCACAATATTTTCACTGCTCCTGCAATGTCATATTTTCCTATTGGGCCCTGAACTTGTCTGTCATAAATCTACCTCCTGTGAATACCTCATTATTAACACAGCCACATTTCAGGGTAAACCTCTTCCTGATAATAAATACAGCCATTTACTGTATGTGCAACATAAATAAAAACTAATTTCAAACAAATTGTTTGACAATTGGGCGTCTGTACTAAACAAACAAATTGCATTAGGCCATTGACCCGAGTAAGCATAAAAATGTTTGTGCTAAACATAGAATAGCTACGTTAAAGCTTCACTGTCAGTCTTTGGTTGTTTAACAAAAACATCTGCTCCTCCGTTGTATTTCATGAGAACATTGTTTTGGAAATAAAAATGACTGGTGTACGATAAATTATAGTCACCTCTGTTTATCTTATGAAGTTGGATCAGAATCAACAGAACTTTCTTATGCTCTTTGCCGCTTTTTCTCCCCAATTTGGCGATTTGGAATGGGCAGTATTATACGTCAGCGCTGGTTACTGGAATCTCCGCCGTCACATGCTCTCCTCCAAAGCACAAGATGCCAAGCGCCACGTCTCATCCGCTGGCGAGTCAGGCTTGTGCAGGGACGAGCTGGGCAAAGACACTTCATGTGCAGCGGACCTGCTGGCGCCCGATTGACCATCTGATTGGTCACTAGAGAGGATCCCCGCCCACTGAACACTCAGTGACCGACCGGGCTCTCGGCACACATTGCCACTGGCACGGTCGGGGTTTGATCCTGTACCGTAGGGCCCATTCGTGCACTTGAACTCGCAGCCCTGGAACTACTCCTGATTTAAAGTAGGCCTACATCAGTGGTGCGGTTTCAGTGTTAACAGTAAGGTATTTGAATGGTGCCATATTGACTCACATTTGTGTTCTCGCACCCAACCCAACTACGATCTCTAAATTTGTCCTGCAGGGCTGTATGGGTGTCCCCCCGTCCCCCTGTCCTACACTGTCCTGCGTCCTCCTGTCTCTCCGCCCACTTCCTTTCCCATCACAGTAAATATCTTGATCCCAGAGTCCTAAAGGATCTTGTATTCGTTCGAGTCCTTTGGAGTGAATGGCGATCCTGTGGACGGCAGGGGGCCATTTCCCACAACAAATTTTTGAAATGCTTTGATTTAAAATAAAATCTGTTTGATGATTTAGGGAAGCCTGAGATGATTTCAAAATATTTCTGAAGTGTAGCGGCCAGCTAATGTAGTCCCGCTCTATTAAAAGCCCCAGAGGGCAGCAGTGTTTGTAGAGGTTAAAGGGCAGGTGGAATAGCCAGGCGGGGCGTTGTTTACGCTCTTGAGCACAATGCCTTAGCTTGAAAGGCTTCAGTAAATATCCAGCTGCGTAAGCTGATAACAGGGGAAACCTGAACCGCGTTAGCCAGCCCCAGATCAGGGTATCAGCCAAGAAAACGAGCAACGGTCAACCGTGCTAATGCGGTGGTAAAAAATGGCTGCCAGTCTTGGTTGATTCAGTCAAAAGTGGAGCAGCCTGTAAATGAGGTGCCATTTTTTATTAAATGTGGCAACATCCCATGCAACAAACATAACCGCAAATTTGTGGGGCTGCTTCACACAAGGTTCGGCAATAGACTTTTTTTTTGGCGTCGTTGGTCCCGCACACTCCACTCTGGCAGTATAAAGTTGCAGTTTGGCAAGTGGCTTATCTCCCGTCAGAGCTGAGACCTCCTTCCCTTATCTAACACAGACCTGTCGGAGAGCCTTATCTCTGGCCACGCCTCCTTCCCCTTCGTTTCTAGTGAAAACCTTGCACTGCTGCCCTGATTACCTGATTCCTTTGCTGCCATGAGAACATCTGGGTGCCAAAAGCTTGGGCCTGAGTGAGGGTGAATTTGGTTTTTAACATGCAAGGAATTGTGGGTAGAGGTGTTTTTTTTGGGGGGGGGGGGCGCCTGTCTGATAGAAGTATGATTGGTTATGATCAGCACAGGAAACGTGCAGTTTTTTTTTTTGCTGGCTTTATCACAGGTTCAGCAGCAGTGGACCAGTCGGGGCAAGTCGTTTGTACTATTCTGTAAATCCCAGTGAATTAATTACAGAAATAAAGGGATCAGCGCTGCGCCTGCTCCGAGCTGACGTCCGTAAACAGATGGTTTCAGAGACACCTGGGGCACTAAGCAACGATCTGGCCTGTCCTGGAGCCCTGCATCCCACACAGCTGATAAACGCACACATAACCTCATTGCAGACTTTGTCCTCCGGCTCTCAGTAATCTAAAGGCAAAGGAGCTAAAAGCTGTTTGACAGCGTTGAATAAAAGGGGGGCCCAAAGGTATCTTGGTTACATTTGAATTCATGTCATAGTGAGCTATACGGTGCTTTGGGAAATTTTGGGTCTTATCAGATTTAATGCTTTATGCACTTGCAGGTAAGTGGCCTTTTTGGTGACTGAAGCATCTGAAAGTATTAGTAAGGTATTAACGTGGGCAGTATGTAATAAAGGCCCACACGCATATTTTTCGTGTTTTAGAGCTTTTCACATCATCCTGGAGCTTTTCAAATGTGTTCCATACTGGTTCAAGTCAAAAAATTGCAATTGTGGTATGCATATTTTAGGGTTTAAATGCAAAGTTTCTGAGTTCTTAGTAAAATTATTTCCCACGTGACATGACGTATGTTTAGGCAATAGATCACGAGAGGGAGTGCGTTATTGGACATACAGATCCTTTCCAAAAAATTTGAATATCATGGAAAAGTTTTTTTTTCCATAATTCCATTCAAAAAGTGAAACTTTCATAGATTATAGATTCATTACACAGAGTGAAATATTTCTAGCCTTTATTTGTTTCATTTTTCATAATTTTGGCTTACAGCTCCAGAAAACCCCCAAAACAGTATTTCAAGAAATTAGAATAGTGTGTCGAAAATCAGCATTTACTTCAGTTATTTCAGAGAATGAATGTTTTAGACTGAGTGTCACACTATCGTCTAATTTACTCAAAACACCTGCAAAGTTTATCTCAGTTTGGTTCAGTATGGGGAATACTGCAGACTTGACAATTGGCCAGAAGACCATCATTGACACCCTCCAGAAGATGGGTAAGCCACAAAAGGTCATCGCTAAGGAGCTGGCTGTTCACAGAGTGCAGTGTCCAAGCATATCAATAGAAAGTTTAGTGGAAGGGAAAAATGTGGCAGGAGAAGGTGCACAAGCAAAAGAGATGACCGTAGGCTTCAGCGGATTGTCAAGCAACGACGATTCCAAAATTTGGCGGCGATGCAGAGGGAGTGGACTGAGGCTGGAGTCAGTGCTTCAAAAACCACCACGTACAGACGTATCCGGGACATGGGCTACAACTGTCGGATTCCTCGAGTCAAGCCACTCCACTCATTCTCTGAAATAACTGAAGTAAATGCTGATTTTCGACACACTATTCTAATTTCTTGAAATACTGTTTTGGGGGTTTTCTGGAGCTGTAAGCCAAAATTATGAAAAATGAAACAAATAAAGGCTAGAAATATTTCACTGTGTGTAATGAATCTATAATCTATGAAAGTTTCACTTTTTGAATGGAATTTTTGAATGGAAAAAAAACAACTTTTCCATGATATTCTAATTTTTTGGAAATTATCTATATAATCACTGCTGTGACGTCGCAGCAACGAGACCGCCTGTCGAGTTGCAAAGTACTCTCAGCAGTGATTATATCCAATAACGCACAAACCTCGAGTTAGCTATTGCTTTTATACAACAATGTTAACATAACCGTATAAGTAATGAAAAAAATATTGAAACAATAACTTTTGATTAACTCATTCTTTATTTTGGATTCACCAAATTGCTAGCACCCTGTTGCTGTTGCTATTGTTGTTTATGCTTCTTAAGCGACACTATAGAATTCATCTACGCACTGGCAGTCCGGTTATGTTAAATACCAGCACTGGTGGAATGCGTCTCGGCCAATCGCGTTATTCGTTCGAATTACAAGGGTAACAACTTACCTGACATGATAACATCAATATTGGCATCTTTCAATTCAGAAAGTTCATACTCTCTGCACTGGAAATGTTATTGATATAGCGCATGACAGTCTCTTTAAAACTGTCATTCATAAAATTAAACTGGTTTATCATGTTGTGAAGATTTTTCACACACCACAGTTGATTCTCTGCTCTATGTGAGGATGTTTTGCAAAGAGGTGGATAGGAACTATAATAGAAATGTGAATTTAAACCTTTGTAGCTTTGCTTATTAGTTTGAGTTGTAATGCTCTACTACTACCTGATTGTGTATATCTGCGCAAAGTCTCAACCAAAGCACGCCAGTATTCTAGGGCTTGTGTTGATATAAGACCCAGAATATAATTTGTATATTCTATATAATTTAATAATTAAAATTATTATTTTTTTTTTTCCGTCCAGTTGATCAACGCCTTCTTGATTGTGTGCATAAGAAGTTTGCGTTCCTCCTGTTTAAGGACTTAAAGCCTTCTGGTTCAGGCCTGCCCTCTCCCCTTCTCTCACTCTCCCAGGTGGAGGAGGAGCTGTTGGAGCAGGAGTTCCTGGAACGTTGTTTCCAGGAGATGCTGGACGAGGAGGATCAGGATTGGTTCATTCCAGCAAGGGACCTCCCCTCGGGGGTGGGGCAGATACAGCAGCAGCTCAACGGGCTGTCCGTCAACGACTGCAACACCGAGGACATTGTGGTGAGTCCGCCGGTTTGGTCTGTGTCACTTGCGTGGATGCGCCAATGTTCCCTCGCATTCTAAGAGCATATGCTAAATGAATGTTACATAATTTAGTGTAATGTAATGTCTTGTAGTGTAATGCAATGTAATATAATTTTGGTGTAATCTAATCTGGGGACGGATGGCAGCCTTGGTCAGAGTCCTGTTCATTACATGTAGAGATTCTCTTGCCAACCAATTCTTGTTGCTCTTAGGGCAATTTAGGCCCATATTGAGAATTTAGTGAGTTTATTTGCTTGGTCGAGATTTAAAAAGTGAAACCATGCAAAAGTTCTAAACTTATTGCTGTCCATGGATGTTTTTTTTACCAAATTTATTTATTTTTTTGCCCTCCTGTTTCTGTCTGCCAGTGCCTGTCTGTGTGCTTTTTAGCTTGGGTACTCTTCTCTCTCTCTCTCTCTCTCTCTCTCTCCCCCTCTCTCTCTCTATATCTCTATCTCTCTCTCTTCCCTCTCTCTCTCCCACCCTCCCTCTCTCTCTCTCTCTCTCTCTCTCTCTCCCTCTCTCTCTCTCTCCCCCTCTCTCTATATCTCTATCTCTCTCTTTATCTCTCTATATCTCTCTCTCTTCCCTCTCTCTCCCCCTCTCTCTCTCTCTCCCCCTCTCTCTCTCTCTCCCTATCTCTATCTCTCTCTCTTCCCTCTCTCTCTCTCTCTCTCTCTCTCACAAACACACACTCACTCTCTCTCTCTCTCTCCCATCACTCCACAGCGCAAAAGCAGCTTAAACCCAGAGGCAAAGGAGTTTGTGCCAGGAGTGAAATACTAGGGTCCTCCCCACCAGGGGGCGCCCTTACAGAGACTCTGGTGATTGTCACTATGGCGGTCATACCTGCACTCACTCGGGACAGGGGCGTGTGGGAGACACGGCGAGGGAAAACAACAATGACAAAAAAAAAACAACAAAAAAAAACTCTTCGATAAGCTTTTTATTTCCGTTTGTTTCAACGTGTAAACTGGGCGGGGGGGGCGGTGGGTGGTGGGGTGGAGGAGGGGCGGGGGGGAGAGAGGGGGGAGGGAGGGAAGCGCCCGGGCGCCACGGTGTTCCCTGTCGGACAGGAGAGATATAGCATCATACTCTGTGTAGAGCCTTTTTTTCTTTGTTTTTTTTTCCTCCTCTCAATTCAAAGGACCGATCACGTGAGTTCTTGTGGGTAGCAGTTTTTCCCTGATCAGGTTGTATTTTCCCCCCGTTTTAGTTTTAGTTTTGGACACAGTGGTGTCCAGTGCTGGGGAGGGCAGGAATGGGGTTGGTTACCAAACATGACACACACCCAGACGCGCGCGCACGCACACACACACACGCATACAGACATGCGCCTACACACACACACACACACACACAAACACACACGGGTCAGACAGTTGACCTTGCTAAATCTATAGGAAAAGCCTGTGGGGGATTTACACAGAATCTTTTTTTTGAAAGTCAGAATACTGACACAAAGTACGAATTTCATTAAGAAAAAGGAAGAAAAAAAGACAAATAAAGATAAAAACGGGTACCTTTTGGACCATCACTTGTGTCCCGTCTCCTGTTGTTCTTTCAGTAAAGCGAAAGGAAGTGCTGATCATATGAGCACTGCCCTTCCTGTTACAACATAACAGTGTTTGATATTAAGAAAAGGCTATAGCCTAGAAGCCTCTATAAGCCTCTCTCTTGCCTGCTCCAGCACAGTGCCAAGCCTGGTCTGTAATACCAGCTTTTCACAAAATGTTTTATTTTTTTTGAAAATATACTTTCTGATGTGAGAGAGAAAATATATTGACTAATCTCCACGTATGACCCCCATGTTCTGCTGACCAAAACCACCCTTCGATGTCTCTTGCAATCCCTGTTAAAAATGTACCTCCATCCCAAGTTCTGTTTGTTACACATCGACATTGTGTCTTAAGTCTTTCTTTGTAACTATGTTTGGTGCCAGAACCCAGTTTTGTTTCCCTTCTTTGTACTTTTCAAGAGCTTCTATACCTTTCTTAGGGTAAGATGCTCAGAAATGGATAGTTAATAGATACAATGTTTTCTTACAATGGAACAGCATCTACATTCCTGCATGTCAGGGATATCCAGCTCCAGGAGGGCTGCAGTTTCTGTAGGTTTTTGTGGTTTCAGCAGCCAATTTAGGGAACGGGGTGTGGACTCTTCAGCCAGCCTGTGATTTAATGGCATACCAAAAACTAGCAGACGCTGGGGACCCCCGGGACTGGAGTCTGACCTCTGGCCTGTGTTCTGCTTGGACTGTAATGTTCATCATTCCTGAAAAAGCTTTCTCCTCCTCTCCTCCCTGGCACATTTTTTTAGTGTTTTTCAGAACCAAGAATTTTAGTGTCCAGCACGTTTGTCATCAACCGGACAAATGTTAATTTCCGGTTAATGACAAAAGTGCAAGGCACTAAAAATTAACGGCTGTGATAGAACGTTTGTTACCTGACCTGTCACTTCAGGACATTTGTCTAAACATAGACCTTATCGACTCCGTTGCCTGGTAGCAGAAACCCGCCAAGGATTTTAATTGAAAATGTCCATTAAGGTTTTTACGGCTGTCACTCCCTCCTCCTCCTCCCCCACGAGAGAGTGAGTGAAAGAGCAGACCAGGCTGCTCCTCAGTCTGTGTAAGGAGAGGAAGGCTTTTACCATGGGAGGGCAGTGAACATACTCTGCTAGTGCATGTTTAATAGGCCCATCACATTCCATTTCAGCATAACTGCTATGCGTGTCCCTTTTGGGTGAGCGAGCAGATTGTTGCCCAGAAGATGGGATGGAACTTCATCTCGGCAAGCAAGCAAAAAACAAAGACGCACCACATGAGGCAGGCTAGTTCAGTTGGCCTCTTTTTGTTTTCTTGTGTGTGTGAGAAATGAAGTCACTTTGTGGCTACGGTCATGAGGTGTGGACTCGTTTTAACCATTTGGGACTATCCCGCATCATGTGGCGGGCGAGCGAGGAGCTCGCTGCTGGAATCTCATATAAACGGGCGCCCTAATCGGCGTCGTGCAAATCAACACATCCAAAGACCAGCATTGCTCATTTGGAACCACGTGGTGTTTGACATCCATAAGTGCTTGGCCAGACTATCGCCGATGCCCGGTGGCTGCTTTTTCTGTGAAACGAGTGCAGAACACGCCCATTGGGTCATGGTCGGGAGGCCTCCTGCTTGCAAAATGAGTCCACCCATTGAGTGGTCCACCACACTCTGAGAGAGCTGCGATGTAAGAGGTTACATTAACCCACCCACCACACGGCAAGCACCAATCGCAAGGTCCAAACGGGAAAACCACAATGACGTCACGGAAGACACCCCTGATCCAAGGTCACGGTTGGGAATTAAGCTGCCGATTGCTTGGACGCAGATTCAGGTATGTGATCTAGCTTCAACAGAATAATTTATTACTATAAGTGATGTGAATGCAGCCAGTGTGTGTGGGTAAAGCTTTGCTGGGAGGTGCCTGGCTGGTTGGGTGTTTGGACACTTGCAAATTATACCTTACTTGCTGTCACGTCAGCTATATAATTTTGGAAAATGATAAAGCTCTGGTGCTAGCATGGTATCCTTGTAAACTCTGCTTGCGTTCCCACAAGTTTAAAGAAGGCCTCATCTGAACCAGAAAGTTAATCTCCCAACTGGTGTCAATGTTCTGTCAAACTTCATTTCCAGCCACTGGTTCTGCAGATGGGTCATTCCGTGTCAAATAAACCAGTGGTCCCTGCATGACCCTCTCAGATTTTGATGAAACTCCATCATAATAATCCATTGTATGAAAAGTGAACGCACACAAAAAATTTGCCTCATACGACATGTCGTTTCTGAGATATGGCCTCCAGAAATTTGCTCAAAACCTCAGTCTTTCGCGCTCGCGAGTCATGAAAACGCGCAAATGTGATTTTTTTCCGACTTTGGAAGCTTATAACTTGGGATTGGTAACAGCTATAGAGCTGAAACTTGGTATCCTAACTTATTTTCTTCCAAATTGTACAAATCTTTTTTTCTTCAAATTACTTCCCTTTTCAAGTTATATGCACCCAAAGTAGCCACTTTGTTCAGTCGCACATGTTTTTGGTGATTTTCGAGGTCACCCTGTGCCCATACGAGTAGACATATACATCCCATATCACAGATGTATTATCTATAGGTGTATGTCTATGGTCACAAGCAAGTACAGGCTAATCAATTCATTTGAAAAGGAATGACATCCATCCAAAGTTGGGTCCGGGTGAAAAAAAGTCAAAAACACAACCGTACGTCCTGTCAATGGATCACCATGTGGACAGTTAAAACTTTTTCTGAAATTTACACCAGTTAAACAGATATATTAGATCTACTCATCAACCAAATTTCAGCTTTGATACTCAACTCCTTCATGGTTAGACCACATTTTGAAAAATACAAATTTTGCACAATTCTGGGGATACAAAACTTGAAATCGGCCGATCTACGTGCGTAAGGTCTGATCACAACATGCATATTTATCACAGGAGATAGGTAAAATAAAGTTAAGATGGCCCCTAGGGCCTAGAGCTAAGGTTAGATGTGGGATTTTCCCATGTCAGGTAAATACAGGGATAACCCATTACGCAATGATGGGATTTCCCATTACCAGGCAACAATATTTGGTCAATTTCATTCTAGCTCTATCATTCAAGAATTGAGATCCATCAGTGAACATTGGTAGTATCGTGGAGCGATCAGAGGAGCAACATGATGTCTTCGTAAAGTTCATGAGAACAGCAAAGAACTCAAATGCACTCTCCTGGCCCCAACATGTCCATAATGAGTGTTGGGAACCATTCCAGGACGTAGTTTGTGTCATCTGTGCTCCAGAGCTGCAGGGACGTGGAGGCCGTCACTACAGACTAACTGTTAACGACTTCAATAAAATTCAAGGCAAACTGCCAGCATTTATCAAGTAAACAACAAATTGTACACATCTATATGGAAGAATGTGATAATTTAACATGTATAGTGTATGGTTTAAAGTACATGTACTATTCTGTTTGATGTCTGATACATAATTTGACACTTTTAAGTAGTAACGTAACATTTAAGACTTATGTGAATTCCCAATATGTTAAAATATGTGTACTATTCAAAATGCTATCTAACCATGAAGGAGTTGAGTACCAAAGCTGAAATTTGGTTTATGAGTAGATCTAATATATCTGTTTAACTGGTGTAAATTTCAGAATATGTTTTAACTGTCCACATGGTGATCCATTGACAAGACGGACGGTTGTGTTTTTGACTTTTTTTCACCCGGACCCAACTTTGGATGGATGTCATTCCTTTACAAATTAATTGATTAGCCTGTACTTGCTTGTGACCATTGACATACACCTATAGGTAATACATCTGTGATATGGGATGTATACGTCCACTCGTATGGGCACAGGGTGACCTCGAAAATCACCAAAAACATGTGCGACTGAACAAAGTGGCTATTTTGGGTGCATATAACTTGGAAAGGGAAGGGGGTATAAGTAGTCTGATGTCATATTCTTGCTACTTGGAAGAAAGTAAGTTAGGATACCAAGTCAAGTTTCAGCTCTATAGCTGTTACCAATCCCAAGTTATAAGCTTCCAAATTCGGGAAAAATAACATTCGCGCGTTTTCACGACTCGCAAGCGCGAAAGACTGAGGTTTTGAGCAAATTTCTGGAGGCCATATCTCGGAAACGACATGTCGTATGAGGCAAATTTTTAGTGTGTGTTCATTTTTCACACAATGGATTATTATGATGGAGTTTCATCAAAATCTGAGAGGGTCATACAGGAACTTTTCAGAAAACTGGTTGAATTGACACGGAATGACCCAGATCTTTATTATCGGCAAAATGGCAAGACCATTAAACAATGCAAAGTACATAATTTCATAGTCGTTTAATCTTTTTTCAACATGATGCAATGTAAACTTCATACAAATGTAAAAGCAACTCTTATGATTAACAGTAGAAAAGTTTATTTTTTTTAAATATATTCCTCAAAGTTTGGTGACTGAAGATACCTGACTTCAAACACTGATTTCAAATCAACCGTAAATATATTTTTAGTAATTTTTTTTTAGAAATTCCCCTCTGTAGAGGGTTGAGAAAGTAGGGATACTTTCTTGTATTGACATGGGCAACAGCATCTGGATCTCTGATAGCGAGGTAGGATTCTGGACCACATTGCTGTAATCGCAAAAGGCCCCTTCCGTGGTTGGGACCTGCACTGTCATTGGCCGGCGAAGGAGCACTTGTAGAAGACGTGTGCATTGGCAGCGTAGTCCAGGGGGAGTGTGGTCCCCGTACTCTTGGCCCCAAGGCTGGCCCCTCCAAGTGCCGAAGACTGCTGCAGGGTCAGGAGGCTGTACCCCGAGAAGTGACCACCAGCCGCCTGCCCCAGAACGTCCGTGAACCCTTCCATCCAGAACACGGCAAAGGTCTCAATCCATTGCATTGCATCCATTTACCATGTTCTATTATCCTACCTTTGGTCTTGTATTATTAATGGAAAAAGGAATAAATAAAACATTTGCGACATTATATAGGGAGCAGCATTTTTCCACAATGTTCCTGTGAAGCTGTCCCACTCACCTGACTTCAGCAGCTCCCAGCTCTTCCACACGGACCCCACACACAGGATGGGCACCCCCCGCTCTCCTAAAAACATATCCTGTATGGGGGGAGGGGGGAGGGGGGACGAGAGAGAGAGAGAGAGACAGAGTATGAGAGAGACAATTACTGTCAATACACACAGCAGCTTGAGCAAGGCAAACATCCTCGCTGGAATGTATGGTGGATTATTGGAGCCATAATAAAATAATACGTTGAGTATTTTCCTACTTCCAAGATCACAAGATGATTAACTTGGGATTTTGATATTACCAAAGAGGACATCTAAATATGAAGACATAATTATTTTAGGATTTCAATATTACCTTGTGATCTTGAGATAACAAAACAGAAAATATGAACGCATATTGGCCTGAACACAGACAACGAAGCGTTTCCCGTCACCCTTTAGCGCCCTCACCTGGTGGGCTTTGGGTAAGACGGCCACTACGTGTTGAGCCAGTACCGCCCCAGCTTTACTGAACAGATGCTGACACAGAGCATCTCCAGCTGTAGCCCCTGGAAAAACAACACACACGTGCATACGACATACAGATAAACACTCAAGGTCAGGACAGTACCATCATTACTAGTGCCATTTGTTTTCTCCCATACAGCTTCCCCTGATACATTTCTACATCAGGACATAAGCGTAACATGGAACCGTAACCAGATTCCATCTGTGACGCACCTAGGCAGTGTAAGGTAAGGAGAAAGGTGTGTGTGTCATGTAGAAAACGTATATCCGTGTGTATTTGTGAGAGAAAGAAAAAAAGGAAGCAAACCCTCAACTAGGTGGTACCTTCGGCCAGCTTCCTGCAGAACCCGGCAAAGTGTGACTTCTGGAAGTTCCTGTAGAAGTGTGGGAGCAGGCCCATCCTTCCTGACGCCTGCAGGAACCAAAGAGGGTAAAAACCAGGCATGATAAAACGTGAACAGGACAGAGAGGAGCTCGAACAATCATAATAAGCACAACAATGCCGACAGTGATCGGTGGATACTTTCTGGCTATACTTCCTTGATCCCTGATGATATGGAGGCAGTATAACCAAACGGTATCCACAAATTACCTCTGACATTGTTGTGTTTCACCAATGTATTCTGTTCTGTGATTGGTGGAGCTCAGGATGTTGTTACCCCATTTTATTATCCTTGATAAAAACAGGGAAAAGACAATAAGCATACAGTGCAGACATACAGTATACCCATTTGACTCTCTTAACACAGTGCAGACATACAGTATACCCATTTGACTCTCTTAACACAGTGCAGACATACAGTATACCCATTTGACTCTCTTAACACAGTGCAGACATACAGTATACCCATTTGACTCTTAACACAGTGCAGACATACAGTATACCCATTTGACTCTCTTAACACAGTGCAGACATACAGTATACCCATTTGACTCTCAACACAGTGCAGACATACAGTATACCCATTTGACTCTCTTAACACAGTGCAGACATACAGTATACTCATTTGACTGTCTTAACACAGTGCAGCCATACAGTATACCCATTTGACTCTCTTAACACAGTGCAGACATACAGTATACCCATTTGACTCTCTTAACACAGTGCAGACATACAGTATACCCATTTGACTCTCTTAACACAGTGCAGACATACAGTATACCCATTTGACTCTTAACACAGTGCAGACATACAGTATACCCATTTGACTCTCAACACAGTGCAGACATACAGTATACCCATTTGACTCTTAACACAGTGCAGACATACAGTATACCCATTTGACTCTCAACACAGTGCAGACATACAGTATACCCATTTGACTCTCTTAACACAGTGCAGACATACAGTATACTCATTTGACTGTCTTAACACAGTGCAGACATACAGTATACCCATTTGACTCTTAACACAGTGCAGACATACAGTATACCCATTTGACTCTTAACACAGTGCAGACATACAGTATACCCATTTGACTCTCAACACAGTGCAGACATACAGTATACCCATTTGACTCTCTTAACACAGTGCAGACATACAGTATACCCATTTGACTCTTAACACAGTGCAGACATACAGTATACCCATTTGACTCTCAACACAGTGCAGACATACAGTATACCCATTTGACTCTCTTAACACAGTGCAGACATACAGTATACCCATTTGACTCTCTTAACACAGTGCAGACATACAGTATACCCATTTGACTCTCTTAACACAGTGCAGACATACAGTATACCCATTTGACTCTTAACACAGTGCAGACATACAGTATACCCATTTGACTCTCAACACAGTGCAGACATACAGTATACCCATTTGACTCTTAACACAGTGCAGACATACAGTATACCCATTTGACTCTCAACACAGTGCAGACATACAGTATACCCATTTGACTCTCTTAACACAGTGCAGACATACAGTATACTCATTTGACTGTCTTAACACAGTGCAGACATACAGTATACCCATTTGACTCTTAACACAGTGCAGACATACAGTATACCCATTTGACTCTTAACACAGTGCAGACATACAGTATACCCATTTGACTCTCAACACAGTGCAGACATACAGTATACCCATTTGACTCTCTTAACACAGTGCAGACATACAGTATACCCATTTGACTCTTAACACAGTGCAGACATACAGTATACCCATTTGACTCTCAACACAGTGCAGACATACAGTATACCCATTTGACTCTCTTAACACAGTGCAGACATACAGTATACTCATTTGACTGTCTTAACACAGTGCAGACATACAGTATACCCATTTGACTCTCAACACAGTGCAGACATACAGTATACCCATTTGACTCTCAACACAGTGCAGACATACAGTATACCCATTTGACTCTCAACACAGTGCAGACATACAGTATACTCATTTGACTGTCTTAACACAGTGCAGACATACAGTATACCCATTTGACTCTCAACACAGTGCAGACATACAGTATACCCATTTGACTCTCTTAACACAGTGCAGACATACAGTATACTCATTTGACTCTCTTAACACAGTGCAGACATACAGGATGGCAGTGTTGTATAAAGGTAAGGGAATTGGATTGTAAGTTTCGATTCTCAGGTAGGGCAGTGTTGTTGTACCCTTGAACAAGATAGTTGACCTGAATTGCTTCAGTAAATATCCAGAAGGTATGTTAGTTGCTGTGTTAGTTGTTCTGGATATGAGCACCTGTTAAATGCCCATATTTTTATATCTTGGGCACCCACAGTGCATATATGCAGTAGTGCTATATTCCAGAGACTTGTCACCTGGAAGTACTCTTTTTTTGTAATAATTTCACCTGGAAGTACTCCTCCATGGCCTTCTCGACATGAGTGATGTCATGAGGGGGGCGTGACCAGATTGTCCAGAGCATCAAACACGGTCTTCACAGCCAGGTGTGAAATCCAGTAAGCTGACGAGAGAGAGGACACGGCTGCTTTATTCACACATACATTTATTTTCATGCAAAGAAATCCCATGAGAACTACAGTGACAGGGTTAAATGCACCAGCATTGCTATCTTCTATCGTTATCCCCATTGATACAAGTTAATGAGTGTAAAACTGTATACATATCTAATGTTTTAATGTAATGTCAAATTAGTGGTCTCTACATAGTAGGTACAGCTATGTTCACAAACAGCATTGCCCAGTGTTATGAAGTCATTCCTTCTCAAGGTGAGCAGGCACTGTGTGCATGAATACCTGAACCTTCGTCGCCCATGAGGTGTCCCCAACCCCCACAGCCCACCTGAGAGCCATCTGGGTTCACAAGCTTACAGTTGGAGCCAGTCCCCGAGATGAGCACGATGCCCCCTGGTGGCACAATCAGAAAGAACCATAAAACATTAGTTGAAGACGTAATTCTTGTACTGGGATGCAGCCTCTTGCATTGTTTGACATGCGTGAGCTCTGCTCTGAATTTAACAGAATTTAAAAACAGAGAAGTGAAAGGGAGAGAGAGAAAGGAGGAGGGCACGACAGACAGAGGGGGCCTGCAAGGTACCATGCTCGCTGGCTGTTGCCATGGCGCCGATGGCATCTGTAGTGATGCAGTAACTATGGCTCAGCTTGGGAAACTTCTCCTTCATCTCATCAATGAGCTTCTGGATAGCATCACGCTGCTCACCTCCACTCAATGACATGCCCTGGAAACGCACACATACACAGGATATGAACCTCCTGCACATATTGCGACAGCATCATGCACAGTGGATTACACACACAAGCTAATTGTGCTCATTAGGTTGTCAGATGCAGAAGTCTTTTTTCATATTTAGATAAGGAAGCGATCTGATTGGTCCGTGGTTGTACTGTTGCTGAGTGACAGGGAGTTAGGACCAACCAGGGAGCAGAGAGGTGTGTCAGGGTCCAGGCCAGCCTGGCTTTTGGCTCTCTGCACCATGTCATTGATGGCCTCTATGCACATATCCACACCTACCAACTGAAACAGAATCAACACAATGTCAGCATATATATATATATATATATATATATATATATACACACACACACACACAACATTATAATCTTATGTGATGCCATATTGGCATTTCCACAATTACTACTGAATTGAATTATGTGAAATTCAAGAGTAATAGATAAAAACATTAAAACAAGCTGAAGTGAAATGCGCTTGTTCTGTGCAAACTGCAGAAACATACATGAATCTGTACCAAATGTGTTTTCTTACCCAATGATTGGTAGAAGGACCATCTGTTTCTGCAAGGATCTCCCCATGCTCTGATACCAGGACTGCTTTAGAATGGGTCCCACCTCTGACGAAAGTCAGAATATGGACAGACAGACAGAGACGCAGTGACTTACTGACTGACTGACAGACAGACAGACAGTAGAACCCTGACTCGCGTGATCGCCCCGCGGTACTAGATATACTTTCCGGACACACTGAATCGCAAAACGAGCAAGCAAGAAAAAATAAAAGAAAAACTGAAATAATAGCCTCATACAGCAATACAAACTCTTACTAGTTACATTCCAAACAATATAGATAACAACTAGTGTCGAAAGCTACATCAGTTACTGTTTTACATCGCAGCTATAACCCTTGAAGTGATCCATCCACATCTACTCCATATCTGGCAACAGAGTGATGGTTTGGGGCAGCTGTTTTATTTTTTTATAATTTGTAATGTAACGTTAGTTGTTCAGTAAAAAGTTGATAGCTGGTCATTACGCTTATAAGTTAATTTACTACAGTAGCTAGCCAGCTAGCTACAGTGACACTGAGGGTATCTTTGAATTGGACTCAAATTAATTAGCACGGTCTCTCGGCACTAACATGTCTGCCACAATTTGAAATTACGCTATGATATAAGTAACTAAACGTTTCGCACCCACATTGCTAAAGACTCGTTAAAAGAACAAGTCAAATGTTTGAATACATTTCATTTTAATGCGGATTTTCTTACCCCTCAACACCGCCATACACGGACACCATGATTTCGCTTCCTGTTTTGACTAACGATAATGTCATGTGACACGTTACCAGTCACATGGTTTTATTGTCCGCCCTCCGGATACTCCGTTATAGTGACCCTTATTTATTGCGTGCTGTTTTACACGATAAGAGAGCAATCTACCACACCGTATTAATCCAATGTTATTATCAAAAAACAGTGCAATCCGTTTGCCAATGATTAAAACAAAACTGAAATAAGCTAGCACAGCCTTTGCATCTGAGAAAAGCACAAACCATGAATGATAAAGAATAAATAATGTCTTACTTTATTTGAGTTTGGTAATGTTTGTCATCCCGCTAAGATATTGGATTTGAATGTAGTGGTGTGCTTCGCGGTAATGGTGTGACTACAATGTATACAGCACGATATGTGTACCATTGATGTTGTAGCCAAAGGTGCGAAAGTCCAGACTACTGGGTGGCTTCTCCATGTTCCAGACCTTGCCATTGCATAGTCTGACCAGCAGAACCACTAGGCGATGCATAATTAGCCATTTTGTTGCTTAGGGATGGATGGACTCACTCAGCAGGGCTGACCATGCCAACAGTGTCATCACTCACCAGCGATCCCACACTGGTCAGTTGGATGCCCATCGTCTCCTAACTCAAGCTGCACAGGAATTTTCTTCCTCCAACTCATGTACTTGTGAACTGCAGCATGAACGGTGGTTTTAAGTCACATGTTTTGGAGAAAACTACATGCTTGTCTGCATTTTCCAGAACTGATACAGAGGTTGCAGCAATGAGCACAACTGGTGAATACAATTAGACATTCCAAACTGGGTAAAAAAAGAGGAAGGTATAGACCCTTTTACTTTATATTTACCCTGCTGTCAAACTGGAGACATTATTGCAAAGTAGTTAAACGTGCTGCACTAAATGTAATGCAATACAATGGAAGGCATTTTTTACAGTTTCATCTCTGTTAGAACTTCAAAAATTTTTTTTTTAAATACACTTAGTATGTAACTGCTAAATGTATTAAACTATTTATATGAAATGTACATTTCAGCTGAGCTAAGGAAAACAAACAAAGTACATTTCCTGCTAAGACATGCATATTTTTTATAATAAAGTGATTGTTGCAATTGCTGACGCCTTCAAAATCACTATCATATAGATCTGACTGTGTGGACATATAAAACAGAGCTGGTGCAAAGTCCAGGCCTACATGTTGTTTAAAATCTGGATCTGTTATGGATATGATAAACAAGCAAGTAAAAAAGCATTAAAAAAATCAATCAAAAGATTGTTTATTTACAATAGCACACACTATTGTGCTGTATGTATAGTGTACTGTATCCATCTCCTTTTAAAGAAATATTCCAAGTGTTACGCGCGCCACTGCTCTGCTTGTTTTTCCCGTCTCTCGTTTTCAGTTTTCCCTCTCGCAGGTGCCGGTGGCTATGTTGATGGGCGTTCCTATATAAGATTCCGGGTTGCCTGGGAGGGGAGAGAAGTAGAAGCTGAAAACCCCTGCCATATCCTATAAGTGTCAGAGAACCCCTGCCATATCCTATAGGTATCTGCAAACCCCTGTCATATCCTATAAGTATCAGAGAACCCCTGCCATATCCTATAGGTGTCTGCAAACCCCAACATATCCTATATGTGTCAGAGAACCCCAACATATCCTATAGGTATCTGCAAACCTCTGCCATATCCAATAGGTATCTGAGAACCCCTGCCCCAACATATCCTGTAGGTGTCTGAAACCCCTGCCATATTCTATAGGTGTCTGATAACTCCAACATATCCTATAGATGTCTGAGAGCCCCCAACATATCCTATATGTGTCTGAGAACACCTACCATATCCTATATGTGTCTGAGAACCCCAACATATCCTATAGGTGTCTGAGAACCCCAACATATCCTATAGGTGTCTGAGAACACCTACCATATCCTATATGTGTCTGAGAACCCCAACATATCCTATATGTGTCTGAGAACCCCAACATATCCTATATGTGTCTGAGAACCCCAACATATCCTATATGTATCTGAGAACCCCTACCATATCCTATATGTGTCTGAGAACCCCAACATATCCTATAGGTGTCTGAGAACCTCTACCATATCCTATATGTGTCTGAGAACCCCAACATATCCTATATGTGTCTGAGAACCCCAACATATCCTATATGTGTCTGAGAACCCCAACATATCCTATATGTGTATGAGAACCCCTATCATATCCTATAGGTGTCTGAGAACCCCTACCATATCCTATATGTGTCTGAGAACCCCAACATATCCTATATGTGTCTGAGAACCCCAACATATCCTATATGTGTCTGAGAACCCCAACATATCCTATATGTGTATGAGAACCCCTATCATATCCTATAGGTGTCTGAGAACCTCTACCATATCCTATATGTGTCTGAGAACCCCAACATATCCTATATGTGTCTGAGAACCCCAACATATCCTATATGTGTCTGAGAACCCCAACATATCCTATATGTGTCTGAGAACCCCAACATATCCTATATGTGTATGAGAACCCCTATCATATCCTATAGGTGTCTGAGAACCCCAACATATCCTATAAATTCACCAAAGGAAAATGGCTGGTTTGCAAATCTTAGAACTGCAATATCAGCGTGAGATCATAGTAACTGATCAGAAAACTCTAAGAACCTTTATATGGCGCAAGAACCACTGGTTATAAAAAAATAATAAATACCTGCAGAGAATCATTACTGTGCATAGAAAACACATATTTCTACATGATCAGTTATGCTGACACATTACACTGTGAAAATAAATAAGCTTTGGACAACTTTACAATAGCTTTACATAAGAGTGTTCTTTTAACAGAACTGGAGACTCAAACCAGACAATAGAGCTTATTGTGATGATGGATAAAGGAAAACATACACTCCTCTGATATACAATGAGGTCTATCATCTAGTTTTTTGTTTTTTTAACTTAATTTAAAAAAAAAACATCAACTGTTGATCTTATCGACGAATTTCACTAATAATAAGCATGTTTTTATAGCTTTTTTCTTTTTTGATCATTTACATAAAGAGGTATATAATGATTGAACCTATACGTAGAAGAGGTTTATACAAGGCTTTGCTTGAATCGTCCGGGCTTTATGGATTTATTTGGCATTTGCCCAATATACAAATTAATTTTATAGCATTATCAAATTGTTTGTGTCCAGAGTTTAAAAATAAGACCATATCTTCTAAAATGATCAATAATTTATTATAACTATCCAAAGTCAGTAAGGCTATCCTAATCCACAAATCAGTGAAGTGAGTACAAGAGTAAAACAAGCGTGAAATAGATTAGAAGATAGAAGAAGCATAATGGGGAAATCAGTGCGTTCGTATTATTGCCTGTAAAATCTGTATGGGAACAGAAGAATGGGCAAAGTTTCCCAGTGAATTTGTATTCAGTGAAGGTGTAAAGATGTGCAGCTTGGCCTCCACGTTGTAAAAGGAGACCTGGCCGTTCTCATAATCCACATACACCCCCACTTTGTGTAGCCCCTCCCTCGGGTGGAGGGTTACACAGAGAAAATAATTAGCTGTGATATTGCGGCCTCATCTCTTTTTGAGTGTCCAGAAGCCTAACATTGGCCACTGTTTAACTCTTTCTCTCCTCTTAACCCTTATGGAAAAAGAATATGCAGTATATTGTAAATATATCAAAATCATCTTCACAATATATTTAAAATATACTGCAGTATATTACATTTCCACCCAAGGTCCTAGTCAGGCTTATGGCCAACCTCCACCTCCCAGAAGTGTTTTCCTTCTGCAAACTAGGGGTGTCACGATTCTCCAAATCCGCGATTTGATTTGACTTTCGATTTTAAGGTCACGATTCGATTTTCGATTTTTTTTCAGCACAATTTATTTTCCAGCACTATAGTCTAACTAATGGCTATGCCATTGTTAGACTATCGAGTCTTGATTTGTAAAGAAAAATACTTGTTTCTCAATAAGTAACTTTTACTTGAATAATAACAATTATAAATAATAACAAAAATATGAGAATATTTAAACACACCTAAACAGTTAAGAGCTTTATCAAAACTAGACTCTAGAATAAACAGTTGAACATTTACCACGCTATTAACAATTTACACATTGGTTTTATGCCCTGACAACGGTCATTTACATTTTCAAATTCTTCTTTAAAAAGATGAGCGTGTTCACATTCTTTGAACAGTTGAGAGCTTTAACAAACTAATATCTGAAATAATAAACAGTTGAACATGTACCACGCTATTAACTATTTACACGTTTTTTTTCATGCCCTGACTGTCATTTGGGTTGTCATTTGAGTTGCCTGTGTCAATGTTTTTTTCCCAGTCAAATCTATCTCTTTGTGATGCCTGCGAATGTGTCCTGCCATATTTGACGTGTTGCCTGAGGTGGCGTATCGCAGGGGTTCTCAATCCTGGTCCTGGGGGACCCCTGTGTATGCTGGCTTTCGTTGCAACCGCAGTTGCAATCCCAGAATTTTAACAAGCTGTTAATTTTTCTTAATTAGGTGCTTGTCATGTTTGGAGGAATTATTCACCCTCTTAAGCCACATTATATCAGAAATAGCTATGGATGCCATGTAGAATAAACACCCCATGTTCACATTGTGCTATATTATTTAAAAAAGATAAGAAAATTATTTAACAGATCCATTTAAAGACTGATTTGAATCAATAGGCTCCTAATTGGTGAAAGTGTGGACACATGGCCACTAAAATTAACCATTTCGTAGATAATGAAGAATTCAAACACAAAGCAAATGATAACGAGCCAAACCTGCATTGTCTTAAGCTTAAAGAAAAAATTGAGTTAAACATGTGTTCAACAACCTAATTAGGAGCCTATTGATTCACTTCACTCTTTCATTTGAGTGAAAATACATTATTTTGTAACCTTTTCTTATGTAATTGTTGCAATATAGCACAATAAGCACAATGTGAACATGGGGAGTTTGTTCTACATGGCATGCGTAGCTATTTCTGACATAATGTGTCTTAAGTGGGCGAATAATTCCTCCAAACATGAAAAGCACCTAATTAAGAAAAATTAACAGCTTGTTAAAATTCTGGGATTGCAACTGCGGTTGCAACGAAAACCAGCATACACAGGGGTCCCCCAGGACCAGGATTGAGAACCCCTGGCGTATCGTACTCGCGTGTAGCATAGCCGACAAACTGTCGTTATTTTGTCAATGACGCGTTCGTTGTTTATATAACTCACGGGGAAGGCAAACTGTTGCCACACCGGTGACTTGAGGGAAGCAGGAGGATTTTCCAGTTCTGTTTCTCCATCTCCGACTCCGGCAGTGGCCATGGTGTGTCGAAAAGTAATGCACCGGTAAGCTAACGTTAACTAGCAGCTGTGTCTTCTTTGAAATATCAGTGTTTCCCCTACCATTATCTTGGCCGGGCGCTCACCTGCCGCCCGGCTTGGACAAGAGGGAAAATAAATAATTTTAATGAAAAAAAAAAAAGTATATTATTCTTTTTATTTATTTATATATAATCTTTTTTTTTATGTAGCTGCAATATTTCCCTTACCGCAGAATGCGGGAATGATCAAAATAGCATCTGGAAAAACCCAAAACAGCTTCGGTTTCCCGTTAAGCCTAATTAAAATATTCAATGGCAGCGCTGATATTATGAGGGTGTAATTATAGTTTCCGCCTCTACGCAAAATGGCGCACTTTCACCGCCCGGCTTGAAAAAAAAACTAAGGGAAACACTGAATATCGTTGTTTTTTTTCTTCGGACGCACGCCTGCGTGGACGAACAAAATGCAGTGGAAGGCGTCAAGTTTCGTTTTGTCGGAAACGCTTACATTAGAGATGGCCAAGTAGGCTACTTTTTTTACATGTTACCCATCACATGAAAGGTTAAGAAGAGCGCTAAGAAGGTGGAGAGAAAAAAAAAACTTGGAGAATCGCGAACCAGCTTGTGATTTCGAAGTTTGAAATCGAACGCTCATTTCGATCGATTTTCGATTTTGAATCGGTATCGTGACACCCCTACTGCAAACCCATTGGTTTGCATTGCAATGCACCTTACAGAGTATTGCGTTTCTGTCGGCTGTTAGGGAGATCCTGTTTGACGCCATGTTTTCCATCGTTGCAAATAGTGAGCCATGGATTTGCCGTTTTAGAGTCCAGTGTCACGTCCACTATGGAAGAAAACACTAAGACCATTAAATACTGGACTAAATTTATTAAGTGTATAGATTCAATTAAATAATTTGTACATTCTCTCAAGGAAATGCACACTCACATGCATGAATACAAGCTTATTCAAATTCTGGACAAACACGGAAATAAGCAAGTGATTGGATATTGGATCATATTGATTGGATAGATTGATGAAGGTAAGTGAAGTATGATGATCTTTAATTCTACAGAGGATATGTTATTTTGATTCCCCATAGCCTTACTGAAGTAAATCAATGTTATTAAAATTCTGTTTCAGACTAACACTGAGGACAGCCCTTGTGTGTGAAAGGGCCAATACAATGCAAAACTCCTGGCCTTATGATTACAAGGCAGAATCCTTGTTAGGACTGTTCCATTGAGCAAAATTATTTTTGCAAAAGCTCCTCCCTAGCTTTGTTGGAAGCAATGGTGTCACTTTTTGCTATTATCATTGTTTTATGTTCTTCGTATCCATCCATTATATCTGTAGGTATATCAGTCTTTTTTTCCTCAGGAGATAAATACACAGCTCGAGTACAGCCCATGCTATACCGCTATAGGCTCATTGTTGCAGACACCGCCCTTTTTATGGTAACGTGCAATTAACTTAATTAGCTTAATTAACAAAGCATGTGTTCACTTAGCAAGTTAACCACCTTCGTAGTACTGGTTAAACCACACAGCAAAAAATCTTGGTGTACATTTGAGACTGTGGTCTCATATAAACACCTTAGTGTGTTAAATATACACCAACAGTGTTAGATTTACACTGACATTTTTGCCGCACATTGCCATGATTAGGGTTTATCAAGCCAGCTAACGCAAAGAAACCCTGTCTATGTTAAGCTTCCTTCGTAGTATACCCCCCAGGTAAAGCATCATGTTTATCCATGTCCATTTCAAATTTCCTTCAATATGATTTTGGATAAAGGAAAACAGTCTTTTTAAAAGGTGACAAGGAAGTATTCAGTCTTAAATGTTTATCATAACATTTGTGCGACATGCAGTGAAGGAGGATTATATCTTAACCCAAAAGATCTTTGTATTTAATCAAATTTGGGAAAACTGACAATAACTGCTTACTTCCAAAGAAACCAGGATCTGGTAATAATGGCAATAGTCAAACCTAGACTGAGTGATACACTGATACAGTGTAACAGGGCATGATGACGTCTTCACCAACTACGGCAATGACAGGTGCGGCTGGACCCAGACCCAGGACCCCATCAGTCTTCATCTCCGGAAGGGACAAATACAAGCAACTCAACCATTTTAAAAACCATTTTCTTTTGTGCCTACCTCAATTAAGATTCTGTCTGGCAATGCAATATGAGGCTACAAGGGTTGTGCAATGGTTTTTACATTATGACGCGATGGGGTTGTGCAATAGGTTGCTTTGTGTTCTTACTATTGGTATATATGCAGGTAGCGCACACTATGTATTCTGTATGCAGGCTCGATTTGTATGTATGTTTAGGATTGTATGGATGATGTGAAATATTATACATTTTGAGAAGTATTCTGTCTTGGAACTGATGTTTTAGTAGGTGATTCAGGAACACAGAATCCAAGACAAATTTCCCCATTGCGACACTGAAGTATATCTAATCGAATCATATAAGCTTCTGCTTTTGGTTTTTTGTATCTACACAAATCTCTGCCTTGCACAGGTACATATGACCTTGAGTAACCTGCATAGAAAAGAGTTTTACATTTCAAATGGTTATAGCATTACATTTTGAGTATTTTTGTTCAAATCTTGATCAGAGTCCAGCACCATCTAAGGGTGAAGCATTGCCAACTGTTAGCATGGAGGTGGATCCATTATGCTTTGGAGCTGTGTGGCAGCGGGGGCACAGGAGATATTCTGCGGATGGAAGGAAGAATGGGTTCCACCAGATATCAAGAAATTCTAGAGGCGAATGTTCGAAGGTCAGTCCAGACATTGAAGTTGAGAGGTTGGGTATTTCAGCAAGACAATGATCCAAAGCATACCATGAAGTACCTCCAAGAAAGACGGATGAAGGTTTTGGAATAGCCACCAGTCCCCAGAATATTATAAAAAATCTGTGGAGAGATCTCAAACATGCCGTGCATGCAAGGACTCTTAGCTGGCTACAGGGAGCGTTTGCAAGCCGTTATAGTTGCCTGAGTTACAAAGTACTAACTGACAGGGTTCCCAAACTTTTACACAGGGCCGTTTTCCTTTTTTTAATTATTTTGAAAATGTCAAAAATTAAAATAAAAAGTAATCTTGCCTTAAAACTTTAAATGTGTCATGTTTAACTTCGTACCATTTATAGGTCAGGTTAGCTTCTGTTCACTTCGATATTAATTGTAAAAGGCATTTTGACCAGAGGTGCCAAATGTCTTGCAACCCACTGTACACACACATAAATTAAAGAAATAAATCCATATATTGAAAAACCTTTATAGTCACCCATGCCTTGTATCACTGAATAGGATCTTTTCTAAACAGGTAATGAAATGGGAGGAAATATCCAAAACACCACTAATTTTCTAAAGACAGACACCAATAGTGGGGAGCTTTTTTTCACCTAAACTCACAGTTAAACAGCAGGACACGGAAATGTCGTAGAACACAGAAACAGACTTTATGGAATGCATTTATTGGTCAGAAAGTCCAATGACAGTAAATTAGTAAAAAAGTAATATTTTTAAAAGACAAGCAATGGGGAAAAAAAACTTGGTCTTTTTATCATAAAATTAAAAAAAAATTTAAAAAAACATTACCTCCACTCAGCAAGCACGCACTCATGCGGTGTATAAACACACACAAATACTTGTGCTATACTAAAAAACAATTGCACATTAAAATATTACTTCTGTCATTGAGCAATCACATCGCCTGAACAAATGATTCATTGACTCATTGACGCATCCAGATTACTGGTGTAACCGTTAAAACAAATGCGGGAAATCTTAAAGCAAAATTTAACTTTGGTAGAACTGTGGGTGGTCTAGTTACCTGGCCATGATATGAGTCGAAATGGTGATGAAATATGTTCATTAGTTGCTCTGTGCTCCCCTTGGGTGATAATCCAGAATAGGGTATTTGTTGCTCTCCATTCACTTCTAATGGTCTCAAAATGACACTTCTAGCACGTATGCGAACGTGAACGAAGCGGATTCTGTCAATACAAACAATAGCCAGTCCTCTTACCTATTTTTTTTTTTGTGTAATTAAAATTATTTATAAAAGTACTATTTTCTATGTTTTTAGCAAGCTATCAGAAAAGTCTAGCAAAATGTCAACAGGTCGGTTTGTTTACTACCAGGAACGCTTGCTTCAGTGGAAATTTGAGTGGTGAGTGACCAATGAGTGCATAACGCTGATACCTACCGGATCTACATTCCAAATTAAATACAAAAAAGCAAGGAAAGAGCCATTTCATTTTCTAAAAAAAAAATACGTAAGAGGACTGGTTATTGTTTGTATTGACAGGATCCGCTTCGCTCGTGTTCGTATACGTGCTAGAAGTGTCATTTTTAGACCGTTTTAGCTGCGCTATAGAAGTGAATGGAGAGCGACAAATACCCAATTCTGGATTATCACCCCAGGGGAGCACAGAGCAACTAATGAACATATTTCGCCACCATTTGGTCTCATATCATGGCCAGGTAACTACACCACCCAAAGTTCTACCAAAGTTAAATTTTGCTTTAACGTGAACGGATTTAACGCTGAACATGTTGATGCCAGCTGTACTGGGCAGACCCGTGATTAAAATATGGGGGAAGGGTGTGCGTGGGAGTGCCAGCTGATGCTATTTAAACTAAAGCCAGAAGTATCTTTGAGGAGAAGTGTTCAGTCACTCAAAGGTACATCAAGTGACACAGGCCTCCTTTCTCATTTCTGACTTACACAAGTTCCCCAACCACTTTGCTTCCTATACACTCCTGAGCCTACTTGAGTCAAAGCTCTATACGGTCAAAGAATTAAAAGATACTGTATTATTTGTTGGCTCAATCCATACCCTGCTTGGAATCCAATTTCAATTATAGGTCATCTCACATTTTTACAACCTGACAAAATGCTCTTTGCTAACAGCAAATTATTTTGGAAATAACCGTGTAAATATGGGGGGGAAAGTTTCTTTCATCAATTATGTTCCCCACAGTCATAGATTATACTAAGAATAAACATATCAATGTTTCCACTTAGACAATTAAGGCATTTAAATACTTAGGTAATAAAATCACTAAAACTGTCACTTTTACTTGTTAGATCCAGGCCTGTATTCTCAGAGTAGGAGCACTTATCTAGGATCATCTGTGTGTCCATGTGCAAACCTTATCCATTATGAGCCAAAAGGCAAAACTGATCCAAGATCACCACTACTACTCTGAGACACTCCAGGCCAATACAATACAGCTCACGCTTACCTGACCTGTCACTCACGTCCTAATTAAAACCGGCTACGCCAAACAAGTTCCTGCAGACATTTATACAGAATACAGGAACTGTTCCCAAAATAAATCAGTATTCATAAATAACCTTTCAGCAGCTTGGAGTTACTATGACAACAGCACAGTGCATAGGAGCTCTTGGGTGACAGAGAGAGTCCAGGAAAGAGGCCGCGAGAGTGTGTACTTTACATATGGCATAGGCCGTGCGTGCGACTGTGCACGCGCGCACGTGTGCATGTGCATATATATGTGTGTGTGTGTGTGTGTGTGTGCAAGCATGCATATGCGTGTGTGTGAGAGGGACAGAGAGAACGAGCGATAGAGAATGATAAATGCATTTGGACCGGGTTAGGCCAGTGTTGTAGACCCTTGTTCGCTGGGCCTAGCCGAACACGGTGTTGAGTTGCTGAGTGACCCGGATGAAGGTGGTCCTGCGACTCAGCTCCTTCAGTTTGGCCGCGCCCACGTAGGTACAGGTGGAGCGCACGCCTCCCAGGACGTCCCGTACCGTCACATCTACCGGGCCCTTATACAGCACCTCCACAGTCTTTCCCTCCGATGCCCTGACACACACATACACAGATTAGGGTTTAATCCCGGGAAACCGTTTCCAACCCAAACTATTTTTCACCGTTTCCTGGAAAATATAATAAGGGGAAAACATTTTTTTTCATTAGATTACAACAGTGCTGTTATTTTAGAATATATGCGCGATTACGCATTTTACTTTTGTTAAACATGTGCGACAGCTGTGTACCTGTGCCCGCTGAATACACTGAAAGCTCATGTAATAAATCAACATAAAACGCCATAAATACAAATCACATTCACTTTTGACAGTGTGCGATTGCGCCACATTCCAGGCTACATCTGTGGAGGCAGAGAGAGCGTTTTCTGCCTGCTTGTCACAAAGATAACAAATCAGTTGAGCGCAGAGTCCATCGATGCACTCTGCTTCTTGAAAAGCGCACTTTCAAAAAAAAAAAAAAGGAGATGTCGGTTTTATTTATGGTTTAGCCACTGTCTGTTTTATTTAAAATAGGCATATTTAGTTTTATTATGCAATGTCTATTTTGTAGTTATTATAGGCCATTTGTTGTATTTTAACTAATCTCAAATGTTTTATAGGCTATAGCCTATTTATTTAGTTATGAGAAAGCGCATAGGCTTTATGAATTTGATTTTGCGATGCAAACAATCGTCTCCCAATATCCCACTGCATTGTCTTGTTTAGCACCTGTTTAATGCTGAACAGTAAAATAAAGAAACGCTCTGTGACGTGAACTTTGAGTGATCATTGACTTTATTACTATACTTAACATTGTATGGCTTAGAACAGGGGTTCCCAAACCGGTCCTGGGGGACCCCTGTGTATGCTGGTTTTAGTTGCAACCACAGTGCAATCCCAGAATTTTAACAAGTTGTTAATTTTTCTTAATTAGGTGCTTTTCATGTTTGGAGGAATTATTCGCCCTCTTAAGACACATTATGTCAGACATAGCTATGCATGCCATGTAGAACAAACTCCCCATGTTCACGTTGTGCTTATTGTGCTATATTGCAACAATTACATAAAAAGAAGTTACAAAATAATGTATTTTCACTCAAATTAAAGAGTGAAGTGAATCAATAGGCTCCTAATTAGGTTGTTGAACACATGTGTTTAACTCAATTTTTTCTTTAAGCTTATTAACACAATGCAGGTTTGGCTCGTTATCATTTGCTTTGTGTTTGAATTCTTCATTATCTACCAAATGGTTAGTTTTAGTGGCCATGTGTCCACACTTAGGAGCCTATCGATTCAAATCAGTCTTTAAATGGATCTGTTAAATAATTTTCTTATCTTTTTAAAATAATATAGCACAATAAGCACAATGTGAACATGGGGTGTTTGTTCTACAAGGCATGCATAGCTATTTCTGATATAATGTGGCTTAAGAGGGTGAATAATTCCTCCAAACATGAAAAGCACCTAATTAAGAAAAATTAACAGCGTGTTAAAATTCTGGGATTGCAACTGTGGTTGCAACGAAAACCAGCATACACAGGGGTCCCCCAGGACCGGTTTGGGAACCCCTGGCTTAGACTCACACCACCAAGCAACTCTGTATGCCAACAGAACATAGCTTCTGTCTCAGTTCATTATAACGACTTAGAAAATGCCAAATTGCTTAGTTTTACGAATTGTGTGTTTATACAATTAAGAAATGTAAAACATCAATTACATGAGGCCGTTATCCCAGCGGACAGATCACGAGCAAAGAACTTCGGCTAGCGAAGTTCAAGCTGCATCCAAAGTTCATGTTATGTGCATTGATTAATAACATAAATGGCATCCTTCTGCCTCAATATGACAGCAAATACACCAAGGCTGACAAGTTGGGAACCCATAGGTTTATGCATATTTTCCCTTGTTTTATTTAGTCCTGCCTATTGAAATATGACCAACGTGTTTTATTGGTAGCTTATGCCTTTAAAGGGTAAGTAAACCATAAAACCACTTTTTTTAAGGTGATTACTGACATATTTGGACATATCCAGGTGCTAGAATTGATCCTGTTGCAAATCACAGCATTTCATCGCAATGCGTAGCATCATATAGGAAGAGTAGTGTATTTTGGCTAACTAGTGACACGGTGGTGAAACGTAGGCTACTGCAGTTGTAATTTACTATTGGCTGTTGTACAGTATATGTGACGTGCCAGTACATCTGATGTCACACCAACTTGATGCATCTGGCCACGCCCTTCCAGCTTACACTATAAAGTAGTTTTTTTCAAATCCAGAAAGTTGTGGAGAGGAGCATGTGTGAGCGACAGCTATATTGATAGAGAGAGGATAGAAAGTTAGAGAAAGGATTAGCAGAGATTAAAGGTTGTATCAGCGATTTTGGGTGACGTCACTTCTGAAGCGAAATCCCAAACAAACAGAGCCAGCTCTGTTTTATGAATAATTATGTTATGTTTTAAAAAATAGTGTTCAAGCATCCAGAATTATAACCACGTTAATAACGTTTGTAAGAAACCAAACCGTTTGTAAATCCGTCAAGATTTCAGCGAGATAAGAGTATTAGCGTTTGTGCAGATCATTGTGATTGGTTGGAATACTGTTTATTTTGGTTTTGAGTGGTTGGTAGTACCATTTGTTTTTGTGTACGATCTCGGAGCAAAGGCTGCCTACAGAGACGCGGTTTTTTGACGGCCTGCTTATGGGGCGGGCAGCTAGCGGATCGTGAGGAAAAATCAGATGAATGTGATCATTTATGTTTCGGCCCAGCATCGCTGATACAACCTTTAAGTATTTTTACATTTTTCACTAGTTGTATTTTTGTGGTTTTGTTTTTTGATAGTTAATGTTAATTGTTGATAGGTTAGTAAGTTAGTTAGGTTAGATCGTTTTGCTAGGTAGCCTAACTTACGTTAACTATGTTACGTTACACTATGCTACACATTTAGGCTTCCTGTCGAACCTCACTACAACACAGCTTGGTGCAGTGACCACAGGTGCAACTGTTGAAAAAGAAACTTCTGCTTGCATGTAGGCTACTTAATGATAGCATAGGTGTCAACCCATAAGTTACGGTTTGCCCATATTAAATATGGTTTTTCCACCTTTTCGAAGGCATACGGACATAAGGTTATGATACGGGAAATCTAGTCTAATAGGTTTTTCTTTTCTTTTTTTCAAACGTTTTCCAACTTAATTAATGCAATCACAGCAATCACATTTTCTTTCTCCCTCTCTGCTATTCTCTCGATTTCTGAGGCCGCGTGAAAAGCAAGTAGTAGGACGGATCTAAAAATGCACTTTATGACAACGACCCACAAAGACACAGTAGCCCAAGCAACCATAACGTTAGTTAACTTAGCTAACAGTTAAATGGTGTTAGGAACCCGGCTTCGGTTATGACTGGGCAATGTTCATGTTTATGCAGTTTTGACCGAAATTAGATAACGTTCCATGACGCTTTACTGTGGCTATATGACTTAATTTAGCGAAGTTACTACAAGTTTCACTGTAAATTAAATCATGGCTAACTTAGCAGTCTTTAATAACGTTAACTGTTACTCGAAAATTATCCAAATTACAATGAGATCTAAGTTTATAACTGTGTGTGAAGGGTATGGGACGGAGTAGACGGGGCAACTGCCAGCAGGGAGAAGGCTAGAATAGAACTGGCATACACTTTAAATGGAAAAGTGGAAAAAAAAAAAACTAGGGCATGGCTTGATAATTCGAGCCCAACCCTTTGAGTACCTTCCCCACCCCCGATTTAGCAATTTTTTGAACCGCAAACGGAGGCGTGGTCGCTCTGAACCAGCCTGTGGATAAGCAAGTAATATCACCCTCACCTGTACACCAACTCTCACCTGTAATGACTGTCAGCTGTGATATCACCCTTACCTACATAGATTCTCACCAGTCTTTACTCTCACCTATCACTTGATCATCTGTAATATCACCCTCACATGCACAAATTCTTACCTGTACTATCACTCACCTGTAATATCACCCTCACCTGTAATATTAGTCTCACCTGTAATATCAGTCTCACCTGTAATATCACCCTCACCTGTAATATCACTCACCTGTAATATTAGTCTCACCTGTAATATCACTCACCTGTAATATCAGTCTCACCTGTAACATCACCCTCACCTGTAATATCACTCACCTGTAATATTAGTCTCATCTGTAACATCACTCTCACCTGTATTCTGCCACTCCCCCTGCATGTTTCTTCATGGCCGTGTCGGAGCTCATGCCATAGAACAGTTTGTACTTCTGTCCGTTCTTCTCGATGACCTGGCCCCCGCTCTCAGAGTGACCCGCCAGCATCCCGCCAAGCATCACAAAATCTGCTCCCGCACCTGAGACACAGTGCAGGCGTGTTAAAATCAACCCAGCAAACACCTGTCCACAGTGTTAGCTGATGACCTGAATACAATGCCAGTCAAACAACCGGTAGCAAACAATCAATGCAACGACATGCACGGACAGCACAGCCTATGACTGTAAAATCTGACATTTAACTGTACATCACACACAATACCAAAATGAGGCTCAACCGCTGCCATACTCACCGAACGCCTTGGAGACATCACCTGGGCAGGTGCATCCTCCGTCCTGTAAAACCAGCGTGAGCGTGAGATAGACAGTTCAGACGCGGACGAGACAGAGAATAGTACATAAATGCAATGATCAGTTTTTACAAACTCCCTCTGAAGGTAGCGACGCACTTCGAAGGCATGTCACGTGAGATCAGTTGTTCATTACGCCACGTTAGCTTTCTAGCAAGTTAGCTGGCTAGTTAATGGAGGCTTAAAAACATCAGATACACTATTCCGGTGTATTAAACAATTAAAATGCATTTTTAGATATAACTACAACAAATTATGGAGTTTACTGTATATTCACACAGCAAAAAAGCTCCTCTGCTGCCACCACAACTACCGCTTCGTTGTTTTCGGCCGCCATTAATTTAACGGAAGTGAGAAGCCTGAGGTACTCGCAAAGACTTATGGGATATACTACCCTGAGAAGGATACATGTGTTGCTGCCTTCAGATCTGACCTTCTAAGGCAGAGGTGGGCAACGAGGGCCGTATCCGTTTCTGGTTTTCATGCCAACTTCTGGCCTTAATTACCTAATTAGCCCTAATATTTACGCCATCTGACATTTTAGCTACAATTCTTAATAAGCGCATGAATGACAGCCGAAGACTTCTTGTGTCCCTATATGAAACATTTTAATGTGATCTAATCTACCAGTGTTGGTGTAAACAGCCAATTAGCTCATTTAGCTGGGGTAATTGGTGGGAACAAAAACCTGCATACACACCGGCCCTCCAGGACTGGAATTGCCCACCCCTGTTCTAAGGCATCTTAGAAGGCATCATTTTTGACGCGCCTCGATGCCTTCCTGTCTTCAAAAGCTGCCTTCAATACTGCTGATTTACAATGCAAGCATGTAAATCAGCGTTAACTGTGATTCACAGAGATGATGTAAACATGTAAACATCGGTGGCAACTGTGGCTCACAGAAATTATGTAAGCATGTAAGTGGTAAGTGGTTGGACTAGTTTTGACCATGTTGGGCTATCCCGTATCACATGGCGGGCGAGGGAGGGGCTCGCTGCTGGAATTGAGTATAAATGGGCGTCGTGCATCATAAGAAAATCAAAAGATCCAAAAACCGGCATTGCTCATTTGGAACCACTTATTGGCGTTTGACATCACTCACAAGTGCTTCGCCGACTTCGCATCTAGTTTCTAGCAAGCAGAGCGGCGACGCCCGGCAGCTGCTTTTTGTGCAAAACAAATGCAGAACACGCCCTCTCTGGCATGGTCGGGAGGCCTCCCGCTTGCAAAACGAGTCCACCCACTGACTCACAGAGATGATGTAAGCACGTAAATCAGCGGTAACTGTGACTCACAGAGATGATGTAAGCAGGGACATTCTGTCAGAAACCAATCACTTTCTGACCTCACCCTTTTAGACTTGAACAATTTTTTTGATACACGTTAACCTACAGTGCAGTCCATATGTATTTGGACAGTGACACATTTTTTGTTGTTTTGACTCTGTGCTCCAGCATATTGGATTTGAAGTGAAAAAATTTAAATTAGGTTAAAGTGCAGACTGTCAGCTTTAATTTAAGGACATTTACATTCATATCCAGTGATCCATGCAGGAATTACAGCCCTTTTAACATATAGTCCCCCCATTTTAAGGGACCAAAAGTAATTAGACAAATTAACATAATCTTAAATTAAGTCGCCATTTAGTACTTGGCTACAAATCCTTTGCATCCTTTGGATCACAGAGATGATGTAAGCATGTTAATCAGTGGTAAGTATGACTCACTGAGATGATATGCCCTCCTAGGCCATGTGCTGCATCAGCACATTCGATCACAGCACTTAGCTGTGGGTACCCAACCCCCGTCTTCTTACGAGTGGTGCACACTGAACCTGCACAGAGACAGATATGGGGTTATAGCAATGTACACGACAGTACAATGTGTATGCCCCATTACTACATCAACAGGTTATAGCCATGTACACTACAGTATAATGTGTATGCCCCATTACTACATCAACAGGTTATAGCCATGTACACTACAGTATAATGTGTATGCCCCATTACTACATCAACAGGTTATAGCCATGTACACTACAGTACAATGTGTATGCCCCATTACTACATCAACAGGTTATAGCCATGTACACTACAGTATAATGTGTATGCCCCATTACTACATCAACAGGTTATAGCCATGTACACTACAGTATAATGTGTATGCCCCATTACTACATCAACAGGTTATAGCCATGTACACTACAGTACAATGTGTATGCCCCATTACTACATCAACAGGTTATAGCCATGTACACTACAGTACAATGTGTATGCCCCATTACTACATCAACAGGTTATAGCCATGTACACTACAGTACAATGTGTATGCCCCATTACTACATCAACAGGTTATAGCCATGTACACTACAGTACAATGTGTATGCCCCATTACTACATCAACAGGTTATAGCCATGTACACTACAGTACAATGTGTATGCCCCATTACTACATCAATAGGTTATAGCCATGTACACTACAGTATAATGTGTATGCCCCATTACTACATCAACAGGTTATAGCCATGTACACTACAGTACAATGTGTATGCCCCATTACTACATCAACAGGTGACAGCCATGTACACTACAGTATAATGTGTATGCCCCATTACTACATCAATAGGTTATAGCCATGTACACTACAGTACAATGTGTATGCCCCATTACTACATCAACAGGTTATAGCCATGTACACTACAGTATAATGTGTATGCCCCATTACTACATCAACAGGTGACAGCCATGTACACTACAGTACAATGTGCATGTCACAAAATAAATAAATAAATGTAATGTCCCATTGCTACATCACTACAATGAGAGTTCTGCTGTTAAACTGCACACCCAGCTACTTGTCACACATTAACCATGTAGCAATTTAAAAAGCATGCTGCCACATTACAGACATACTGAGCAAAAAATTCTTATTTCAGTTCCTGAAAAGTTCTAAAAAGACCAGGAAAGAAACATTGTCAAAAGAAAGCGTGCAGACAGTGTGTTAATTTAACACTGTCTGCACACTGTCAGAAATCAAATAGACACCAGAATGACAACAAGTGTCAAGAAAGACTGATGACGTCACCTGGTCCAATGCCCACTTTGATGATGTCAGCACCGGCCAGAATCAGCTCCTCCACCATCTCTCCAGTGACCACGTTCCCGGCCTGAGGCAGAGAAGCAATGTTCATCATCACCATAAGCAAGACCACAACACTCATTGCAACTGTCCTCATTACTTCTTCAAAAACTATCATGAGCATCATCACTTCATACCTGCAAAATCATCCTCACCACCACCAGCTCAGAAATAGCCCTCCTCACAAATTATTCCACTATCTGAACAGCAGGGGGAGCTCTTCTTCTACGAGTAGGCATTGGTGACTCACCATGATGGTGTGCGAAGGGAACTTCTGGCGCACGTCTTTGACGAAGTGGACAAAGTGCTCAGAGTAGCCGTTGGCCACGTCCACGCAGATGTACTGCAGTTGGGGCACCGTGGCGAGCACTGAGATGAGCCTCTCAAAGTCCCCCTCGCTCGTCCCTGTGCTAACTGCCACACTCTGGAGACAGACAGACAGACTGGCTGAATGAGGGGTCGATATGATGCACACTGTATAACCCAATGTGCACCCTGCCGTGAGAAAACAAAGACAAGCATTTCTGCATCAGCACAGCAGTGCAAGAGGTGCTACACACGAAGCAAGAAGTGCCACAATGTTTTTGACACAGAAAAACAGAATAATCGGAATAATGCACTCTTAAAGAGATTCTGAGTGACTGACAATGCATTACATCAACTGGTGACCTTGAGATAAAGAACCATGCACCAAGTGACATGTTTTTCAAAATGAGAAACTGATCAGGGAGCAACAGTGCCGCACCCCAGCTCAGGCAAGACAACGAATTACAAACAAACAGCTCCCTCCCACTCACTCCAGGCCACAAAACACAAAACTGACTGAGACAAGGACCTTTAAACGTTACGCTCTTCCACTACCCATTTGCTCAGCAGTAACGCTCATCTTGTACAATCCCTTTCTAAATATGGGCAAATGTACTACTTACAATAACAGTGCTAAAGATTCCAAGCTCGGCTTGGCTTCGAACTAAGAACATACTCACCCTCCTCACAACTTCAGCTGCACTCATTAACTTTGTGAAAGAAGGGGAATCCAAGCAATTAACAGTAGCATTACATTCATGATCCTGACAATGAGCTGTGAAACTGAGAATACCTCGAGGCAATCAGGGTGCTGGGTCGCAAAGTCCTTCCACTCGTCCACAGAGTAGTGCTTGTGAACAGTTGTGAAGAGAGAGAACTGCGGAAGGGGGAAAGACAGGCATGTGACCAAATGATCCCACTGAAGAACTCCTTGGGTTGGACTGCTTATGGCAAATGTTCAGTACTATTCAAATTGCGATTCTGATGTGAGGTTGGTGGGGGTGTCTTACAGGCCGTTTGTGTGTTACACTAAATTACAGGCATTTATCATAGCGACTTAAGGGTAGAAAACTCAACTTACCAGAGCGACTTACACAATTTTTACTACATTTCTGCATAGTATACATTTTTACAGATGGAAACTGTATAAATGATACTGAGGCAATTCAGCTTACATAACTTGCTCAGTGGCACAACAGCAGTGTCCCACCTGGCAATCGAAGGCTACCAGCCCAGTTCCCTACCATTATACGACACCGTCCCCATACACTACTTGTGGGGGAGAGGGAGTGAACGACGTGTAGGTCAGACTACGGCAAGAAAGTGGTTTTGGCAAGGGGTGGGTCCTGAGAGAAAAGCAGTCAATGGGAACGCACTACCCCGTTTCCCAACATCAGTTTGCTGCACAGATCGACAACATTTACATCGCATGACATTTACATTTACATTTTAGTCATTTGGCAGACGCTCTTATCCAGAGCGACGTACATTAGTGCATTTTCCAACTTGAAACAAGTGCGTTAAAACAACCCTAAAAGGTAAATACGATTTCAAACACCAGGCGCAGTCAGTATGATTTTTTTTTTTTTTGGGGTGGGGGGGGGACCACACGATATCAATCATTGGCGTGTACAACAGTAAGCCAATAAGTAACCTTAAGTATTAAACTAGCAGCTTGAACCACTTAAACAATGACTGTTTTAAGCCAACTCTCTGTGTCCAAATCATAGGATATGCGCAGTGTCAGCTCTGAACTGATACCAGTGACCAAGAAGAAAGATGAAAGCAGTGGTGGGGATGGGGGAGGGGGGGTTGAGTTAAGAAATAAGTGTAATCTGGGGTATGTGGAACTGCAGCAGGTTAAACGTCAGCTCACAAACAGCGCAGCGCCACAGCTGCTGTACCTTGTGCAATGCCATGGCCATCTCAAAGGTTCCTACAGTGTCCATGTTGGCCGCAATGATAGGGATCCCATTGTAGGTACCCTTTGAGTTCCTAAAGGAGAAAGTGCGCATCAAGTCCACCTGCCAAAGAGATCACCACAGGACAAAATACAAAAAAAACGAGAAAAAGTGAAGATTGGGACAGAGTTTACATATATTGGTCACAGGCTAAAAACTGTATTTATACACAGGCCAAACTGAAGGCATTAGTTTATCTGTGACAGACTGAGGCTTTTTTTTTTTTTTTACAAAATGATGTTTCGCTGACAGCCGTGATGGTGGAGCAGATACAATATTCTAGCCAACAGCACAAACACACTGACTGGCTAATAACCTGTTGAGTTAGCGGTTTAAAACGCACATAATACAGTCTTTCTCTCCAAAAATATAGATTAAAGCTTTCTGGGGGAAAATGTATGGGATGGGTCAATGGGATATGGGGGATTTTAAAAGAGGTATGGGGTAATTTTTGCATTGTATGACAGGGCATTTCCATGATAAATTAGAGTAGATGAGACTAGGGATTCTCAGAAACGACAGAGCGGCTACAACAGACTAGAAGCATATGGCAACTTCACACACAGCTTTAGATCCTACCTCACTGCGAGACTTGAGCGTGCTGCGTTTAGGACGGAGCAGGACGTCCTTGAAGTCCAGCTTGATGTCGTTCTCAATGCGAGGCATATTTGTCTCTCTTTTCCAATCACTCTGTAACGGAGGTGGTGCAGCCATTTGAATTGTCGTTACTTAGCCACTTAGCTACTTTCCATATTTCTCATACGTCAGCCCCAACGGAAATCTAGATTTGTTTTACAACTCCTGGCAAAAAAACACTTAAAGGATGTTCACCCTTACTTGGTAGCAAATAAACAAATCGCAGATATGACACAGAACTATTTTTGTTTAATAGCTGAACATTCTGGCTTCGTTAAACCTCAAACAAATGAAATTATTTTAATTAATGGCATATTTTTTCCCAGATCAAGTAGAGGAAAAAATGATGGAATCACCTTGTAATTTGCATTTATAAAACAAATATCGGCACAAGTCTAAAAATGCAAATTAGTCTGCAGTTAAAAGAGAGTGCTTACAGACGTTAACAAGCTGTTGGACTTGGCTAATTGAAAGGAAACATGGCCCCAACAAGAGAGTTGTCAATTGAAACAATGGAAAGGATTATAGAACTCCTTCAAGAAGAAAATCCAACAGGGAGTGTGGCAAAAGATGTTGGTTGTTCCCAGTCAGCTGTGTCTAAAATTTGTGCAAGTATAAACAAAATATGAAGGTTATAAAAGGAAAACAAATGGGTAGACCAAGGAAGACGCCAAAGCATCAGGGTAGAAAACTCAAAGCAATACGCCTTGAAAATAGAAAATGCACAACAAAACAAATGAAAAACAAATGGGCGGAAACAGGAGTCAATGTTGGTGACAGAACTGTAAGAAATCGGCTGAATGAAATGGGATTTACATGTAGAAAAGCCAACACTAACAGCTAAACAGAAGAAAACAAGGTTACAGTGGGCTAAAGAGAAGCAATCATGGAGTGTGGATGATTGGATGAAAGTGATATTCAGTGATGAATCACAAATCTGCATTGGCCAAAGAGATGATGCTGGAACTTTTGTCTGGTGCCGTTCTAATGAAACATATAAAGATGCCTGAAGAAAACAATCAAATTTCCCCAGTCATTTATGATATGGGGTTGCATGTCAGGTAAAGGACCAGGGGAGATGGCAATCATTACCTCAACAGTCAATGCACAGGTGTACATTGAAATTTTGTAATGTAAGCTGACGCTTTTATCCAAAGCGACGTACAATAAGTGCATACAGAGACGTCATCAAGATCACTACAGAACAGACAAGACAAAGCACATCCTTCCCATAACGTAGCAGCTATCCCTAGTAATGAACGTTGACTGTAGTTCACAGTAAGCTGTGGGTAAATTTTGGACACTTTTCTCATTCCATCGATAGAAAATAGGTTTGGTGATGAAGTCATTTTTCAGGATGATAATGCATCTTGCCACAGAGCAAAGAGTGTTAAAATTTATGGTGGAAATTAAAAAAATTGGTTCATGACAAGGCTCCATCCTGCAAAGCTGATGTGTCAACAACTATTCGAGAAAGTTGGAACCAGCTTGATGGAGAATATTGTTTTTAATTAGTGAAGTCCATGCCTCAAAGAATTCAGGCCATCATAAAAGCCCAAGGAGGAGCAACAAAGTACTAATTGTGATTTTTTTTGTTTATGATTCCGTATTTTTTTCCACAACATTGAGTGATTCCTTAATTTTTTCCTCTACTTGATTTGGAAAAAAATATTCCATTCATTAAAAAAAAGTTATTTAATTTGTTTGAGGTATGTTTCACAAAGCCAGGATGTTCAGCTATGAAACAAAAATAGTTTTGTGTCATATTTGTGATTTGTTTATTTGCTACGAAGTAAAAAAAATAGCTGGGTTAACATCCTCTAAGTGTGGTGATTCCATAATTTTGCCAGGGGTTGTAAATGCGTAGTGGGCGAGCACGATACTCGTTAAGAAATATAGATTCAACATCAATGTTAATATACACCATAATATCACGTTACATAGCCTTCATAGCAGCACATTACAGAGCACAAATGCAATAAGTAGCAAGTAAGTTAAAACAAATACCAAAGTAATACCCACCTGTTCTTGCTTTGTTTTCTAACGGAAAATCTGGTGCCCTTATATAAGGTTGCCCTTATTCGGGTATCTAAATAATCTCTCTGTAATTCACCCGAATAAAACTGTTTCAATCACTGCTATTTGTTTCAAGTTATCTGATAACCGAAATACAGCTACCAAGCTAACGTTAGCTAGTCAATTTTCAGGAATTCCGGCTAACCAGGCAAATCAGATTTCAAGGTTAGCAAATTAATTACAGTTTACTCCACCCAAAATATAAGGCCGCTAATTGGCTATCACCGAGGAATTAAATAAATGTACATCGTCAGTTTAAAAGTACTTTACCTTTCAAGATATGAACGAAATAATTTCTATCACTAGAAAAAGCTAGGAAATTGGCTGTTTAGTAAATCTCCCACTCCCTTACTTCCTAGTAGCAAAGGGGAAGGCGATGGCTTGTGGTAAATGTAGTTTTGGCACTCACTTTATCTGTTGACTCTCACTGAACAGTGAAACTAAGAAAAACTACATAAAGATTTACGCGACCAAACGCCTGAAGTGTATTGTGGGGAAATGCATTTCAAACTACACAGTAGATTACAGTAGACTTGACTCCAAAATAATTTAATTCACAGCAAACTATGGTATCATGTGGTCGAATCTCTGTCTTCAACATGTGCTCTATGAAACCAAACCTCACAACATGTAATGTTAATCAATCTGCAGAAATTTGCGAAATATACGTCGTAATCCGGAACCATTAATCTCAGATGAAACTAGGCGGGACTATATTTCGTTACACAGGAATTGCAACAGAATTGCGCGACGCGAGAAATATTCCGAGGGAATTAGTTTGCTATAATTTTCTATCGGTTGGGTTATAGCTAAATACTAACGTTATCTAAATATTTTGTGTTTACCGCATTGTCATTAGAAATAATATATTTTTGTGGCTTTAGAAAAATCAAGAATTGAAAATGTTGATTAAAGTTAAGGTAAGGTACCGATGCCTGCTGTAAAATTATAAACATCACACAGTGACAGTAACTATAGCTAACGTTAGCATATTGGGCCTAATCATGGACTTAATACAAAGAACAGCAGATAGCTGTGAGTGAGTGTTTATTGCTAGTTAATTTGATCAATTAGGTAATAACTTGCTTGTAAATAATGTCACATAACTACACAGGCAGTTTGATGCACTATCAACAGTAATGAAAATAACTAGCTAGCTAGCAGCCTAGCCAAGTTGCTCGCTGGGTAATGTTTGACAGTACTGCTAACGATTAGAAAGCTTGTACAGACTGGGATATGAAGCTAGCTGTATAGCGTTAGTCTTGACATCAGTGTTGGTATTGGGTTAGTCTACAAAATAGGTTTGCAAACGTTAGAAATCAGAATGGATTTAAGAAGACAAGGATCGCGACGTATGAAGGAATTAGTGTTAACGTTAGCTAGCTGTTTAGTGTTTTGTATTGACTGATGGTAGCCTGTTTCCACTAAACTGATAAAATAACCTGAAACTGAATTATTTTATTAAGTTGTCCATTATTCTGTGTTACAATAGCCAGGATTATATAATGCAATCTTTTAGTTACAATCTTTTTTTTTGTCCCTTCACCATCGAACCGCTTCTATTTAATCAATGTGACTTTCAGACATTAACTGGCAAGGAGATTGAGATCGATATTGAGCCAACAGACAAGGTAAGCTCCATCTCGGTGAACAGTGTGTACTGTATTAACCCTCGATATCACAGTAATGTCGAGTCAGTCTGTAGTGTCACTCTAATCAGTAATCAGCCCCTTCTCCCAGTGCAGTGTTATTGTACTGTATTGTCTGGGATGTCAGTGTGCATTTTCTGCTGTACTTTGAACCTTTCCTCTCAGTGCAGTGTTAATTTACTGTTCTGCTCCTTCACTCTGTATGCATAGTTTATATATTGTTAGGATCCCCTCTGTCTCCGATAAATTAGTATTCATTTGTCAGTGTGCATATATATTATATATTTTATTGTATATATGGATATGTGTTGTTATCTGCTGTGCTAATGTGTTGTAGTGTCCAATCTGTCAGATTGTTGTTCGTGCCATTTGACCTTTTTGGTCCTGGGTGTTCTTGCCTGTGTCCTCTACAGGAGTATAGAACTGAGCTTAGCCAATCAAACCCCTCCACCCCTCTGGCCTTTGTCACCTCTTTCTCTAGTTCACCATGGTCCTGGTCATTTCCCAAGTCCATATATGTCTCCCCATCCCCTCCATGTTCCTCTCTCCCTGAGTGATGGTGCAAACAGCCCCAAATGTTTAGACACTGAATGTTGAAAAGAGCAGTCAGCCAATGTGATGCATGTATGATTTCCAGTTCCTTTATGCAGTTTGTAGCAGGTTGCCAGAGAGTACACGCTGTAATTACAGAGACATTCTCATTCTCAGTGTATCTGCACCTCCTGTACTGATGCCCTCGTTCTCTCTCTCAGGTGGAGAGGATCAAAGAAAGGGTGGAGGAGAAAGAAGGGATTCCACCTCAGCAGCAGAGACTCATCTACAGTGGGAAACAGATGTGAGTCTGAGCATTTTTTTTAATGATTATTTTTATATAGCGCCTTTCAAGTATTTTCACTTCAGCCACCCCCAAAGTATAGCACCCACCTTCTGGCGATCCACAGGACTGTTTGGCTCCAGAACACTGATCACACCTCTCCTAAAGTGGTGAGGAAGGGGTTGATGAAGCCAGTTAAATCTCTCTTTTCGTCCTCTTTTTGGTTCTGTGAACAGACAGTGCTGAGTAGCAGCAGCAGTAGTCGGCAGTGTGTATGCATACTGCTGCCAGCTGCCTCTGGTGGCATTGTAGTATAATGGTTAAGGAAATGGGCTTGTAACCTAAAAGTTGATGGTTCAATTCCCAGGTAGGACACTGCCGTTGTACTCTTGAGCAAGGTGCTTCACTTGCATTGCTTTAGCATATACCCAAATGTATAAATGGATACTATGTAATAATGTGAAATGTAAAAAAAAAAATGTAAGCTGTGGATAAGTGGGAGATTTACACTTACAGAGCCTGTAATGCAATTATGTAAATAATCCCCCCGTCCTCCATTTCAGGAATGATGAGAAGACAGCGGCAGACTACAAAATCCAGGGAGGCTCAGTGTTGCATCTGGTTCTAGCACTAAGAGGAGGGGCAGAATTCAGTCCCAGAATTCATCTATGCGCCTTGTAACTGCCCGGCCTGCCTTGACCACCGTAGAGTGTCTGCCAACAACACCACGCACACTGCTTCGTCGGAACTCTATGGTGCTGAAATCGCTCATGCCAATTGCATTCTACTAACAGATTCTCTGTCATTCAGTTCTTGTCTATAATGTGTTACAAATTAGCACGTTGCAGCCCTTTAGATTTACGGTGTGTTAGGATTGGAAAGCAACATGGTGCTTTTTGGTAACTGCTGAGGGAAATGATGTCACTGATTGATGTGGTAATAAAAGTTACCTGTGTTAATATGACACATGTACAAGTTTTTGATCTATTTAGAGTTCATTTTCCTGTTTTAGTGGGCATGCATGTTTGAAACAGCTGCTCCCACATTATTATTATCTGCCTTTTGTAGATTAAACCACAGCAACTTATTTATTCAATTTATAGGCTAGAAAAGACTGCGGGTTAAAACTACATAGACTACTGTTACAGTAGAGTCTACTCCAGTCTGTTCAGGTGCAATAGTTATCTTTCGTACATCATTGTAGAGAACCAGCTAGCACTAGCTTAAAGCAATAGCATAAAAAATTGTTAAATAGAGCTACAGTCCCTCTCATGATAATATGCAGACTCCAGCTAATTCCACTAAATCAGGGGTGGGGAACCTCATCAAAAAATGGCCGGTGTGGGTGCAGGTTTTTGTTTTAGCTTAGCAATAAGACACCTGATTCTGCTTATAAAGGTCTTGATTGAAGACCATGATTAGCTAATTAGTTGAATCAGGTGTCTTAGTCCTGGGCGAAAACAAAAACCTGCACCCACACCGGCCCTTTTCGGATGAGGTTCCCCATGCCTGCACTAAATGTATACTCTTGAGAATGCCAGTTTCAGTAGCTTTGCTTGATTAGACTAGTTCACTTGTGTTAAGCTGTCACTAGATGGCAGCATTTTGCAGGGTAGAATCAATGGAAACATGCATTACACAACAATATGTAACTATGGTTGAGGGCATTGGTAGGGAATTCTTGCACTGGTGGATGCTGGAGCCGCCAGATACAAACGGGTTGACTTGGGTCTTACATTAATTTCCGAGGCTTTACATAGCCTGCTATAAGATTCTATACTTTTGCTTATTGGGTGCTGTAAACAGATGAAATTGACTCTTTCATATAGACAAACATCATTCAAATGCTTGTTAACTTGTGCTCAAAATAAAGGTTACCAAAATTTTGTGTAGCAACCTAGTAACTATAACTCCTCCTGCCAAATGGCTTAGTCTGTAAAAGTGATCATCACAAGAGCAGGCTGGCACCGTGGAGAAGGCATTACAGGTTCAAACCTGTGCTTTGTCATTACCTGACTATGACTGGGAGACTTCAATGACAGGGTACAGGGGTAGGGTGGGTTTATGTCTACCAGGTTTTCTCAGTTTACTGTGGCATTCGCTCCTTTCCAGTGACACACCAGGCATTGATTTCAGTTATCACATGCTTCGGATGTGCTAGCTTTCCTGTAGAGTTGTATGGCCTGTAGTGTAGGGCGCATGCTTTGGCTGTGCTAGCTTTTATGTAGAGTTGTTTGGCCTGTAGTGTAGGGCACATGCTTTGACTGCTAGCTTTCCTGTAGAGTTGTATGGCCTGTAGTGTAGGGTGCATGCTTTGACTGTGCTAGCTTTTATGTAGAGTTGTTTGGCCTGTAGTGTAGGGCACATGCTTTGACTGCTAGCTTTCCTGTAGAGTTGTGTGGCCTGTAGTGTAGGGCACATGCTTTGACTGCTAGCTTTCCTGTAGAGTTGCGTGGCCTGTAGTGTAGGGCACATGCTTTGACTGCTAGCTTTCCTGTAGAGTTGTGTGGCCTGTAGTGTAGGGCACATGCTTTGACTGCTAGCTTTCCTGTAGAGTTGTGTGGCCTGTAGTGTAGGGCACATGCTTTGACTGCTAGCTTTCCTGTAGAGTTGTGTGGCCTGTAGTGTAGGGCACATGCTTTGACTGCTAGCTTTCCTGTAGAGTTGTGTGGCCTGTAGTGTAGGGCACATGCTTTGACTGCTAGCTTTCCTGTAGAGTTGTGTGGCCTGTAGTGTAGGGCACATGCTTTGACTGCTAGCTTTCCTGTAGAGTTGTGTGGCCTGTAGTGTAGGGCACATGCTTTGACTGCTAGCTTTCCTGTAGAGTTGTGTGGCCTGTAGTGTAGGGCACATGCTTTGACTGCTAGCTTTCCTGTAGAGTTGTGTGGCCTGTAGTGTAGGGCACATGCTTTGACTGCTAGCTTTCCTTTACAAGTTGAGGAGAAAAGGTAGGTAAAAGAAAAGAAACATGGCTAAGTATTTTACACAGTATTTTGCTCTAGACCTTTTGGAAAGTTGGTCTGTATTCAATGTGGTTACTATTAGGAGGTGTCGTGGGCTAATAACAATGTTATGTTTACATAATGCAGGATTTTCACACACAAAAATTAATCTGCTCTCCCCCCAGACACAGAGTTTGAATCCGTTTGGTATATAGATTTTTTATTTTTCTTTATTTACATTCATGTGGAAACTCATACAAAATCTAAAGGAAAATAGTACTCCAGTAGAAACGGAACGCTTGCATGTAAAGCGTTTGAGTGTGTGTGTGTTCTGGGCAGGACTCATTAGACAATCACATCCTCACCATTTGACAAACTATACTCTTAGAAAGGAACGCAGTCACCATACAGACAAACATTACAAATATTTAAAATTCATTACACACAAAAAAAAAACTTGTTTGGGATCACAATCATAATGTGAGGATGAGGTTTCTCACATCATCCAAAATTTGCATGGCTCTCAAAATTTTCCTCGCTGACCTGAGTCACAGGTTTTCTGCACACATCGCATGCATATGTGATGATATCATTTGAATTCTGCTCCAGTCTTTTGAAGCAGGCAAGCAGCATTTCAATTTTTGTGTCAAGGCAAGGAATTGGTATTGTTTAATAGACTAGCATGGTATAGAATACTGCAATACAACAAACTGGCAGTGTAGGGCAATTCTGTACGGGTGCAGTGCAGCAATAATATTACTTCTCATGATTGAAAGAGTTCTAGAGAGGGTGTGGTTCTGATAGATTTCATATCAGTCAATGCCAAACGTCAGTGTGTCACATGACCCTTGTGGTAATCAGTCCTATTGCATAGACCGTACCTCCTCAGGCCTTCTCTGGCTCACCATCCCAACACCTCCCTCACGCACAATACCGAGGAGCTGTCGGCCTATCATACATACATGCGTTGAGTTAAACTTGCTTTGTATGTGCGCATGAGTGTGTGTTTCACTGTCAGGCCGTTTCAGAGAAGGGCGGGCGGAACACGGCGTTGCAGCGCAGCGTGATACCGGCTCTTTGTTAGCCCCATTCCTCGTGTGCCGTGGCACTGTTTAACACTATAATTACAACACGGCCCACTCTATTGGAATAGTAGTGTGAGCCACACTATGGTAAGGGTCACCCTGTCAAAACAAAATGGCGGCAGTATAAATGGGTTCCACACTTTGGAGGACACCGGCGAGTGTAGCTTTGCCCCTCAGTTTCAGACTGTGGCAACATAACGGGGTGTAAGATCTGGAGTGTAGGATGATGTCACTGTTGTGTGTGTAGGAACAGGAGTGGAGTCTGGAGATGTGATCTAGAGTTTTTGCGTAGTTACCTCATAGCAGTTCGTTACTTGGGCACATACTGTACATACTATCAACAATGCCACTGTGACCACTCATAAGACAGTAGGCCTTGGGCCATTGCTAACCTATTATATAACACTTAATAGAATATATCTAGGAATGGTATTTGCAGACCTGAAAATAAAGTGTCTCCATTAAGTTCAAGGAGTGAGCGTGTGTGTATTAAACTTTAGTACAGAACAGTACAGACAGAAGTTGAGTATAGTACAGTACAGACAGAAACATCTATATGTACAGAGGCCTCCTGGACCCTTCTACTCCTCTATCTAAACTACACATATGGTTAAATATAGATCTACTGGGCCTGTCTGCATGTATTCAGTCTCTGTATACCTGTCTGTCTGGCCACCTGTCTGCTAATCTACCTCAAGAGGGTGGGTGTCAGTCAGTTTAAGTTAGTAGAGTTATGTCTGTTGGCCAGTCCGTTCTCTGTGTCTGTGTGTGTATCTGATTGTCTGCCTCCCTTAAGAAAGTCGGTTGCTTTTTGACAAAGTCTATATTGTATCATATTACTACCTGCATGTTTTTTCAAACAACATGAAAAATTGTTTCTTCATAAAATACCGGAATGAATGATCTTCCAGTAGCATAATTACAATCATATAATAATTAAGGCATTTAAAAAGATCTGGGACTACTTCTGAACATAAAAATAATTTGACAGGCACCTAACCAAACCACGCACTTGTGATTAAAACGTATGCCTCTGTTACTCAAGGCATAAAAAGTAGACCTGATTTCATGTTGTTTTTAACACAACAAAAACTGAAAATGATAGTAAAAATAATGACAACAGAAAATAAAAACAATTATTACAATTAAAACAAATCGGCTTTGGAATCGCAATTATACATTTAAACAAACGGCTCTTTCAGTATTTAAAATCTTCAACAAAAAAAAAAAATCTGAATTTTGCAGTCTGAAAATAATAGAAGAATCAGAAAACTAGCTTCGCTGTAACAACAACAAACATTACAATTAAAATGACATTCTCAATTTGACGTGTACATTGAAAAAAATAAAATGAGCCGCTTGTTGGTTTGTGGTATTTCACAGTGCCATGTGAAAGAAGCATGTGACAGATGATGGGGATGGGGTCTGATGAGAAACAGGCAGTGCATAAGAAAAAAAAAAGGCAAGGTTTGATGACATCACCTGGTGAGGAGTGGTGTCAGAGGATGTGTCACAGTATGAAGGGGGTGTGGTTACTGCGTGTCGGGGTGAGAATTTGTACCATTCCATACATAGGAAGTGTGGCAGTACTAAAAAATATAATCTTTCCTCCCCCCATTGACTTTCTTCTTTAGTTTGTTTGGTGATGCGCTTGTGATTGTTATAATGTCGCTTAGAAAATAATCCGCCATTTTCTGTGCTTGTGTGTATGTGTGTGTGTGTGTGCGTGTGTATGCATTTATGTTGAATGTGTACCTCTCTTGAATTTAATTAGCATAAAGCTATCCCCTAGTCAGAGTGGGTGTGTGTATGTGTGTGTTCAGCACTCTGCTGATTTTAGCGCTCCACACTCCTCCTTCACACCATCACTGTCTTCTTTGTTCCCTGCGTCTGCAGCCTCAGTCCCCGCAGGGTACACCACAACACAGAACTTCTGTCCCACATAAGTCATCTTATCTGAAAGAGAGAGAGAGAGAGAAAGAGAGAGAGAGAGTTCACTACCACACAATATATTAACTTGTGTACAATTATTCGTTATGGCAGCTTAGCAAGAAAATTAAATGAAATGTATCTATATCTGTTGCACATTCTTTGATACTGCCCGAACAGCACACTTGGAAGTATGCGTTTCTCACACTCCGGCTTTGGGACGGGACTTAAAATGGCCTCTCCAGAGCATACTTCTTTGGAAGGATTTTGGAGCCATTTGTGCACTGTGACAAAGAAGCGGTTTCCATACCGACAAAGGTGTTGAAGCACTGGGGTTTGTTGTCCCAGTACACGCCCAGGAAGTAGACAGGCACACCGGTGAGCATGATGGCCAGGCCGATACCGCACACCACGGGCTCCGAGTACAGCGAGAAGATGAGCAGGAAGGCCCAGAAGAGAAGGTAGATCACTGGCCACACCAGACTAATCTGTACGGAGAGATACACTGCTGCATTACTACATTCTCAGTCACAGACGCCTGAGCTCTAGCACACACACACCTGCAACACCACGCACATCGCAGAAATACCACACACATGCATAAATGTAACATATTTACAATATTTACAATTTAACTATATATTGTAGCATATTCCATTCCCACAAGGGTAATCTTGGGAGTTCCTGTACCAGTGGGCTGAAGTATCTTTCGGTCTCACCTTGATTGGTCTATACATGTCAGGCTGCTTGATGCGAAGCACAATCTGCCCGGCGACAGTGACTCCATAGAAGAGGTAGTTGATGAAGCCCACGTAGTTGATGAGAGTGTACATGTCACTGGTGCACAGCATCAGAAGTGTGGACACACACTGGGGAGGACGGATAAGACAGTGTCAGAGCCTCAACATGGAGCTTGTTGAGCCCCCTACGGGGCTCTGGACGAGAAGGAAGTCGGTGAGATTGGTCTTATTTCTTTTCCATTTTTAAAACATTTTTTGTTGCAGTTCTTGTTGTAGGCATCAAGCTAATTTGTTAACAGAAAAGCAGAGACAAAAATTTATTTTAGAAGATTTAATAAAGAGAAAGGGGGGGGGGGGAACAGACAGACAGACAAAAGAGCAGAGGGCAAGTGAACAGTATGAGACTCACTGTGAAGAGGAGGGCAGGGATGGGGGTGCAGCGTTTGACATGGATCATGGCCAGCAAACTGGGGAGGTGACCCTCTCTTGCCCCTGCAAAGAACAACCTGAGAAAGAGAGATAGGGCATCAGTACAGGCGGTGCAGATACACTGAGTAATGAGAAAATAATTACAGCGTGTACTCTCTGGCAACCTGCTACAAACTGCATAAAGGAACTGTAAATCCTACATGCATCGCATTGGCTGACTGCTATTTTCAACAGTCAGTGTCTGATAACTGATAAACATTTGGGACTGTTTGTACCATCACTCAGGCAGAGAGGAACATGGACGGGATGGGGAGACATAGATGGATTCCGGAAATGACCAGGACCATGGTGAACTAGAGAAAGAGGTGACAGAGGCCAGAGGGGTGGCTGGCTGGCTGGTTTTGGGGTGAGGTGGTGGGTGGGATGCGGACATTGGGGGGATGGGCGGACTGACCGGGACGAGGTGAAGAGGGACCCGTTGACCCCTCCGAAGGTAGAAAGGGCCACAGAGATGGGCATGATCCATGCCATCACTCCCAGTAACTTCTCCCCGAAAGTCTGAGGGACAGACAGAGAGAGGACATTAGCTACTGGAGTCAGTGTGCACTCTCACACTGCGCACACGGCATCTAAATAGCCACAGACAATGAGAAGTGATCTACAGTAAGTGAGAACAGCAATATGAACTATGACGCTTTTTGTGGAAAGACTGGGAGTGAGACTATGTTATGTTCATAAAGGAAATGAGGTGTAACTAATGCATGGACAGCTCTGGAAGTTTTGTGTGACCAGTTTTGTTGAAATTAAGTTTAAGAGATTGAGCTTGTTTTTGTTGGTCGAAAGCCAACGGCAAAAGAGAAATCAAATTGGACGTGAAACTTACACTATGAATACAGCACTAATTACAGTTACTCCTAAAAAAAAGACAAGGACCCTACACTTTATGGTCATTTTCGACCAATCTCGCTGATAAATACAGATATAAAAATTATTACTAAAGCTATTGCTAGAAAAAATACTTTTTTTTTTTGTGTCCACACTCATTCCATTTCAGGGTATAAAAGAAAAAATAGGACTAAGCCCCACCTCTTATTTTCAATATCTATGGATAAAAGACATATTTAAAGCAGGAATGGAATTGATTACAGAAAAAGAGTTTGGATCAGAGCTGGGTCAGGTTATTATACAGAATAGGAACCCCAAATGACTAATCTCAAGGATCTATAACAAACTAGTAGAAGGTGAAAACACCCTGAGCTCCCTAGATAGCTGGACGGAGGACTTGAGGTTACCACTTGATAAAGAGGTTAGGCAGAGAATTTATAAAAATGCTCACTCTATTTCCTGTAACGTAAATTTGCACTGCATCCAATATAAAATACTACACAAAATGCACTATAGAAATAGAAGGCTGTTTTTAATGGTCCTCATTGACTCCCCTATTAGTACACACATTTACATGCTCTCTGGCTCTGTCCTATTGTGGAGAATTACAGGAAAAAGGCTTTCAGCATAATTTCCGAAATTTTGAGTATCTCAGTTACTGCATCCCCAACACTTTGTATTTTAAACTATATGGAACAGGACAGCTTTCTTACCAGTTCACTATCAAAAGAGTTAACCAAATTTATGTTAATGGCAAGATTTGTGTGATCTGGCCTTAATTGAAGAGTCAACCACCAAGTTTAAAAACAAGTATAAAGAGTATAATGATATCTGGAAGCCATTTCTATCCTACATTGCAAAATGACGATTGTTGGTACTGGGAAAATGGCTTTACATTACTCTCACCCTCATGATTATCATAAATAATTATACTTTTTTATTTTTTATTTATTTAGTTTTTCTTTAGTATCCCTGGTTGTATTTTGTTAATATTTCTCTTTTTTTTTAGATATGCTATGAATATATGTATACTATGTATGCATGTACATGTGTGCAACAGTCTTCAAATGAAAATAATAGCTAATAAGTTAGGAGGGGGATGGGATAGGAGAGGTAGATGAGTGAGATGGAATAAATATAACTGGAGGGGGGGGAGAGTGGGAGGGGGAGAGGAGAAAAAATAAAAAATAAATATAAGGAGTGGTGGTGGGTTAATATAAAAGAAAAGAACAAACAAACAAACAAACAAACAAATAAATAAATAAATAAATAAATAATTGGACGTGAGACTGAGGTGGGGACATCTCACCACAGCAACGGCGTTAGAGGCCAGGAGCTCCTGCGGGCTCATGGCTGTGATGTAGGCGATGTTGGCGAACACATAAACAAACGTCACTAGGGGGATGGAGATGAAGATGGCACGTGGCAGGTTCCTATAGGAGGAGAGAGAGAGAGAGAGAGAGAGAGAGGACTGATCTGATCTGTTACTCATTCTGTCTCACTTGACACCAAATTTACAACCTTGCAAAATAGCATAAAATCACTAGTAATCAATGGTATCTTGACCGAATCATGACTGATGCCAAACTGTTGAAACCTACTGAATGCAGGTGCAGCGGGATACACCTGCTGCGGGTTTCAAAGCATGGCCTTTGCCAGCCACTCTGATACTCTTATTATTACCCTGATGAGCTAAAGACCAAGGTCCACAACCAATGGAAGTAATTGCACTCTTACTGCTGCTCTGGAGGTAATGTCACAATCTGAAGCTGATGTTCACGTGCTAACCAACATGGCAGAACTTACATAGATGGCCCGGACGCAATAGTACATTAATAGAGAACGGGGGTGATGCAGTAAGCATTCACTGTAGTGTGTTAGGCCAGTGGGAAGAGAGAGGGCTAGTGTGTGCATGGGTGATTTAATGATTCTCACGTAACACTTGAAGGAGGCAAATGTCAAACCCTTTGGCCTTCTGCTTCATCGTCACGTTGAACTTTCCTACCGTTTGCGGCCCCTTGGACGGCAAACTCACTGAATGCCTGAACCAAACGGCAGTCCCCTGTCCCCACCTTACCTTCACTAATGCCATTCATTCAGTAAACTCACATTAATCCTGCCACAATCCCAAAAGCGCCCTCACACTCCTGCTCAACGGCCACAGCTTTTGGACAATGTGACTCCCTTGTGTGTGGTTGAACTAAAGCCATGCATTCAGTCAGTTACTCACTCACTCTGTCCAGTGCTCCATCACTAACTCAACTCACTCACTACACTCATTAAACTCACTGACTCACTCAATAACTCAACTCACTCACTACACTCATTAAACTCACTCAATAACTCAACTCACTCACTCACTCTTCTGTGGTTATCTTACCCTCCCCAAGGTGACTGTGACCCTGGGGAGAAGGCAGGGCTTTGAAAACTCTGATAATCTCTCTCTCTCTCTCTCTCTCTCTCTCTCTCTCTCTCTCTCTCTCTCTCTCTCTCTCTCTCTCTCTCTCTCTCTCTCTCTCTCTCTCTCTCTCTCTCTCTCAGTCTCACTCTCACTCTTTCTGTTTTCCTTGTATATATCTCCCTCTCTCCTTCTCTCTTTCAGGAAGTCATTCCCATATAAAAGAAAAAGCTGGATAATGAGACGCTATACAGGTTTAAACACAGTGGCAATTTGAGATTCTCAGGTAACGAGTTTGGCAAAGCAGTAGTTCTTGGCAGTATGTAAGGAGCACAAAAGTGCTGCCAGAAAGCCAAACGCGCAGCCATTACGAGGAGCTCTGGGGCCAGTTTACAGCTGTTATGAAAAAGCTAATGATTGCATTCTGCTGCTCTGGAGGTAATGTCACAATCTGAAGCTGATGTTCACGTGCTAACCAACATGGCAGAACTTACATAGATGGCCTGGACATTGAACTAACAACCATGTGCTAAATGTAACAGCATATCATATGTGGTGTGTAATCTATTACACACCTACTAACGAGACATCAAAGACCTATATTACAGTACAGTAATCTATTACACACAGATTAGATGCGTAACTAACAGTGTGGCAGGACACATGTAACCCTCAGCAGATCGTGTGATTGGCTGGTTTTGGCACTCACGTGTAAGGGTCCACCAGCTCCTCTGTGACATAGTTCAGGAAATTCCAGCCACCATAGGCGAACGAGCCCTGCAGGAAGGCCAGAGCAATCAGGCCCACGTCGTACTCCTGAAAACTCTCAAACGCGTGAGCAGGCTCCAGCCAGTAATACTCCCCTGAGAGAAAGAGAGCGAGAAAAAGATAAGGAAAAAGATGGATTGAGTGACAGAGTGAAAGAAAAGGAAAAGAAAGAGCATGAGCACAGTGTAGCACACAGGCCTACACTTTTTCCAGTTTTCCATCTGTACTCAGCATTGAGACTAACAGTAATCAACGTATGTAACTGAGAGACTGTTTCTGCCACCGAGCACCAGGATTAATACAGCGCAGCCGCTACCCTGCAGTGCGCTAACAGTGCGCTGACAGAGAGAGAGGAAAGGGTTAAATGGAGCGCAGCCTAGGGGCTGGATACAAACGAGGGTGCCGGGGGCTGAGGGGTAAGGCAGGGAGGCAGGTATGTACAATTAAGCACTTTAAGCCTGCGCTCAGTCAGTCAGAACTAATGCCAGTCCCAAGGGAATCATGCGAAACGAGCTCTCTCTCTCTCTCTCTCACTCCACTTCTCCCTCTTTTTTTGCCTGTCCCTCTGTCTCTTTTCCACTCTCTTTCTCGTCCCTTTCTGTGACATTTATGTATCTCACTTTGGCCTGTATTCCATCAACTTTGACATACAAGTAAATGCACGCGTTACACTTATTCTTCACAAACTCAGTTATTTTTAGTGTATGCTGACCTTGCCAAACTGTGTTTGTGGAAAAAAAACTTAAGCAGTCAAAATTAAGGACAAATGTTGACAGAGTGCCTTTATTTTTCCTTTTTTTTGCCACCAGCATTCTCCTCTCTCCATCTCTCACCCTTCTCCACCTCTCTCTCTCTCTCTCTCTCTCCTCTAAACATGCGATTCCCACACATGGATGATTACACAGTTAAAGCACTAATAAGCCTATCACAATAAGTGCAGATCCTTCTGTTTTTCTTGGACACTCAGAATAATGCTACTGCTGAGGCTGTCGCAGAAAACCCTGACCATCATCATTATTATTGCTCATAATGTCATTGTCATCATTATTATTTCTAGGCCACTGTGGTTGCTGTGATAAGCACATTGCTCTGAGTGTTATGACTGCACGCCATTAACGTATGACCTCCAGTCTGAGGTGAAATTTGCTTCCATATTGGCTGACGTCATCTGCTGTCGTATCACACCAATCCCCTTTGAGCAGGAAGTGATGTCAGTAGAGTACTAGGACATGTCCCGCTGGGCCAGTGCCGGTGACAGTCTACCAGATGGTAGCAGAGCAGATTGGAATCTTAGACAGCACACACTGTTTTAGATTGGAATCTTAGACAGCACACACTGTTTTTCGCCCTTGAGCGAGATTATTAGTATGAATTGCTTCAGTAATTATCCACCATTATGTGGGCAAATGTGCCAGCTATGTACATAAGCAGATACATGGGTAAGGCTTTTGGTTTCTGCTGTAGCTGGAATTCTGGACTATACTCTATAGCAGCCGGTATTTTAATATTTAGCTCAAATGATCTGGGCTATTATTCTGAAAATATTTCTGACATACACAAGTTATTTATTGGGAGTGTGTGGTTAAAGACAATTCATTGTTATGTAATGTGCAAACTGTTTAGTTTGCAAAACATGTCTGCACTGAACACACATTCTGAAGTTGTGCAGCAGAGTTCATGAACACATTTAATGTTAATGTATGCCATATACTTGCAGTAACACAATTTAAACTGTAATTCTAGGTGGAAAGCAACTTCCCGTATATGTATATTGCTAGACAGTCAATACAATGGGTGAGATGCTAAACCGGTAATAATTAATTTTTCTACACAACACTCCTTTTCTGCAGACCACATTTGTAAAACGAGTGTCTTTTCATTACTTATTATACTTATTGCCTGGAGCCGGGGAGAGCTGTTCTCATTTGAGCTCTGTCAGACCTGAGAGTTTGAGAACTGCACTTGCAGAGCGTATCAGGCACATACTATAAAAGGGCTACATCAGACTGGCAATTTGTGACAGAGATGCATAGATGCCCAAAGGTATAGGTGTGCCTGGATATACACACACACACACACACACACACAGAGAGAAAGACATGGACATACTGCCAGTGTGTGAGACTGACATACACACGTGTATTTAGATCAGACAGACAGACAGGCAGACGGACACGCACCCTTGCAGATCTGTACCCACGCCCATGATGATGATCAGCGCCAGAGCCAGCAGCTTCCCTGCCGTGAATATGTCCTGAACCCGAGTGGCCCAACGCACACTGGAGCAGTTCACCCAGGTCAGCAGCACTGAGAGAGAACACACACATACAGTTTATAAACACCAACTGAGGAACTGTACCCAGGTCAGCAGCACTGAGAGAGAACGCACACATACAGTTTATAAACACCAACTGAGGAACTGTACCCAGGTCAGCAGCACTGAGAGAGAACACACACATACAGTTTATAAACACCAACTGAAGAACTGTACCCAGGTCAGCAGTACTGAGAGAGAACACACACATACAGTATATAAACACCCACTGAGGACGTGTACCCAAGTCAGCAGCACTGAGAGAGAACACACACATACAGTTTATACACACCAACTGAGGAACTGTACCCAGGTCAGCAGCACTGAGAGAGAACACACACATACAGTATATAAACACCCACTGAGGACCTGTACCCAAGTCAGCAGCACTGAGAGAGAACACACACATACAGTTTATACACACCAACTGAGGACCTGTACCTAGGTCAGCAGCACTGAGAGACAACACATATGTAAACAACAACTGGAGAACCGTACCCAGGTCAGTAGAATTGGGAGAGAGATGGTACAGTATATACAGTATATTAACACTAACTACAGAATTTTATCCAGAAAAGTAGCACAGAGAGAACACACATATACAGTATATACACACTAACTGGAAAATTGTACCCAGGTCAGCAGTACTGAGATAGTGTCAGTAAGTATAAGAGGATAGAGTACACAGTACAGTCCACTCATGGACTCAGTGGACACTACAGTACATTAACACAGCATTGAGAATAGGTAATACCATATATACACAGCGGACGCAATAGTACATTAACAGAGAGCGGGTTGATGCAATATGCATTCACTGTAGTGTGTTATCTTAGAGGGCGAGTGTGTGCATGGGTGATTTAATGATTCTCATGTAACACTTGAAGGAGGCCTCTGACGTAAAAAGCAAATGTCAAACCCTTTGGCCTTCTCCTTCATCGTCACGTTGAACTTTCCTACCGTTTGCGGCCCCTTGGACGGCAAACTCACTGAATGCCTGAATCACCAGCAGGCGCCTCTCCCCACCTTACCTTCACTAATGCCATTTCATTCAGTAAACTCACATTAATCCTGCCACAATCCCAAAAAGCGCCCTCACACTCCTGCTCAATGGCCACTGGCTGCCGGGCTGCTTTTGGACAATGTCACTCCCTTGTGTGTGGTTGAACTAAAGCCATGCATTCAGTCAGTTACTCACTCACTCAGTCCAGTGCTCCCTCACTAACTCAACTCACTCACTACACTCATTAAACTCACTGACTCACTCAATAACTCAACTCACTCACTCTTCTGTGGTTATCTTACCCTCCCCAAGGTGACTGTGAAAACTCTGATAATCTCTCTCTCTCTTTCTCTCTCTCTCTCTCTCACTCTCTATCTCTCTATTTTCCTTGTATATATCTCCCTCCCTCCTTCACTCTTTCAGGAAGTCATTCCCACAAAAAGTTTAAAAAGCTGGATAATGAGACGCTTCTCAGGTAACGAGTTTGGCAGGGCAGTAGTTCCCAAAAGTGCTGTCAGAAAGCCAAACGCGCAGCCATTATGAGGAGCTCTGGGGCCAGTTTACGGCTGTTATGAAAAAGTATTTCCTAACAGGACTGAGGCGGGCATCATGGTGCTTCTCCTGTACAACAACAAACAACAGCTGCAGTCATAACAGCTACGGCTACACGCGGTATAGAATTACAATAAACAGAACACACGTCACGTAATGCATATGCAGACTGCACTGCTCTACGTACTATAAACAAATTTTTCTAGGTAAAGTGACACTGTTATAGGACTGTAAACTGAATATACCTACATCATGTCTATATTATTCTATCTGTAAACTGTGAAATTCAGTACGAACAGTATGTGCAGAATATATAGCTACATATCGTATGTAATGAGGAAATGCTGTATAAAAATAGATTGATTTTGTAACCAGATTATGCGTACCATTTTAAATGTAAACAGAGCAATAGAGAATGCAATAGGTGTACTACACTCTGAATAATAGTGTTTGTGTGCTGAGTGAGTCACTCAGAATGTAGGCAGCTTTCCAGCTGTGCAGATCAGTATGAAGCTTCAGGTATCAAACTGACTATTTTGACTGACAGAAGAAAGGACACCGTGAGCATCGCAAACGAGTTCGCAGAGCAAGTTCTGTCGGAGAACCTCTCGCTGTAGCTGGTCATGGTCGGCTAGCAATCACGCGTCACATACTCAACCAATCACATGCACACGCCTCTAATGGAGCGCCCTTTTTAAGCCAAGAATTAGTTCTCTCTGTACTGCTTGAATGCTGATGAGCTGCTCTTTGTTGCTTACGGCTTGTGTTAAAAGAAATTTGCTGTCACCCTCCACCACCCCAGCTTTCCACCTGTTGTTTGGATCTGCTTTAGTATGGGGGGGGGGTTTTCGTGGGGGGAGATGCCCGTGCTCCGGAGCAGTACTAAAGCAGATCCATTCACCGCCAAACTAAAATAATTATGCAGCACATTCATTCATTAAACATGTCATTTAAATACGTGAGTTATCCTGACAGAAATATTTTTGTGGGTGCAGTAATGTGACCTACAGCCTAAAGAAGAGTTGGTTGGAGTGACAGACACATCGGCACACACACACATACAAGCACACACAAACACACACACACGCATGTGCATGCTCGCACACACACATTCACGTGCACACACATACACCACACCCACGCAAATGCATACACACTCACGCATGTGCACGTGCACACACCTGCATACACATGCATACACACACACACACACACACACACACACACATATATACACACATATTCACACCGCAAATTATTCTTCTCTTCTTCTGTCTTACAAACAGTCCGTCACTCCCCAAACACACATATCCCAAACCCTCTCTCTATCTTTTATTCAATTCAATTTGCTTTATTGGCACGTGACATATTTTTCAGACATATTGCCAAAGCACACAAAGCAGAAAACAACGGTAATAATAGTAATAATCGTGAACCATAATAAAAATACAAAAATAAAATTTTAAATTAAATAAAATCTCTATCACTCTCTGTTCTTCTGTGGGTGTCTTTCACATACACACCAGACTTCTTTGTCTGTCCTTTCACATTTTCTCGCTGGCTAGATGTAAGGTGAGAGTTCCCAGGATCACACCGTTTGTGCGGTCGAAGGAAAAACAGACAGAGGGGCCGGCAGGATGCTTTCTCTTTTTTTTCTTGACTTCTCAGAATTTATCGCAAAAGATGCTTATATAATATTACGAAGAAAACACACATCCCTCTCACTTCCCAGAGGAGCATCCTGGGCATGAAGCGTGATCTACGAGGAATGTTTTGGGACACTGGAAAGAGGGTGTCCCGAAACAGCTGAAGAAACATGAATAAAAAGAGAGAACAGAAGCAGAGGGATACTGTACAAGCCGGCCCACAGAAACACACACACACAGCCCATCAGCACTCATTCTCCACGAGTGTCCTCTAGTAACCTTTCCTCCAGTTTCTTCAGAAGAACAAAAACAAAGAAAGGCAAAACAAAAACTACAGCTCAGCTGTTTTCACAAAAGCTGCTTGGCAACATCTGTCTAATTAAAAACAAGGAAGCACAGCAATGACCACAAAATACTCCTGTCTGAGCCAATCAAATAAGGGTGCTCATTTAAAAATACCCTCTCTCTTCAATACCAATAGTTTATGTATTGGAAGATGTTTTGCAGTGTGTGACTAATCAGGATGGCTTGTCCCCGTTCCTTGTACCTTGCCTTAACAGTGGGGAAAAAAAACTGGAAATTTGAAAAATACCAAAAATATTGCTTCACCCCTTTTGGGGAGCAGTGAAATACCACAATCTGTCCCTGTTATTCTGTCCACTGGCTGAGGGCCAGACTGATGTAGACTGATAATTTGTCAGTCAAGGTACAAATCTCTAGTGGTCGGACTGGAGGACGAAAATTGTGGTCTGAGTGTTTTGGTTTAAATGCAAGGCATCGGGTGAAGCTTGGTGATCCAATGCAGCACTCATGTGCCTGATGAACGTAGCCCCTGATTGGACAGAATCCAAGCAGCATGGACATGCCCCAGCTGACAACAAGAGATCACATGACCCAGCACAGAGCGCACAACTGTCACCATTGAAAGAGTACAACCCAAATGAGAGAAGAAGGGGAGGAATAATCAACGAACTAAGAGTGGATTTTAAAAAAAGGAATCTGACAGGTATGGACAGAGATGGCTGGGAGAGGGCACATTTGGCTTGGCTTCACAGGCTTCACAAATCCTTCTCTCTCTCTAACCATCTGTGTCTGTCTCCCGGCTGTGATATTTCTCCTGCATGTGTGAAGTTTGTAGAAGCCCCACGCCTCTCTCTCAACTCCATACATCTGGCTTCACACACACATAACAGGTGTCTCATACTCTACTCTCTCTCTCTCTCTCTCTCTCCTCTCTCTGGCTGTATGCCCTGCCACCCTCCCTAGCGCACTCACATAGGCACACAGCTGCCAGTAGGCGGAGTCCATTCTCTGGGGGGAAGCAGGTGGGAAACAGGGGCTGCAGGACGTAGTTGGAGAAGGTGAGGGCGATCACCGCCTGATTGGTCGGGTAGATCACTAGCACCGCAATCCAGAGTCGCAGGAACCTGCAAAAATGGGGGAGGAGTTAGTGACTATAGACACAGAAAGAGGGGGAGGGGCTGGTGGCCATAGAAACGGTGAGAGGAGAAGTGCATATTAACCATAAATACAAAGAGAGGAAGGTCAAGTGACCATAGATACAGAGAGAAGGAGAATGAGTTAGTGGCCATAGATACAGAGATAGGGATGGTTTACTAACCATAGAGACGAGGGCAGAATGTTGTGAACATAAACACACAGATGGCAATGGGATTAGTGACCACAGACACAAAATTGTTTGGGGGAAAATACCACTGTGATGCTTTGCTGTTTTTGTAGTGTACATCAGCTGATTTAGTAGGCCTCATTTAATGCGATGAGGACATGCCACAGAAGTAGCACAATAAAGCTCTCCCTCTCAATCTTATTTCATGTGTAGTTAGATTTTGTGGCATTTATTAGGAATTTTTTAAAGGTACTTTTGGCTATACTTCACCTCAGTAGGTATAGGTGTGGAAAGATAGGTTAGTTGTGTAGCATATTTACTTTTGTTTACAAAACCAATTGTTGGTTTGTTTAGCTAACCTTATACTTACTATTAGTGATATCTCACTCTTGTATTCCTGAGAGTAACACTGATTCTCTCCACTTTTCAAGTCACTCTGGATAAGAACACCTGCAAAGTGATTTTTATTGAATATAATGCAATGGGTTCTACACACAGGTTGTGGTAAGCAACCCGTGTAGAACCCAAACTCGATTTAATTATAGTTTATAGTGTTTTGTGTTTTTTGGCACACAACTTCATCCTGATTTGTAAAGCCCTAATTTTGTTGTTTTTTGTTTGATCACAATACCCACAAATTGCACACAAGCTTTGATATGGTAGTTAGGGCTTATAATTTAGAGATTAGAGAGCACCACTGAGCAAGGTATTACACCAGAATTGCTTCACTAAATATCCAGCTGTATAGATGGACTCTGAAAAAAAAAACCCTTTATCTCTGAAAGTTGTTGGTTAAGAGTGTCTGCTAAATGTCAATTACAATATTTTTTTAACCAATCAAAAGCTGTTGCTTCCTACAACCAAAGCCCAATGACTGGTTAAAATAAGCAAGTCACTGACAGCAAAGGACAGCTCTCTCTACCTTTACATCACTAATTAAAGTCAATTTATACTTTGTCTCTCACCCCGCCAGTCCTCCAAAGATGTCTTTGACGTAGGCGTAGTCACCCCCGGATTTGGGGATGGTGACGCCCAGCTCGGCGTAGCACAGTGCCCCGATGGCTGTGATGATCCCAGTGACTATCCAAACGATCAGGGCCAGCCCGACCGAACTGGCGTTCTCCAGCACCCCTTTAGGGCTCACGAAGATCCCTGACCCAATGATGTTACCTGTGAGAGAATTATTATCATTAGTAATTACATTTTTTTAGCAATTACTTATTAATGAGAGTCATACAAAGAAGTCATATGGTAAGAAAGTGTCTGATTTTGGCGCCTTTATTTCATTTGTAAAAATTGTGCTTCTTAATTTCTGATTAAAATAATGAAGAAGAAAGGGAAAAAAACAGGTGGTCCTTATTACTGCTGTCCTTATTAATCTGTATTTAATAATTCACAAAATACACTCATCTCCATAATGAATGGCATAGCCTACATGACATAAGTGTAGAGCACACATTGACAGAAAGACTGAGAGAATATTAATCTGCAGACAATACACAAGAGAATGAGGAGGGAGGGGCTGGCAGACTGGGATGGGAGTGGGTGTGGGTATTAATTTGAACAAAGCATTCACACTCTGCTTGGCCATCAGACAGACAGGCAGTTTTGGCAGCTGATGCGAGATGGCCGGACCATGATTTCCACATGAGAGGACCCGCCTGTTTGCACAGGTTCACAAGCATTGTCAGACATCTGACAAACCCGTGGTCAAAGGTGATGCGTCAGCTTTGCAGATCCACAACTGAACCATAACAAATATGACAGGTCAGAGGTCATAGTTCCTGCCTACTGATCCGAACATGTGAAATAGGCAGGTTTGGGGTTTTGACTGCGCAAGGCTCAATCACTGCATGCACGCACTCAAGCATGCTCGTGCATGCACACACACAGAGCCTTCCTACTGCAGACAGCCCTGTCATTCCCATTGCAATGGAATACTCTGTAAGGCAGAGGTGGAAATCCAGGGGTCAGACAGTAAAAGTCCTGCCATTGCTTTCTTCCACCCATGAACTCTGCCAGCTGATTAGTTCTACCTCCTGGCTGAAGAATTGTGCTAATTAGCAAACCCAGGTGACTGGAACAAAATAATGTGGAGGACTTTTACTTTCTGAACCTGTATTTTACACCTCTGCTGTGAGGACATCTACCTTTTTTTGTACTTCAAAAAACTCACAAGACTAATTGTGGTGATCCCAATTGATGAACTGTTCAACAACTTGCTTGACGGCATACTCTGAACTCACTGTGCCAAAACAGCGGCTATGTTTGACAATTTCAGTGTGACCATCACAGCTGGAGAGGATGACCTAATCCAAGCTAACCTATTGATATTTTTTAATTTCATGATCTTGTCATTTAGCTCATACTGCTGTGTATATCACACACTTAACTAACAACTTTGACAACACAGTGCATCAGGCGCTAACAAGTAATGATAACTGCCCTCGGGAGCACATGTGAGCCACAAGCCAATTTGCAGTGGGTTTGATCTGTTCCCTGAATCCTGGTAAGTATCAGCATCACGGGCTGTTGAGGAACTGCCTACAGCCAATCCAACGAGACCGCAAGGCGCACCTGCTTATTGCATAGCCACAGCAATGAAATAGTTTACGGGAGGAGCAAAGCGCAATTGTCAGGTGTCTTGGTGAAATATAAACACGCTGCAATTGAATGTGTTCTCAGAGGGCAACAGTTAGACAGTAGGCATGTGGCTCCGAAATCGCTGCCGAGTCAAAATGACCAAAGTTGTCAGCATCTGCTAACCACAACTCTGACAGTTCAGCACAGCAGCCGCAATCTATTGGTCAGGTTTGCTCACAGTGTGCAAACCGTGCGTACCATGCGCGGGTAACATATAGCGTGACTATGACAGTGAGACAGAAAAGCTGTTGGCACAAGGCTGTGTAAAGTGCTGACACAGGTGGAGCGGACTAGAGCATGTGTTTCCTGCCTGTGTATCCTCGTTTCCCGTTTTTGCGGGCTGGACAAAAACAGCGCTGACATTGTAGCCACACAAATTCCTCTATCTCTGACTTTTCAGTCTCAAAATGTACTATTTACAGGGCAGGGAGTGAGAGCTGTTTGGGCTTAAAAGAAAATCTTCCTCCATCAAGACACCTAGCTACAAAGTAACAGAGTGAACTGCAGTGTCAATCATCTAACGTTAAACGCATTAAACCCCAGGAGACTGCTGGTGCATGCTGGGATAGCCCACCATTAGACAGATTTATCACTTGAATATCATAATCTCTCTTTATAATCCTGTTCCTACCTGCCCCCACTCTGAATCCCTCTCTCTATCTCTTTCTGTACGCCTGAATGCGGTGGAAGTCTTTGAAGCTTTGCAGCATAGGCCCAGCCCATCAGTGCAAGAGATCTGAACCCTGTTCCTTCATTAAATATGACTATTGTACCTTTCAGAATTATGCCGCCAGCACGCGGGTCAAAGTGCAAAGAACAATGTAATGCAATCTGCACCTAATATGATATTACCAGTCTGGTTTTGCATACCATTCTCAAAGGCCCCTTCTCTCTTCTCTTTTCTCATACTGTACAGACAGCTGTGGCCCACCTCTCTTTCTTTCTTTCTTTCTTTCTCTTTCTCTCTCTCTCTCTCTCTCTCTCTCTCTCTGTGTTTTTTTCTGTTTGGTTGTTTTAGTATGTGGTGCTTTGACACTGGATAATTAAAGGGAGTTGTAAAAATTCAAAAAACACATTGTCCCTCATGATTTGCCTTGCTTTGGAGTATGTATTGCAGTGATACAGCAGGAAGTTAGTCTCTGTCCCAAGCTCTCTCTCTTTCACAGTAACCAGAGTCCGTTCTCCCTGGCTAGCCTGGTCTGCCCATGCCAGCTTTGCATGTGAATATATAAACGTTCAATCAACAATGACACTTGTTTCTATACACAAAGACAATTAAAAACAATAAGAAAACAACAACAGCAAATCTAAATGTAGTATCCATAAGCTGCTATTCTTTCATATTACTGTGCCATGCCTATAATTCAGTGCACCCTCCTGCGGCTAACTGTGCATCCCTAAGGCTAATTCTGTTTCCCTAAGGCTAACAGTGCATCCCTAGGCTAACTGTGCATCCCTAATGATGTGTTCACATGGATCACGGTAGACAGCAAACTGGAGGCCATTATAGTGGATGAGAGCACAATGGTAAAATTTTGTGAGGAAGGCAAAGAATTGCGTCAATGGCAACCGCAGACGCCACTTGCCGTTGTACTCAACGGAATTCCAAACCGGATGTGACACAACACAACAACACAACACGGTGGAAAATGATAAATTTATTTATTGGTACCACAGCACCTAGAGATTTATGATGACTCATTAAAAAGTTACCGTGACATTGTGAAGAAAGCAGCCAAATGGCAATCAATCTGAGTTGGGCAGAGGTAGCCTACTTGATGTCAAGTTAACGTCAGATAATGTAGCTAACCAGCTACGTATAATTTTTATTGCCGTCTTTCCATCCCGGCAGAAGTGCCGTTCTGCAGTCTACCGTCTACCGTGATCCTTGTGAATGAATTAGTGCATAAGGCTAACTATGCATGCCTAAGACTAACAGCGCATCCCCAAGGCTAACTGTGCATCCCCGAGGCTAACAGTGCTAAGGCTAACTGTGCATCTCTAAGGCTAAGAGTGCATCTTCAAGGCTAACTGTGCATCTCTAAGGCTAACGGTGCATCATCAAGGCTAACTGTACATCTCTAAGGCAACCTGTGCATCCTCAAGGTTAACAGCACATCCCTAAGGCTAACTGTGTAACCCTATTTCAATGCTGTACTGCACAGATTCACTGTGGTCATTCTGCAGGTCCGGTAGCATTAGCAGGATTAACATTTCACTTGCAGTTAAGCATAAATCCTCTTGAGCATATTGGGCTGGGAATCTGTGCAAAGGCAGCAGCCTAGAGCATGTAGGTCTGACAGCAGCACTTCATTACAGCCTCATGATGTTAATAACCACCAAGGACCAGGAAGAATGTGCGTAAGTCGAAAATTACGTCCACTCCAGAACACAAGCGCTTTGATTTTCAGTGATTAAGAATCCCTCGGTCACCCTCTTTTTACTCCCCTCTAAAGTCTGCCATCATTGCATCCGCTAATAACGCTGTCCCAAGGCCCACTAATGCCCCTTTCCCAAGAGTTCCATCGAGTGGCCTATGGGGGATGAGTACTGTGACTGTGAATTTGACTGGAGAGGAGTGGAAGAAGAGTAGCAATCTGCAAACAAAGATGATAAACGAAGGGACAGGCTGATTCCATGTGGCGAAAAAAAAGTTCTGGTCGATTCTTGTTTTATTATTTCTTAATTTTTTCAAAAGGGGATGATAGAGAAGTGGGTGGGGTGGGGTGGGGGGGGGGGGACCTGGACATTGCCAGGCACTTGTTCCCGATAGGTAGCTCAGCTCAATAGGGCACGGAACAGGGCAAAGGGCGGCTGGTGAGGGACGGCACAATAAAACCCAGTTGACTGATAAGACGACTCACGTGAAAAGGTCCGACTACAAATGAAAAAGGAATGAAACCTTGACCGAGTACACCAAGTGCTAAAAGCAACTGCAGTTGAGACTGGAAGCAAGTAGATATGTAAGAGCATGGGAAACAGACAGAAAGTGATTATAGGCTCAGACCGGATGCAAATCATGGATATACAGTGCCCTCCACAGTTATTGGCACCCCTGGTAAGGTTGTATAAAGGGTTATAAAAAATTCACCTTTTAGTGAATTAGCTTAATCTCACACTGAAAAAATTAGAAAAATCCAACCTTTAATTGAAGTGAATTTATTCTGAGAAAATAAAATCCCTCATCAAGAAATAATTATTTTTAACAAAACCACATGTGCCACAATTATTGGCACCCCTAGAAATTCTTATGAACAAAATGTAACTGAAGCATTTTTTCCATTTATATTTAACTTTTTAAAGTTGATCAGAGTGTTTAGGAACTTTCAAGCAGAAATCCATAATTTCCTGTTTCACTAGGGTATAAATATGAGGTAACACAGAGGCCATATTCCCTTATTCATACATCAACATGGGAAAGATAAGAGAACACACAAATCAAATGAGGGAAAATTGTGTTGAGCTTCATAAGTCAGGGAATGGCTATAAAAAAAATAGCTACTCATCTGAAAATGCCCATATCGACTGTTAGGGCAATACTTAAAAAGTTCAAAGCAACTGGAACTGTTACAAACTTGCCTGGAAGAGGACCCAAGTTTAGTTTGCCCCCACACACAGTGAGGAGGATGGCAAGAGAGGCAAAAAAATCCCCAAGGATCACTGTTGGAGAATTACAGAGGAAAGTAGCATCTTGGGGTCATCAAGTCTCCAAAACTACCATTAGACTTCACCTCCATGCCAACAAATTATTTGGAAGGCATTCCAGAAAAAAGATTTCCCGTCATTTCACCACAAACGTAAGCGCCTGGAGTTTGCTAACGCTACTGGAACTTTGACTGGAACCATGTTCTATGGTCAGATGAAACAAAAATTGAGCTTTTTGGCAACCAACACTCAAGGTGGGTTTGGCGTAAAAAGAAGGATGGCTATACCGAAAATAACCTGATCCCCACTGTTAAGTATGGTGGAGGTTCCGTGATGTTGTGGGGCTGTTTTTCCTCCAAAGGCCCTGGGAACCTTGTTAGGGTACATGGCATCATGAACTCCATGAAATACCAGAACATTTTAAATCTGAATCTGGCTGCCTCTGCCAGGAAACTAAAACTGGGTCGTTGTTGGATCTTCCAGCACGACAATGATCCAAAACATACGTCCAAATCAACACAAAAATGGTTAACTGAACACAAAATAAAGCTTCTGCCATGCCCATCTCAGTCCCCTGACCTAAATCCCATTGAAAACCTGTGGGCTGAGCTGAAGATGAGAGTGCACAAGACAGGACCTAGGACTCTGGATGATCTGGAGAGATTCTGTAAAGAGGAATGGTCTCAGCTTCCTTTATCTGTATTGTCCAACCTTATTAGTTGTTACAGGAGAAGACTCCTGTAACAACTGCTGTTTAATCGGCAAAGGGAGGTTGTACAAAGTATTAAATGCAGGGGTGCCAATAATTGTCGCACACGTGTGTGCTGGAGAGACCTGGGTCTTCACGCAAAGCAGAGTGAACATCATTTGCTTTGTACACCATGCAGTGTGTGAGGTCGGCCTTTTTGAACTCAAAGCGGACATTCATCCCGCATGCATAACTGTACAGCACTGAGTATTTCACATTTTTAGATGTTCGGTATTCCTAATGCACACATGCAGCCTCTACACTTTCTATGAGGTTTTAAGGAGTAGGCTACCCTTTAAAAGCCGCCTGTGTTCTAAAACCCTCTATGGTTTACACACAATACAGCACTTGTATTTCACTTGTATTTCCTTGGCAGGGCTTAAAGATTCATTACGTTATTGTCTTTTTCAATAAAACGTTTAAGTAATAATTTTACCTAACTAACCCACAGGCCCGTAGAGTGAAGGACTTCACTCAGTAGGCTATTTTAGTTCCGCCTCTCAATTACGATGGCTCCTCTGACTGGAGTAGCCCCGCAGTATGATGGACATGATGGTGAGTTCTGGCATCATGTCGGCGATACCTCAAATTACATGGGAGTAAAGCGCAATAAAAAAAAATTCGTTCAAAATAAAATCAGCCCAACAAAAGGAGACTTACCCACAATGATCCCACAGGCGCTAACGAGGCCAATCTCTTTCTTCAGAGCGACTCCAGAGTCCTTGCCCGTGTCGGAGGAGGAATCCCCGGCTGGCGCGGGTGCCGCGTTTCCTCGTTGTCTTGGGCCGTCGTCGGTCATTTTGGTTATTTTGTCGTACAATCCGTTAGAAACTAGGCTACCTGATGGTATGTCTGAAGGTAGCTACCTGTTTCAGTGCTATGGCTTAATAACAGCTTTGGTCAGTTTTTACACTCGCGCACGATTATTATTATTAGCTATCTTTTTAATATTTTGGTCCTCAGTTCCCTACAGAATAATAAGAAATATTTCGCTGCAAGTTGAATACCTCACAGTGTCTGTACGGGAGGCAGTAAACAAGGTGTTTTAGTAGGCTATTTTTTTTAAATACTGTAGCCAACGTCTACCTCATGTACCAAACTGAAATGGATAAATACAATTTTATGAACTGTTTCTCTATAGGAGGGAGAAAAAACTCAGGGTGAAAAATACTATCTGCAAAAGGTAACTAAAACTACACTTATAATGTAAGTTTATTTCACTGATTAAAACACGTGAATACCTACACAATGAGAGGTAATGTTTACAAATGACCGTGTGTATTTTTAACCACTACAAATAACGATAATGCTGCGATACTACGATATTTATAGACTCCCAGTAGCTCTTCATTGATTTACAGTTACTTATTGCGCTCACGTGAGACCTAAATGGATGGCCAGCAATATATTGCACTAAACTGACAGCATATATGCTTTTATCTGCACAAAAAATAAAAAACAATTATACATACACAAATATCTGTCCATGAATAAGAAATAGACTATTAAAAATAATATTAAATAAAAAATCTAAAACCAGAAAGTGACCAGCTTTCTGATTTGAGATAACCTAGTAATTTTAAGACGTAGCCTATATTTTTTCTGTGATAGTATAGCTACACTCTAAATTTGACTAGGCTACGTTACGTTCCAGACGAACCGGAATCGCCGGTATCGGATCCGACTGTAGCCTACGATATATTTACAACTTTAGATTTTAAAGTATCCAAGCCTATCCTATTTTTCTCTTGGTTGTTGTCCTTGTCAGTTAACCTGAATTAATCCAACGCAACTAAACAAATGCATTATATGCCTGTTTCACTGTGATATTTCTGGCAATATGCTGGCTCACGTGAAAGTCACCGGGAATTACGGATCCAATATTCCACTGATGATTGAGTTTGCTGCGTGCTTTTTTCTTTAAAAGTCTTCAGGTCTGAACACCTTTCGCGATTCCTTGATTCAGGTAGCCTAGCCTATGTAAAGAAGTGCAAAAGCATCACGTCGATATCACCCAGGACGGTGTAGAGCGATCCATTACTTAACCTATATCCGATGTGTTTATGGTGTGAACGAACGCAAAAAAAACTGTAATTAAATGTAGGCTATCCGTCCGATTTAGAGCCCGAGAATGAAGTATTTAACCTGACTATTACTTTCTCTCGTCTCATATTTGTACATTGGCGCCTCCCCTTTCTGTCACGACCCCCTCCTGCCCTCTCAAAACAGCCTTGTTGTTTTTCGCACTCTTCCCACCCACCTCCACCCCTCCCCTCTCCCGCCCCTCTTCCCACTTTACAATGATCGTCCTTCTATCTAGTCACTCTCATCAATTTAATGTTTTCATCCTTATCCCCCATCCCATCTTCCCTCACTCTCTTTCTTTCTTTATCGCGTTTTTAGCCCCCTTCTCTTTCTTTGTCCTTTCCAGCTTTAAGATCCCCACATTGCAGGTGGATGTATTCAGGGAGGAGAGAGAGAGCCATGGTGTGGTGTGCCTGTTGTAACACAGTAAAGATCCAGTCAATAACACGGTGACCTTGTCACATCCACGCTGCATGGTGTGAATGCAGATTTGAGCCCATGCAATATGCTTGAGTTCCTAGCAATCTTGAGTTCCTAGCAATATGCTGTGCCATTTATTGCCCTGTTCGGGTGTTGGATTATAGGTCAGGCACTGTAGCAGGTGGTGTGACGCACTGCATTCTTGTTATATTGTTGATCTGTTTGTCTAAGCAGCACCCATATCAAGAGAAGTTTGCATGGCTCACGTTGTATTCCTTGATTTCAGCAGCATATTTTCCTGAAGGATAAACCATATTGCCGAAAGATACAGACAGCTGTGTACCACCTGGGATTTGAACCTTGTGATTGCGTCCTGACCCCCCAGCTAGAATCTATGGAGATAAGGGAGCAATGTACTATCACAAGCCTGGAATATACTCAAGGAAGATGAAGCCATCCTTGCCACTGGCACTCTATCCAATGTCCTGCGAGGTGCTGCCATCTGATTGGTGAAGAAACAGGTCATGTCAAGTTGTAAGAGCACAGCCAATAGGAAGTGCCACCTGCAATGCTACTTTGGGCTGTTTCCATGGTGGAAAACACAGGAAGGGCATATAACAGGACAATATCACAGGACATTGATTTCCTCATGGTGGCCAGGTTATTATTATTTTTTTTTAAATGGTGCATATATGGGTAAAATATTTTCCTTGTACTATTTATAGAACTGTGTATGGATCTGATTTATTGTTACTATTATTTACTAGGTATAGCTCCTACGTTATGAGAAAGTTGTGCTTTGTCGGATCTGCTTTGTAGTCGCTTCAATGACCTTCCGTGTGCACTTATTGCACGTCGCTTTGGATAAAAGCATCTGCCAAATGATTGTAATGTAATGTATTGTACATGAGTGTAAATAAAGTAATTACCTTTTCATAATATACACAGCAATTACAGCAATTACTTAACAGTTCATAAATTACTTAAGAATTATTCATTATTCTCTGACCAAAGAGCCCTGAGCATGTCTACCATGGCCTGCTATTAAATAGCCCAGGCATAGAACCTTTTCAGTCAAACTGCCACTTCAAACAAGCAATACAATATGCCAGTATTATCTGGAATATTTGCAGGCAAAACTAGTTACATGTTTACTTGTAACAAGCATGCCCTCTCCAAACTAGGATAACTATAAGCAGATATGTTTGAATCTTTTAAAACAATATTTTCATATAACTAAAAAGATTTGAATGTCTTTAATAAAGGTGCTTGAATGCTGAGTGTGTCAACATGCTTGGTAAGTTGACATTTCAAAGCCTGCTGTTTTCAGCCCGACCATGTGGCATGAATTAACTCCTTCATCTTTTTAAGAAGGGTTTCTGAATTATCTACACCTTTTTCCTGTATCTGCGGAGTGATTCTTGTTTTTCTCATTTGTGTGAATGAATAGCCACAACAAATTACCCTACAACAGTGGAATTGTAAACTGCAGTGTTATCACATCAGAATTGATAGATTTACTGGTTGTCTGACATCATCTTTTTAAGAAGGGTTTCTGAATTATCTACACCTTTTTCCTGTATCTGCGGAGTGATTCTTGTTTTTCTAATTTGTGTGAATGAATAGCCACAACAAATTACCCTACAACAGTGCAATTGTAAACTGCAGTGTTATCACATCAGAATTGATAGATTTACTGGTTGTCTGACAGTACAAAAGGGGGATTCATATCTTTTCTCCTCTCCAGGGGAGATATGGTCAAGAAGCAAGCACTGACATATGTTGTGGAACAATAAATAAATTATCCTGCTAAAAAAAAAACAGAACCATCTTGGGGGAAAAGACAACTCTTTGGTTGTCGACGTGGCCAAAAACATTTGTGCTCTTCAATTACTGTGCTTTAGATACAAAGATAATCATTATAATGAAGGAATGAGAGACCATTCTTTTAGTGTGCGCTTAAAACTGTGCCAAGTGGACACTGAAAAGCATAAGAAACAAACAGACATTTTAAAAGGTGGACACATTTAGAGTGAAGTTACAGGGAGGAAACGGAATAAGGGCACATTCCCAGTATAGCCTTGAAGATAAAAAATATACAATTGGCTGAATCTACACGTGTTTAGAAATGTCCAAGTCAGTGTGGTACAATGTACAGCAATGGGAGAAGGACTTTGCAATAAATTGTGATGCACTCTGGTTAACTCTGAGTCTAAACACTGTAAAATTGTATCTGTAGCAGACATGTGCAGTGCAGTAAGTAACTGTAATCAAAGAAAGGAATATGATTTTTTTTAAAAATGCATTTTATCCATGGCTTCAAAAAAATAATAAAAAAGAAAAGAAGAAACAGGATTTATTTATAAAACTAAGCTTGCAACTTTCTGGTATTTTAAAAGAGGTAGCCCCAGGTATCTTTAAAAGGAAACGTTATCAATGTACTTCCCTTCAAAGCTATTGAAGTGTAACTGCCTGATAAGCTTTTTTTGTAATTAGCACGCATTTGGATGTGGATTAGGAGTGAAACGACAGCTCATGAGATTGTGCGGGCGGAGAAAGAGGCTGTTTGTGTAGCTTCTGTGTATTTGTGAGTGTGTGTTTGTGTTCTTTTATCTCCCTTGTGATGAATCCAGTGAGTGGTGGATGAGTGATTTCAGTCATTGATCACACAGCAGTAAACAGTCTAAAAAGCTCCTGCCCAGCATTGGTGTGCTGTGTCACGATCTTCACAAATTAGAGCTGGCCTGACAGAGGCTACTCATGGACCTGTTCCTGGGAATGGAATAGCTGGCTTGTGTGTGTGTGTGTGTGTGTGTGTGTGTGTGTGTGTGTGTGTGTGTGTGTGTGTGTGTGTGTGTGTGTGTGTGTGTGTGTGTGTGTGTGTGTGTGTTTGTGTGTGTGCATGTGCGCGTGCGTGTGTGTGTGTGTGTGTGTGTTTATGTCTGTTTGATCTTCCGACCTTCTATTTGAGAAAGGAGACAGACAAAGCCAATGTGTGCCGGAGCAGCTTTGGGCATCAGTGCAAAGACAAGGAGGGGATATAAAGACAGTGCTCTTTGTTTAACTCTTTATCTTTATCTAAGAGCACCATCAGTGGTAGACGTTCTTTAGCTATAGGATGCCTTCTGTTTACTTTGAGTATTATTGTATGTTTACTTATATCATCAGCAAAGCTGTAATTGTCCTTCAAAAGTATCCCTTTTATGGCTCAGTCTGTTTGGGAAGCATGCAAATGTATGTTTACCCAGCCAATAAAGGCAACTGGATTGAACTGAGAGAAGGAGAGAGAAAGGGGGCATGGAAGGACAGAAATGAGAGGGGCTCATTGGGAAAGGGTGAAAAAAGAGAGTGAGAAGGGGAGATGAAGGGAGCAGGAGGTGAAGAAGGAGGGGGAGAGGTGAAGCGCCATGGGTCTGTCTCCGGTTTAAACTCCAGTCAGTTCCCCTGACTTTGCATTTCTCCTAGATTTATCACAGAGATAAAAGTCACTCACAGAGATATGAACTCATGTCCTTCTCTGTCGGCTCCTGTTACACACATTTGCATCACACACACACACACACACACACACACACACACACACACACTTAAAAACACCCCCTATCCTCCTGCACACATACCTGCTCAATGCTCACATGTATGAGCACACAGACATTTATATGTATGATCCCCACCTCTCCCCACTAATGCTACTCACACATTCACACATGAATGAAAACGCATAAAGGCACACACACACACACACACACACACACACACACACACACACACACACACACACACACACACACGTGTGCATTCACACAAACACACACATGCGTACACGCACACACACACATGCGCACACATACATGCACACACACAAACACACACATGCGCACACGCACATACACACAAAAACACACACATGCACACATGCACACACACAAACACACACATGCGTACACACACACACACACACACACAAAACACACATGCGTACATGCACACACACACAAACACACACATGCACACACACACACACACACACACACACACACACACACACACACACACACACACACACACACACACACACACACACACACACACACACACACACACACACACACACACACCGTTTGTTTCATTGTGGTAGACAAGCCTCTACAGACACAGTGATTCTGGAGATATGGAGTTAATCAGTAACTGAGGCTTTTCAGGCTGTTAGCTGCTTGGTGGCCGGAAAAACAGCCCGATAACACATAAACAGGGCTGTAATGGAACAGGCCTTCACGCAGGTGGTCAGGTAAGATTGACAATCCCGTCAGATCGGTTCAGCCACCCGCCCACTCATTGACGTTAAAGAGGTATTGACTGGAATGAAAAGCTGTCAGCTGTGTGTGTGTGTGTGTGTGTGTGTGTGTGTGTGTGTGTGTGTGTGTGTGTGTGTGGACAGAGATGACCTCCTGAGACTTTTGTCACTGTGAAGAGGCTACAAACACATGATGCACTGATGCCCAAGTGTCACAGTTCTGTTACAGTTTTTTACGATTGCTTTGACTCATTTTGCACAGCAGAATTTCAATGTACAAAACTCAAAATGCAAAGTGCCAAACTGACTTTCAAAATTCATACTCTAAGACACTACATCATATGCTGACATACAAAGTGCAAAACTGTTAATACAAAGTGCCAAACTCTAAATCATATGCTCCATTCTCAGAATACAGCCACCTAATATTACAACAATGTTCAAATGCTTATTATTACAAATGCAGATCACTAAATCAATTCAACAGGTCTTTGTAGTCATGTCTCAGTACTTCCAACAACCTTGCCCAGGTGAGTAGCATTGCAACACAATTGATAATCTCTTCACCACTACATAAAAGGCTGCTTAGAAACCTGAATGGCAGTTTCTGACAACATGGAGCAGGTCAGTGAGGTTGAGGTTGGTAACGAAGGACAGGATCATGGACAGGGTCGTGGTCGTGGTCGTGGTCATGATCGTGGTCATGGTCGTAGACCATGTACACTAAATATACAGTATATAGGTAATAGGTACTGTACATGCCTAGTTTGCCTAGACCCGGCCCTGAGACCATTGAGCAGGCCCACACACATCCATCCCTGATTGGTCAGCCTGACCCTCTGCTGGGGGCATACAACTCCATGCGCCTCATACATTTTCTGGATGGGCTGTACAACCGTCTCGTACAGCCAAATGCTCAGATGGTGTTCATCATTGTCTGGGACAATGTAAACTTCCATTGTGCGTTGGCTGTGCAAGACTGGTTTACAGCCCATCCAGAGTTCCGATTCCAATTCCTTCCACCTTACTCCCCCTTTCTGAACCCCATCGAGGAGTTTGGAGGTGGAAGGTATACAATAGGTGTCCATATGAGCAGGAAACGCTCCTTCAGGCCATGGATAAGGCATGCGATAACATTACAGCCCAGCAGTGTCAGGGGTGGATAAGGCACTCTAAAATATTTTACCAGCGCTGTCTTGCCAACGAAGACATCAGATGCGACGTCGACAAAATTCTGTGGCCAAATGCAGCGGAGAGGCAAAATGCTGCTTAAGCACTGAGAAGCAGTTTTTTTTTACTTTACAGTAAAGTTTGTTGTTACTGTAACTGTTTTTGCTTTTACTGTTGTTTTTGTTTTTACTATACAATACAGTTGAGTTTACAGTACTGCATTACTGTATGATTTTTCTTTAATGATTAAACTTCATATAATCTAATCTAATATTTTGTTTGTCATTCATAAAAACACAAGCGCAAAACTGCAGTCTATCACAGGGGATGAATGCTGTACATAATTTCAAGTATTTATGAGGAAATGACCGTTGCATATTCTTTTTTGGAAACAAGTATTTTGTCTTTGACCGCTTTATTTGATAATGGCCATTGTATTTGAAAATGCACCAATAATTAAACTTCAACGATGAACATATCCACTGTTCTGACGCTATGATAAACTTTAGCATGAAATACAATCAAATTTGGTTCAGTTGTTTCTATTGTGCATGCTATATATGATTTTGAGCCCAAGATTAGGAGTATAGCATTTTGTGTTATGACCAAAAAACACTTTCAAACTCTTTTTTTATCAGAAGGATTTTGTGTTTGGCAGCATTATTTCATGATGACTGTTGTATATTGAAAATGCAGCAATGATTTAACTTCAGTGTTTGAAATATCTAATGTTCTGGTGCTGTGATAAACTTTTGCATATAATATTCTCTGATTTGACACTGGTATTTTTATTTTGCATGCTATATTACATTTTGAACCCAAAATGAGCAGTGTAGCATTCTGTGTTAAAAGTTTTGCACATTGAAACTCTGTTGTGCAAAATGAGTCAAAGCAATCGTAAAAAACTGTAATGGGCCCAGGGCCCCCAAAGCTAGGCCGATGATAACACAGGGTTTCAGGTTTTTTTCGGGTGTTAAAGGTTAGGATACACACGGGACTTCAATTCAATTTTCAATTCAACTTATTTCATATTGAGCATTTCACAGAGAAATGTTACAAAGAGGCTGTACAGAAAAACAGAAGGAGAATTGGGCAAAAACTAGGCCTGAACCCCCAAACAGCAAAAGAGTTTAAAAACTCCCCAGTGGGAAGAAAAACACTCGAACGGTGGCGAGAAAAAACTCCCCGATGGGAGGAAATCTCGGAAGGAACCTTCACTGGCCGGCCCCGGTTTAAACTAAGCATGGAATGGATGGTAACAGAATGTAATGAGCCATCTAGCACAGCAAATAATCAAGTGGGTTGAACATTTTACAGTCTGAGATCGCAAATTAGCTGATAGTAGAAAGTCCAATCAAGAGATGTATAATATACAATTCAAAGGGGTGGGGTGGTGCATCTGGGACTCTGGTTGCGTCAAGGCGTGGGCATAAACCAGAGGAGGGACAGGACTGGAGCAGTCCGCAGACTCAGGGCGAAGGGGACTTGAGGGTAGCTGTCTCAGAACCTTGGTACTAGACTTGACCCATCAGTGTAGGGATCTGAACACATTTAGCGCTGGTATGTTCATTAAGTATGATCTTCATAAACAACGAAATCTGCTGTTCTGTCAAATATTCTCAGTCACTTCCCTCTCTTTCTTTCTCTATCTCAAATTCTGCTCTGTTCATCTCCCTTCCTGTATTGATCTCCCTATCTCTTCTGTTATCACTTACCACATTAAAACAAAAAAAATTACCCTAACGTAAAATGTCAAGAAAAACAATTCAGAAAGATTTACTAGAATCATTACTCACTTCAAATATTGTTTGGACGTGATATTTTAGCATATCCCACTTTACCCTTAAATTGTCATTCCAACAATTCATTAGAATAGTAATGAATGTAATTCGTTTTAGTAATGTAATGATGTGGTGCATTTCTCTGTCTGGTACAGACTGATACATGTTGTTGACATGCATTCCATGCTGGACATTTTGCAACTTGAGAGGATTTATTACTGTTGTTGATATTTACTCAACACTACGTAAGACGAGACGGGAATGCGGGCAGGGCAACGTTAGGAAAGGGGGCTATGAAGGGACAGGGAGAGGGAAAGAGGGATGCGGGGGTCGTTGAGAAAAAACGGCGAGAAAGCGAAGCAGTCCCCGAGGGGAAGACGGGATGATTGGGAGGAGAATTACAGGAAGTTGGAGGGGAAGGATGGTCGTGTATAATAACAATACTATTGGAAGGTCAGGGAGACAGAGGAGTGAGGGAGAGAGAGACTGAGAGAGAGAGAGAGAGAGAGAGAGAGAGAGAGAGGAGGGTGGGTTGAGAGGAGGTGTGTAGTACGTACAGTTCTGTGTGTAATTTGAGACACGTGTTTACTGTGCACAGCTAGACACGCTCGGCCCCAAAGCAGAACAATATGTCCAGGCGCGCAGCAGTACTCTGAGTGAGTGACTGCCTTAACCTGCCGTTTGTTTACCAGTCCTGTTTACCATCCTCTCTTCATGTCCGTCCGTCCATCTGTCTGTCTGTCTGACAATCTGTTTATTGACCTGTATTAGGATTTATATGTTCCCTTGCGCTTTCATTCTGCCAGTCTCATTCTTCCCTACTGTCTTTGCGGGACATGGCTGGGTTTGTTTTTCTCACACACTTTATCATTCACGATCGTCACTTGGGCTCCCTCATCCCCCTGAATACAAACACTCTCATACTGAACCGTGGAAGGTGCTGTCTGTGCTCTCTATTTCAGGATAAATCCATCATCTGAACTGGAGTGCTGTGTCATTGTGCTTTACTCAAACAACCTGTTTTCTGCTGTTGTCCCTGGTTGCGCACTCTTTTCTCAAACGTGTTTCGGCTTTACACACCCCGTTCGTTCCAGCGTGCATCAGTGTTGCACACTTATTGCTTCAGCATGTTTCTCTCCTGAGCCTCTTTCTTCATCTCGGCCTCCTCCCCTTGACACAGGCCCCTCCCGGGACAGAATTTTTTTAGGTGCCTGTTTTCATGGAAGTCCGGTTGAATCCAGTTCCTACTGCTTCTGCTTTTACTCTCCAGCAACCCCCCCCCCCCTCCGCCACCCCCTCCCCTCCCCGCCCCCCACCCAAGCCCCCCCGATCCAGTTACATTTACATGTGCTTTCGAATCATCTCTATCCTTTAAACAACTGAGAGATGAAATCGCAAAATATATTGCAAAAGGACAAAATGAAGGACATAATATATGCTTAAAAATAATTGAGATGTTACTGCAATAGTGATTGCTGCCATTATATGCACATGGTGGTGTCTCAACAGTCGGCAACAATCAAATTAGGGTGTGATTTGTAGATCCATTTCCATCTTGCTCTCTTGCCTTCTCCCTCTCTCTCTCTCTCTCTTGCTCTCTCCCTCTCTCTCTCTCTCTCTCTCTCTCTCACCCTCTCCCTCTCTGTCTCTCTCTCTCTCTCTCTCTCTCTCTCTCTCTCTCTCTGCCCTCTCCCTCTCTCTCTCACCCTCTCCCTCTCTGTCTCTCTCTCTCTCGTCCTCTCATTCTCTCTCAGCATGTGACTTTTGCACCTTTGTGAGAATGTCTTTAGTCAGCAAACTGTAAAATTGCTCCACCTGAGGCAAAGCGAGGGAGAGAGGGAAGGAGAGGTAGAGAAAAGGGTGACTCAGAGTGTATGTTTTACTGTCATATGAGTAGGGCAGTGTCAGTATCTCTGTGTGTGTGTGTGTGTGTGTGTGTGTGTGTGTGTGTGTGTGTGTGTGTGTGTGTGTGTGTGTGTGTGTGTGTACACGTGTGAGCACATGCGAGTGCGAATGGCAATATTTGAACGTGCATATGTGTATTAAATGCAGTTTGCATCTCTGAGGTTTCCTTGGGTCAATATGGTTTCACTTCCCCAGAAATCTTCTGTCTCTGTCTGCACATATAACTTGCAGACGGTTTGCGGAAAGGAGGCTGCATCTGCGTACTTGTTTGTGGCTTGTGTCATAACCTGCAAAATGAGCAATTTGGTCCTGTCTTCATCACACTGACATTACACGATTTACTGCTCTGTGTGTATAATACAACTGTCACAACCATTAGTTAGGAGCAGCCAGAGGTTTGTGTGTGTGTGTTGATTTGTATATATGTGTTTGTTTGAGTTTCCATGTATGCATCCTTGCATATTTGTGTGTTTAGAGCTTTTATGTTTGCTTTCTGTGTCAGTTATGAACTTGGCATTTAAAATATCTTTCTGGACACAAATATAAGATACAGCTAAGATAAAACACAAACACACCAGTGCTGAATGTGGTGTGGTCATACATACACTGTAGACACACAATAAAATCATATCTCTCTATTTCCTGGCTCGTGAAGTTCTAGCAAGGATTCACATACCTGAGTTGAGCGTTTACCTTGTGTTGAACCTCAAAATAAGTGTTTGTTTACACCCAGTGTTATTCCTTCAATCTCCCCCTTTTCACTTCTTTCCTTTCTTTAGTCAATGGGCATCTCTTCACAATGCACTTCAGGGAGTTGTTCAACATACAGTCAGGTCCATAGGTATTTGTTGTTGGGTCACAGACATCAGGAAGTCATGACATGCAAAGCATATGCAACCAACTATGAAATATGATACCTTTATTAAAGTTTATGTTAATTTGTCCAAATACTTTTGGTCCCCTAAAATGGGGGGGGCATGTATAAAAATGGCGACAAGTGCTACACAGTTCACCCGATATGGACGTAAAAACCCTCAAATTAAAGCTGAAAGTCTTCACTTTAACCTCGTAGTCACTGTTCCATTTAAAATCCAATGTGCTGGAGTACAGAGCCAAAACAACAAAAATTTTGTCACTGTCCAAATACTTGACTGTATATATTTTTTACTCCTTGGAAAACTCATTTTAGAATAGCAAACATTTTTGAAGCGACGTTTGAAGCTGCTGAATCATTTCCTGTTCTTCCACGCTTTTTGTGAGTTATGTGTGGAACTAGAAAACTCAGCAATAAAATGAGATTTACAGTTCTTTTGCATCTCCTTCTCCAGCATTTTATCCATGCTGACATCTAGTGGTCAGAGCCTATCATTGCATTCAGCACAGGTGGAGATGAGCACGTGCTCCCAAAGTGTCAAAAGACATAGATCCCAAAGTAGAGACATAGATATCGGGTCAAAAATGGTAACATTAGCATAGCTAGGTTTTGTCAATTACAGTAGAGAACAACTAAACAGAGACACTGTGTAATAGATGTTCCTTATTTGGCTAATTATTTAAGGGTGATGTTAATCTTTGCCATTGACCAGAGGTATAGGCCACAGTGCAGTGTAGGGAAAAATACATTTCCTGCTTCAATGTTCTTGGATGGTCACCTAACACAATCAGCCTTACTCAATGATCAAGGGGGGTTAGAAACAAAGCCTGGTGACGACGGCACCGCTAAGGTGTGAGACGGGAGTTAGCCAGCTTACCTAGGTGACAATAACCATTTGGTTCCCTCCCACACCACATACAATGTCCATTTGTTTGCCTGTCACCCGATCAGGGACAGGAACCTGCATTCTATGTCAGCATTTTATTTCAGGTTTGGGGTATAAAGCTTGTACCCCACACAACACTATTTTGTGATTGAACTGCCTTACGATTACCCGGTATCTTGTATACTGTAATGAAGACTATTTTGCATTATAATTAAATTGCTATTGACCTAAACTTTGGAACTCCGAGTTTTACTTTACAAAGGACAGAATTCCTACAGCAGGAACCACCAGACCACATTCACCATGGAAATGCAGGAGTTATGCATGCAACGGCATAACGAAGGAGGCCGCTCACTCACAAACTACTGCGGAAAATGCACCATGCGCTTTCTGTACAGCGGTACATTTCATAAAAATGTAGAGGGAGAAAAAACAGTCAAGACTGTGTGTCAAACGGTGGGGAATAAGGAATACAGCTCAATTTTATTCACCTTACTAGGCAGACATGCAACGAACCTATCGAGGAAGTACAGACACAGGCCCTGCCCTGCAAATACACTGATTGGTTACATTTCATGGAGGCGAGGGCATGGACTTTAATATCTGTGCAAGTACAGAAATATTAAATGATATTCCAGTGATATGAAGTAGGCTACGGTAAGAGCTGAAGGGTTTCTGTGGTGAATTCAAACGTGTCATAACACCCCCCTCTTGACATGCACGGCCTTTAGGGACCTGGCACAAATGCACACAGCTTTTTATAGAACGGGACGACATGCAGGCAGACAAATATTGCTGGGTCTTTCCAAACATGAGAATGCTTGCCTGGCTCTTTGATACAACTTACCTTGCACTGCCTGAACTCACCACAAGAGGAGGCCATTGCTCATTTCATAGCAACTGTGTATTTCAGGATTTACCCACAGGTGCCTGGAAAGGTGCTTTTCATATTTTGGTTCTGTTTTAATGGGAATCACGGTGTCCTTTAAGATGGCTGCTCACACCCCTGACAGATACAAAATCGGGATCTTGCGCCTTATTTCAAGCGCATGGCTGTTTACAGCTTTTATTCACCATTTTATTTTCGTGTGACGCAAACAGTTGGTTTGTGGTGATTTCTGGTTTCGTCTGGTTTTGTGACATACCACAACATAACAGAAAGAGCTTCCTTTCTCTGTGAGACAACTGAGGATCAATCGGTAGCGATGGCATGGATGAGCAGTCCGCCTATTCAGAAAGCTGGCAGACCCCTAACGTCGGGAAAACAGGGGGAAGTGTGTGGGGCAGGTAAGGCCGATCTCAGGCTGGTGCTCCTTGGGGGCAGGAATTCTGGAAAGAGCTCTGCAGGAAATGCCATCTTGAGGAGAAATGCGTTCGCCATCGGCAAAGCGAATTGCAAATGCACGACGAAGCAGGCGAAGGTTGCGGGCATGAAGGTCACTGTGGTGGACACTCCAGGCTGGAACTATGCCACGACCCCCATCCTACAGGAGATCAAAAGGGAGATGGAGCGCAGTGTGTCCTTGTGCTCCCCAGGGCCCCATGCTTTCCTCCTGGCCATCCCTGTGGATTCAGACATAATACAGACAAGGCTGCACGAGCATATGCGTCTGATCGGCGAGATGGTTTGGCGATACACCCTAGTGCTGTTCACCTGCGGGGACAGGCTGGCCGACTCAACCATAGAGCAGTACATCGTCAGCAAAAGCAGAGCTTTGCAGAGGCTGCTTGGAAAATGTGAGAACAGGTACCATGTTCTCAATAATTTAAACATGAGAGACGAAAACCAGGTCACAGAGCTCCTGAAAAAGGTAGAAAGTATGAGGTTGAACAATATCGGATGCTACAGATGTGAGTTACACCAACATATTGAACCAGATGTTGAGCCAGAGCAAGCACAACAACCAAGACAGAGAGGAGCTGAGAGAAATGAGAGTGAGAGAGACCAGAGAGAGGAACAGAACAGGAGTGAGAGAGACCAGATACAGAATGCCGGCAAACATGGGAAAGCACCAGAGAGTGAAGAAACAACAGAAATCAACCAAGCTCCAACCTGTGAGTGCCAAAATTTTATTTATACTTGATCTAATAATTAATAGCCATTACAGTTTTTCTCAGTCGCTTTGGTACATTTCTCGAATCATCCTTAACATTTGCAAAACAGTAAGTGCATTTCTCGAAACAATTAGTACAAACAGCACCACACAATGGATTACCTGCAAAAGCTCGTAACTTGCTCAAAATCCTTAGTTCATCTCTCAAAAGTAAATATTTATGTCAATGAACATGTCAGCGCGATCAGAATGACAAGTCCTTGTGTCATTGTTTACAAACAAGATAGTCAAAATGCTTAGCCATGTTGTCAATATACAATGTTGTCAATATACAGTGTACTATTTTCTGATGTAAACTATGCCTAAGATTTTGATGGCAATGATTGAAAATGCACGCTAAACCGCAAAGGGAAAGTGGCGTATCTCTCTAGGTACGCTTTAAGATTCCCTATCTGTTGCGTTTGGTTCTCCGAACCTTACCTCACCCCATCACACATCCAGGTATATGAAGTTGTGAGGTGGTTCACTTGCTTCCAGTTCAATTATACGCTATATCCCAGAAGATACAAAATTAGGTTTATGAATTACATGTATTTTCATTTTGGACAAAATAGTTACATCAAATGTATACATATTGCATGTTATTTTCTACAGCCATAGCAAATGTGTACAGGTCACACTTACTGTACTGTATATCACAATACAATGTTGTACTGTTTACTGTAAAGTACAGTTACTGTATGCACATAGATGTTTTACCTGTACATACTGGTACCGTAGCTCCTTCACTCTGTCACCATTCCTTTCAAATGGTACACGGTACAGCTGTCTCATGCTCATCTGGTGTCTTTTCAGCACCCTGTTGATAGTTGAGATGCTAACAGCTTGGATGTTTTCAAAGACATTGTTGTCTTCTTTAATGGCACTCTGTATCTCCCTTAGTCTAATGGCATTATTTGCTGTGGCTATGGTGCAAATAGCCTCCTCCTGTTGAGGTGTCCTCAAAAGGGGCCCTCTGCCACCCCTGTGAGGTAGTCTTGCAATCCTATGTGGGAAAAATACAGTAATGCAAAACACAAGATTGAGTACGAGTTCAAAACATATGTCACTGTATATATACACTACTCACAAAAAGTTAGGGATATTTGGCTTTCGGGTGAAATTTATGGAAAATGTAAGTTCACGCTACAGTGATATTATACGTATCATGAAAGTAGGGCATTTAAGTAGAAGCATGCAATGGTGATTTCCTCATCTCAAACAATTTATTGAAACAAAAGCCAACAACAGTGGTGGGTATACCACAACAAAAATGTCAATGTCTCAATAACTTGTCATGTGCCCTTGAGCATCAATTACAGCTTGACAACGACGTCTCATGCTGTTCACAAGTCGACTTATTGTCTGCTGAGGCATGGCATCCCACTCTTCTTGAAGGGCGGCCCTCAGGTCAGAGGTTCTGGGGTACAGAGTTACGAGCCTCTACACGGTGAGTCAGCTGATCCCATAGGTTTTCTATGGGATTCAGGTCTGGAGAAAGTGCAGGCCACTCCATTTGAGGTACCCCAGTCTCCAGCAGCCTTTCCCTAATGATGCGACCTCGATGAGCTGGAGCATTGTCGTCCATGAAGATGAAATTAGGCCTGTGTTGTTCATGCAGGGGCACAATGACTGGATTAATGATGTTATTCAGGTAGTATGGGCTTGTCACTGTACCATTCACAAAGTGTAGGGCAGTTCTGTATTGACTAGACACACCTGCCCACACTGTAACACCGCCACCACCAAAGGGTCGTCTGGTGACAACAGTGGCTGATGCATAGCGCTCTCCTTGACGTCTCCAACATCGTTGGCGGCCATCATTTCTGCTCAACGTGAATCGACTTTCATCAGAGAACAGCACTGAGGCCCACTGGTCCCTCGTCCAGCGTAAATGCTCCCTGGCCCATGCAAGACGATGACGCCTGTGCCTGGTGGTGTGGTCAGGTACCCTTGCAGGTCGTCTAGCACGCAGACCACGCTGATGTAAACGGTTTCGAATGGTCTGACGTGACACTTGGGTGCCTCTCACCTCCCTTAAATGTGCCTGGAGTTGAGTGGCATTCATCATCCGGTTCCGCAGGGCACTGTTCACAATGAAGCGGTCATCAGTGTGGGATGTGGCCAAAGGACGTCCACTTCTATGCCTTTCTGTGACTCTTCCAGTCTCTCTGTATCTCTGTTGCAACCTGCTGATGACACTCTGTGACACTCTAAGCTCAGTGGCCACTTCCCTCTGAGAACATCCTGTTTTAAGCCTCGCAATGGCGAGGTACTGTTGATCAATTGTTAGGTGTCGTCTTGGTCTCATGATGTCAAAATGTGAACAGCATGATGAAGAGGACTGTTTAAATACCAATTCTAATTGAACCAGGAAATTTATTAGTCGATTCATGGATCAAACACCTGTTGTGAATTTTGCCGTTCAGCTCCTTGTTAGAGAACAGCAAGTTGTGCAAAAAGTACTGAAACATTGAATAGTTGGACATGTGCATTCAAAAGTTTAGAGAAGGTCAAATTAATTTCACCTGTAAAGGTTATAGTGCATTTTAGGTTCATCCTGAAATTTCACCCGAAAGCCCCCTAACGAATATCCCTAACTTTTTGTGAGTAGTGTATATATATCTACACTGTATATATGTATACATGTGTGTGTGTTTGTGTGTTACAGTATATGTACAGTATGTATCTGTATAAAGTATATTTACTGTATACTGTAAAATTCAAGTGGAATACTGTAATATCAAGCATTACAGTAAGTATACAGTATTACAGTACAGTGCACATTGTTGGATTACATACCTGTTCTGTCTACGAAACGTTTGAATGATTGAGGACACGGTTGTTCTCCCAACATTCGGCTGCACCCTTCGACCAGCCTCGGCCATTGTAAGGCCCTGATTGAGAACATGGTCCACAATTGTGACCCTTATTTCATCGGGAACATGTCTATGTCCTTGGCCTCTTCTACCTCTTCCTCTGTTTTGCCTCCCTACCCTTCCCCCATGCAGCCTTACTCCTCTTCTTCTTCCCGGCTGTAGACCCTGTTCATTTCCTTGTTGTTCTTCCATTGTCAGAAATTGTAACACTGTGTTGTGCTCTGTGTATATACGCTTGCCAATTGAAGGTTCATGAGATGCACCTCTGAGCTATTTTAGAGAACTGGTTGAATATTGGTTGATCTAACGCTTCACACATTCCCCTTCATTAGTGAAAGTCAAGATTCACCTGAGAGCAATTAATCAATTCAGGACACATTTACAAAAAAGTCTAATAGAAATGTATAGAAAATATGCTTGACAGATTATGACAACTGGTTCAACCATTTTGCATGTAATGACTTATGCAATGAACTAATGCCTAGATGTTTTGGGGGGTAAGACTATTCAACAGAGAACCAGTATAATACATTTTGATCAACATGACATAAGCAATGGATAATGCAGGAAACAGCAGACAATTGTGCATGATCAATTGCATGAATGTGCCAAAGCATTTGCAATTTGTTCAAAAGAATGAGAAATTGCTTTTATGATGTGCACAAGTGACGGGATGATGTGGAGGTTGAACAAGTAGTTTTGAGAATTTCAATTCTGATCTGAGAAATGTACCAAAGTGACTGAGAAAAACTGTAAAATCACAAATATGAGGTGCCGGTAAAAAGCAGCGGTAAAGGGCCAGACTTTCAGTCTGAGCAGTTGCGCTCTGAGCATTGAAGATTCGATCCCCAGTCCTGCCAGATCCGAGTATGCCCGTTGCCTTAAGGGTGCGGCAATTGGCAGCCGCTCCCGGGGTGGGGGGTGTCACATTCTGCCCTCCTATATTGATACTGGAGATTACAGTTTTTTACGATTGCTTTGACTCATTTTGCGCAACAAAGTTTCAATGTGCAAAACTCTTAACACAGAATGCTATACTGCTCATTTTTGGTTCAAAATGTAATATAGCATGCAAAATAAAAATACCAGTGTCAAATCAGAGAATATTATATGCAAAAGTTTATCACAGCACCAGAACATTAGATATTTCAAACAATGAAGTTAAATCATTGCTGCATTTTCAATATACAACAGTCATCATGAAATAATGCTGCCAAACACAAAATCCTTCTGATAAAAAAAGAGTTTGAAAGTGTTTTTTGGTCATAACGCAAAATGCTATACTCCTAATCTTGGGCTCAAAATCATATATAGCATGCACAATAGAAACAACTGAACCAAATTAGATTGTATTTCATGCTAATGTTTATCATAGTGTCAGAACAGTGGATATGTTTATCGTTGAAGTTTAATTATTGGTGCATTTTCAAATACAACGGCCAAAATCAAATACAGTTTTTTACGATTGCTTTGACTCATTTTGCACAGCAGAATTTCAATGTACAAAACTCAAAATGCAAAGTGCCAAACTGACTTTCAAAATTCATACTCTAAGACACTACATCCTATGCTGGCATACAAAGTGTAAAACTGTTAATGCAAAGTGCTAAACTGACTTGCAGAATTCTTACCTTAAGTCACTACATCCTATGATGACATACAAAGTGTAAAACTGTTAACTCAAAGTGCTAAACTGACTTGCAGAATTCTTACCTTAGGACACTACATCCTATGCTGACATACAAAGTGCCAAACTCTAAATCATATGCTCCATTCTCAGAATACAGCCACCTAATATTACAACAATGTTCAAATGTTTATTACTACAAATTCAGATCACTAAATCAATTCAACAGGTGTTTATAGTCATGTCTCAGTACTTCCAACAACCTTGCCCAGGTGAGTAGCATTGCAACACAATTGATAATATCTTCACCACTACATAAAAGGCTGCTTAGAAACCTGAATGGCAGTTTCTGACAACATGGAGCAGGCCAGTGAGGTTGAGGGTGGTAACGAAGGACAGGGTCATGGTTGTGGTCATGGTCGTGGACCATGTACAGTAAATATACAGTATATAGGTAATAGGTACTGTACATGCCTATTTTGCCTAGACCCAGCCCTGAGACCATTGGGCAGGCCCACACACATCCATCCCTGATTGGTCAGCCTGACCCTCTGCTGGGGGCATAGTACAACTCCGTGCGCCTCATACATTTTCTGGATGGGCTGTACAACCGTCTTGTACAGCCAAATGCTCAGATGGTGTTCATCATTGTCTGGGGCAATCTAAACTTTTATCGTGCATTGGCTGTGCAAGACTGGTTTACAGCCCATCCATAGTTCCGATTCCAATTCCTTCCACCTTACTCCCCCTTTCTGAACCCCATCAAGGAGTTTTTCTCGGTCTGGTGGAAGGAAGGTATACGATAGGTGTCCATATGAGCAGGAAACGCTCCTTCAGGCCATGGATGAGGCATGCGATGACAGTACAGCCCAGCAGTGTCAGGGGTGGATAAGGCACTCAAAGATTTTACCAGCGCTGTCTTGCCAATGAAGACATCAGATGCGACGTCGACAGAATTCTGTGGCCAAATGCAGCGGAGAGGCAAAATGCTGGTTAAGCACAGAGAAGCAGTTTTTTTTTAACTTTACAGTAAAGTTTGTTGTTACTGTAACTGTTTTTGCTTTTACTGTTGTTTTTGTTTTTATTGTACAATACAGTTGAGTTTACAGTACTGCATTACTGTATGATTTTTCTTTAATGATTAAACTTCATATAATCTAATCTAATATTTTGTTTGTCATTCATAAAAACACAAGCGCAAAACTGCAGTCTATCACAGGGATGATTGCTGTACATAATTTATGAGGAAATGACCATTGCATATTCTTTTTTGGCAACAAGTATTTTGTGTTTGACTTTATTATTTGATAATAGCCATTGTATTTGAAAATGCACCAATAATTAAACTTCAACAATGAACATATCCACTGTTCTGACACTATGATAAACTTTAGCATGAAATACAATTATCTAATTTGGTTCAGCTGTTTATATTGTGCATGCTATATATGATTTTGAGCCCAAGATTAGGAGTATAGCATTTTGCGTTATGACCAAAAAACACTTTCAAACTCTTTTTTTATCAGAAGGATTTTGTGTTTGGCAGCATTATTTCATGATGACTGTTGTATATTGAAAATGCAGCAATGATTTAACTTCATTGTTTGAAATATCTAATGTTCTGGTGCTGTGATAAACTTTTGCATATAATATTCTCTGATTTGACACTGGTATTTTTATTTTGCATGCTATATTACATTTTGAACCCAAAATGAGCAGTATAGCATTCTGTGTTAAGAGTTTTGCACATTGGAACTCTGTTGTGCAAAATGAGTCAAAGCAATCGTAAAAAATTGTAATGCGGTCAAACACAAAATACTTGTTACCAAAAAAGATTATGCAATGGTCATTTCCTCATAAATGCTTGAAATTATGTACAGCAAGCATCCCCTGTGATAGACTGCAGTTTTGCACTTGTGTTTTTATGAAAGACAAACAAAATATTAGATTAGATTATATGAAGTTTAATCATTAAAGAAAAATCATACAGTAATGCAGTACTGTAAACTCAACTGTATTGTACAGTAAAAACAAAAACAACAGTAAAATCAAAAACAGTTACAGTAACAACTGTACTGTAACTTTACTGTAAAGTTTTAAAAAAAACTGCTTCTCGGTGCAGAAGCATTTTGCCTCTCTGCTGCATTTGGCCACAGAATTTTGTCGACGTCGCATCTGATGTCTTCGTTGGCAAGACAGCACTGGTAAAATCTTTTAGAGTGCCTTATCCACCCCTGACACTGCTGGGCTGTAATGTCGCATGCCTCATCCATGACCTGAAGGAGCGTTTCCTGCTCATATGGACACCTATCGTATACCTTCCACCTCCAGGCCGAGAAAAACTCATCGATGGGGTTCAGAAAGGGGGAGTAAGGTGGAAGGAATTGGAATCGGAACTCTGAATGGGCTGTAAACCAGTCTTGCACAGCCAATGCATGATAGACGTTTACATTGTCCCAGACAATGATGAACACCATCTGAGCATTTGGCTGCACGAGACGGTTGTACAGCCCATCCAGAAAATGTATGAGGCGCATGGAGTTGTATGCCCCCAGCAGAGGGTCAGGCTGACCAATCAGGGATGGATGTGTGTGGGCCTGCTCAATGGTCTCAGGGCCGGGTCTAGGCAAACTAGGCATGTACAGTACCTATTACCTATATACTGTATATTTACTGTACATGGTCCACGACCATGACCCTGTCCTTCGTTACCAACCTCAACCTCACTGACCTGCTCCATGTTGTCAGAAACTGCCATTCAGGTTTCTAAGCAGCCTTTTATGTAGTGGTGAAGATATTATCAATTGTGTTGCAATGCTACTCACCTGGGCAAGGTTGTTGGAAGTACTGAGACATGACTACAAACACCTGTTGAATTGATTTAGTGATCTGCATTTGTAGTAATAAACATTTGAACATTGTTGTAATATTAGGTGGCTGTATTCTGAGAATGGAGTATATGATTTAGAGTTTGGCACTTTGTATTAACAGTTTTGCACTTTGTATGTCAGCATAGGATGTAGTGTCCTAAGGTAAGAATTCTGCAAGTCAGTTTAACACTTTGCGTTAAGAGTTTTACACTTTGTATGTCAGCATAGGATGTAGTGTCTTAGAGTATGAATTTTGAAAGTCAGTTTGGCACTTTGCATTTTGAGTTTTGTACATTGAAATTCTGCTGTGCAAAATGAGTCAAAGCAATCGTAAAAAACTGTAATATGAACTAAAATTCCACATTGAGAGGAAAGCATTTTTTTATTGCATAGATTTTATTGAAATTAAACAGGAACATTAAGTGTCAGAGCGTCTAAATCACATCCTGGCCCACCCATTTATATTGGCTGAAACATCACACCCAATTCTACATGCCCACCTAGGCAGTTCTGGCTCACTTAGTTCTATGGAAGCCCAAACATTGTAACTGTATTCTGAATGTACTAGTGCAGTGCCTGTTCAAAATGTGCCTGTTTGGAACGGGCTGGACTTTATGTTCGCTAGCTCGAGAAAATTTCATGCACGATTTGCCGAGAGTGATGGGTGCTTCTTTTTGGGTATTTCAGGAAGTTCTGCGTTGAGCAATAGTTGTTCTTGTTCTTCTTGGGTTTCATGGCGGTTGGGCAGTTTCGGATGCGGCTTTCATGAGAGATGGTACGCTCAAGTAGTTCCGGGGAAGATTTTGCACTGTGACATTAGTTCCGGATTCCACATTCATAATAGTGGACGGCAAATGGCATAAAGGAAACAAAGCCACTTGGACACTGCACTTCCTAGGGTCCTGAGCAATACGCCTAGCGAATTTCATACGGTGCCCGGTTGTCGAGCAAATCGAAATACAGACACACAGACAGCAGACACGATTCCTGCCTTAATAGTTAGACATTTTGTTGTTACATTTTTGACCCCTTCTCCCCTGAAACCCATACCTTCCTCTTGGTCCCCCAGTGAACAGGCCAAGCGGGGATCTGAAAGAGACTTCACAGATGCTGTCTGCAGCCCTAGAGGAGGGGCACATCTTTGGCCCCACCCTGGAGGAGGAGGGGCACATCTTTGGCCCCACCCTGGAGGAGGAGGGACACATCTTTGGCCCCACCCTGGAGGAGGAGGGGCATATCTCTGGGCCCACCCTGGAGGAGGAGGGGCATATCTCTGGGCCCACCCTGGAGGAGGAGGGGCATATCTCTGGGCCCGCCCTGGAGGAGGAGGGGCACATCTTTGGCCCCACCCTGGAGGAGGAGGGGCACATCTTTGGCCCCACCCTGGAGGAGGAGGGGCATATCTCTGGGCCCGCCCTGGAGGAGGAGGGGCACATCTCTGGGCCCACCCTGGAGGAGGAGGGGCATATCTCTGGGCCCACCCTGGAGGAGGAGGGGCATATCTCTGGGCCCGCCCTGGAGGAGGAGGGGCATATCTCTGGGCCCGCCCTGGAGGAGGAGGGGCACGTCTGTGGCCCCACCCTGGAGGAGGAGGAGGGGCATATCTCTGGGCCCACCCTGGAGGAGGAGGGGCATATCTCTGGGCCCGCCCTGGAGGAGGAGGGGCATATCTCTGGGCCCGCCCTGGAGGAGGAGGGGCACGTCTGTGGCCCCACCCTGGAGGAGGAGGGGCACGTCTGTGGCCCTACTCTGGAGGAGGAGGGGCATATCTCTGGGCCCGCCCTGGAGGTGGGGGCACAGCAGGGAGTGTGGAACGTGGAGCAGGCCAGATCATCAGAGGAGAGGCAGGGAGAGAGGAATGCGGGGATGAGGGAAGCACAGGCAGAAAGAGAGGAGCCAATTGTACCAATGGAGAGGGCAGAGAGGATGGAGAGAGGCGCGGGAGAGAAGGAGGCACACCTGATACCCCCCAGTCCGCCTAACACGCGTACTCCAAGCGGACCGGCGAGTCACAGACAAGCGCTCCAGCAGCTGGGCGAGACAGTGGCGCAGCTGAGCGAGGTCGCGGACACGCTCAGGCAGACGTACGAGGATCAGGCGAGGGAGGAGGCAGAGAGACACGGAGACGCCACGCGGCAGCTCACTGCTTTAAGAGCAGAGTCTGCTGCAGCTGCGAGCGAGTACAGCGCAGCCGTGACACAGAGAGACGAGGAGAGAGACACATTGCAGGCAGAGAGCGACAGACTGAGAGAAAACTGTAAGGAGAAGGACAGAGAGATGGAGAGACTGAGAGAGAGTACTGAGGAGAAAGACAGAAAGATGGAGAGACTGAGAGAGAGTACTGAGGAGAAAGACAGAAAGATTGAGAGACTGAGAGAGAGTGCTGAGGAGAAGGACAGAAAGATGGAGAGACTGAGAGAGAGTACTGAGGAGAAGGACAGAGAGATGGAGAGGCTGAGAGAGAGTACTGAGGAGAAAGACAGAAAGATTGAGAGACTGAGAGAGATAACTGAGGAGAAGGACAGAAAGATTGAGAGACTGAGAGAGAGTACTGAGGAGAAGGACAGAGAGATGGAGAGACTGAGAGAGAGTACTGAGGAGAAAGACAGAGCGATTGAGAGACTGAGAGAGAGTACTGAGGAGAAAGAGAGAGCGATTGAGAGACTGAGAGAGAGTACTGAGGAGAAAGACAGAGCGATTGAGAGACTAATAGAGAGTACTGAGGAGAAAGACAGAAAGATTGAGAGACTGAGAGAGATAACTGAGGAGAAGGACAGAGAGATGGAGAGACTGAGAGAGAGTACTGAGGAGAAGGACAGAGAGACGGAGAGACTGAGAGAGATAACTGAGGAGAAGGACAGAGAGATTGAGAGACTTAGAGAGAGCTGTACAGAGAAAGATGCAGAAATAGGGAGACTTAAGGGGGAAGTAGCGAACTTGACTTCAGATGGTGAGGAAGTGATACGGCGGTATGAGGAGACCGCTAGAGAGGTGGAGCAGAACAGAGTAGTCCTTCAGCAGTTTAGGGCTCTGGTGCCTCTGCTAAACACACTAGCTGAGGGGAAGTAAAGCCAGGCAGGAGTGTGGGTATGGGAGGTCCTTTATTTTTAAATAATTATATATTTCTATTACAGTATATTTTGGAGATATATTTTCATTCTTGATTTTGGAGTTTTTTGTTACAATTGAAAGCTGTCCTGATAATATTTTCAGCACATAACTACATATTGTGTCTTGCACCACATTACCCTCTGAGCTAATTACACCATATACACTGGGACGCCCGCTTCGCTCTCTCGATGCTGGTCTTCTGGTCATTCCTTCAGCAAATAAAAAATCAGTTGGTCACAGAGCATTTGCCTACTGTGCAATTATCTCTGGAATTGCCTTCCATTACATGTTAAAAAAGCACCTTCAGTTGAAACATTTAAATCAAGACTAAAAACTTACTTTTATTCACTTCATTACAGCCTACCCTAGAACTACATCCCTGTAACACTGGTGGCAGGTAGGGCTAGTAGGGCCAGTAGCTATTTGAAATCCCCCGGGGCTCTTACCCCTCCCCTACCCTCAGAACACTTTCTTTTTAGGTCATGGCCTACCCTGATACTCTGTTTCGCGTCTTTGTGTTTTAAATATTACATTTAAAATTTGATCTCTTAGATGGTTATTAAATTACATTTCTTTTCCTTTCTTTTCTTTTCTTTTTCTTTAATGCATCTCTTTACTGCATTATTTGTAAAGTGTATTGGGACCCTGCTGCACAGGAAGATTAATTGCAGTGGGGAAAACTTCCTTTGGGTCCAGTTTGGGTGGAAAGTCGAAGCGTTGTCTGTGTGGTCACAAGTATGCGGTGAAACGCAGTTTTGTGTGAGGGTTTTTTCTTCACTATGACATAATCTTTATTTGTGACATAATGAAATTTATTTAAAATGTACAAGCATTAATGTATAAGTATGTATTAATACTGTATAAAAAAAAAATGTTTTATTGGAAATATCAAGGAAACTGTTCTGTCTTCATAGCAATACTTACAGTTACTAATGACAATGTGTGATTGGATATTTAATTTAAAGCATTGCTTTTACTTTGTTACTAATCTGTTATAATTCATTTACAAACAAATGCCCTTTTAAACCTTTTTTTTTACAAAGGCCCTTTTGCATTCAAAGTACTTCAGTATCAAAAGCAAAAAATATAAATAAAAACACATTTACCTAATTCTTAGGCAATTCAAACATTGCCTAAATCAATACATACTGAATGCATACCTAATGCTTTCTGTAAGCTGTTCTTTGCAACATCAAATAAAAATGGTATCAGAATATCTTTATTGCTGTGTGATTGTGGGCCTATTGTGATAATAATTAAAACTATTCACAAATTTATTAAAAGATTCACAAAAACAGATTCTTATTAGTGATTTTATTGTTAGTTATTATTCTGAAATAAAGTGTAGCAACATCAATGTGGTTTCAACAGCATATTTAATGGAGGGAAGGAAGGAAGGAATTATAAAATGAAAATAAAGGCATTGATGTATAATATGCATATATACAGTACAGTCAACTACAATTGAATAGCTTGAACAAAATTAAATTTATGTATGAAAAGAATAATAGAAATATTGCATATCTCTTACTTTTTTGTTGGTTTTGATTGTAACATGGTTTTAACATAAGCATTGACTAACACATGGACTTCATACACATAGGCTTGTGGGGAGACATGCCACCCCCAATATCTTCATATGGATTATTTGGTCCCCAGACTAGCCAGTATGTTTGTGAGACTTGATGTTTGTCTACACAAGATTAGGTGGTTCAAAGTTTAAATTAAACCTATGCCAATGAACTTGTCTGCCTTTGTATATGAAATCGGGGCTAATATGACCGCCATGTTAATATAGCCATTTTCCATCACCAACAACCACGCTGTCTAATCAACATTAACTGCTTCCACTTACCTAAAACTGCCTATGGCTGGAATGCTTATGATGTATTATGATGATCTTATATTGTGATGTACTGTAAATACGGGCAGTGCTGTTAGTTGGAACTAAGTAACATAGAGCCCTGGAAGGGATAACCTTGAACACAAGTTAAAAACACTAAGTGATAAAAAGCAGTGTAGATCACTGTTCTAGATCATGGGGTTCCGCATGTGTCATGGCTACAGACATACTGTATGCTCAGTGCTCCACTTGTCTGATGTGGTAGCCACCAACCCCCCCCCCCCCCTTGAAAAAGCTTTTTTTTAAAAATTGTTCTAATGGAGAGCTCTGCTGTTCAGTGAAATTCATGAAGCCATTCATTCTTTTGGTCATATACGGATACATAACTTCTCCTGTAATGGAAAGAACCCACAAACTGTTTGCACAACTACGCAATAAAAGAACAGAAGAGCAAAGACAGGCTGGAGGAGAAGAGAGGTAAAAGACAGGTAATATAAAATGTTGCACTGCTCTTAGTGAGTGTGACCTTGGCCCAGCCCCCTTCAGGAATGGAGGAGAGGGCAGGTGGCGGGGGCGTGCCGTGCGGCCCCTTTAAGGTTTGACGTTGACCACCACCTGGTCGTACACCTGCCTCAGGGCGAGGCAGTCCAGGGTAACCATCAGCTTGGTGGGCCCGGCCCGCCGTGGAGTGAACGACTCTGGCCAATGCAATGGGCCGTTCGGAGGGATCACGCTAGTGGCAAAAACATGGAGGCGTCATTACTACACACCATAGGCAGAGGGCTGCACTGAGGACTGAGGGGCACACAGAAGGCTGTGTCCGAATCAGAGCCCTATCTATCTTTTCTATGGTCAAATTGAGTCACATTGAAATTTTATAAACCACTACTTTGCCGCGATTTTCCACACGTAAGATCAAATTTGATCCAAAGTACTTTTTATAAATGAGGCCCCTGCTCTCAAGACAAGAGGCAGGGCTTGTGTTTTGTGTGTATTTGACTGGCCCAATGGCTATGCCCTGTCTTGGCCGGCATCATCGAGGGCCAAGGGTGCTGAGGAAGTTCTAAAGAAATGAGGCCAGAAACGCCTTTGGTGTGCAGCAACGCGTTTTGACCGATTTTGGTCCTTTCCGGAAAGCAGTACACAACACCAAATTTCCTGAAAAGCCATGCTGCACGCCATGCCAAGTGCTAAAGTAGCTAAATCCATTGATTATTTATTTGTTTGAGCCGTTGAGACTGGAGTGTTTCCTGGACATTCTGTCTCATGTCTTGCACTGCGTAAAAACAGGCCGCATCTTAATTAATCTAAAACTACTTGCTGGTCTGTTGTAGCTATATAATTCTTTTGAGAAAAAAGGGCTTCTGAACTCCTTTAACTGGCATTTGCTGTTTACCTGAAATGTTTGTATTTGGGAGTCATCAGCCCCGGCCCGTCCATGCGGAGGTGCACGCTATCCAGGCTGAACTGGAACGGGTTGGTGAACTCCACGGAGACAAGCGTCTCCTCGTTGACTCGCGGGTCCCCGATCACCTGCAGATGGGTAGAGGAACTCAGGTCAGCTGACCTTATAAAAGGGCATGTGTAAACAAAAACAGCACTGTGCAAACTCTTTATTTGTTTTTTTATCTGGAAAGAAATTATTTGGTGCACCGCTACATTCAGTCCCACATAAAAGTAGTCTATAGCTCCTATCAGATGCATGTACCAAGTAATTTAATTTATCCCTTGGCAACTTAAATTAAATTAAAAACATATGAGTAATTTCTTCCATGATCTTTTCCATAAGCCTGATCTACAAAATGCAGATTTGGCACATTGCCGTTTGCTTTGAACTAATTTTTTGCACAAATGGTTTTGGGACCTTGATGGAGAGCTTGGGGACGTGCAGGGTGATCACACGCATGGCAGAAACGATCTGGCTGCCTTCCTCTACGCGGCCTGTCACCATGAAGTGGAGGTTGGACTGCTCCACCAGCTTGCTCATGTAATCTTTAGAGTGCACATCCACTGAGACCCGCTCGGCTGGAACACAGTGGGGACACATTATAATTATAATAATAATAATAATAATAACAATTAGGCCCTTTTATAAATCAGGTCCCAACTCACTCTGCCAGGGGTCCAAGGTCACCTTCAGGGTCTCGTACTTCACCTCGCCACTAGTGACGCCGGTATAGTAGACCACATAGCCGGTGACAAAGGCGTTGATGGTGCGGTGCTCCCCGCTGTGGTTCTTGAACTCCAGGTCGAGCTGGAAGTCGTCCCCTATGCTGACTTCCTGTGCCAACACCTCGACCTTCACGTCAGGCTCGGGGTAGTTCACCTTTGGCCTGTCCATGCCATACCCCTCCGCTTTCGCCGAAACGGTGCGCTCCTCCTCGGTGTCTGCACGGATTCCGACCAATCAGATTATCAAACCAATTATGGTCACAGGTTTCTGGGGCCCAACAAATCAGGTTTACTGTTGTAGGAGTATTTACCAATTTTATTTACAATGTGGTTGTCAATACACTTCACCAGCATGTAATTCGGACCAATAAGATTTAACAGTGTTGGGGCTTGTCCAATCAGATTTACTTGAGTGTCTAAGGAGCCACATCCTCTGAGGTGACCTTTTTTCTGGGCAGTTATCAATGAATAAGTTATAGGTCTTGATAGTTTTCCCATTTACAGATTTACAATTTAAAGGCTTTGTAAGGCTTTGTACAATGTAAGGATCTGGCTTCTCCGAATGTCTTTTTTCTTGAAAATTATTCTAGTGAATATGCTTCAGGCACTTTGGTTTAGCATCGGTGCATGCTACGCATCAGTTCCTGCTACAAGCTGTGCTGTGAAGACCACTTGTGCTTGCACTGAATATCAAGTCAAGAGTGAGTCATCAATATTTAACTGTCTGTAAAATATTTATCTTTTGTAATTATAAGTAATTTATGGAACTAAAATTATGTATACTGGGTTATATTCAAATGTCGTTTATATCCCGTGCCCCTCACCTTCAGCGAATTTGTACTGGTTTGTGAGCTCAAAGGGCTGGTCTCCACCAATGGCTTTAGTCAGCACCATGCGTCCCACATGGGACCTGTTCACTCTAGCCGCCTCCAAGTTCCCGCTCTTGTCCCGCTTGTAAAAAACGACATCGCTGTTCACCTGGGATGGACAGAAAGACATAAATAAAATCATAACAATTACATGAAAGAAGGAAACATTAGTAAAGTTAAGGGTGAATGTTGATTGGATTCAGGCTGGTATCCTGTAGCTATAGGACCTGTCCTGTCCTGTCCTGTCGTGGATGCGTATATTTTTTATGGGTTGCTTCATATGGATTTTTAGCCTTCTGGACTTGTTGTAGTAAACAGAGGAACAGAGCTACAGAGTTGAGGAAGGTGTGAAACTCTCTACCTCAGCGTATATAAAAGGCGCATCGAAGGGATAGCAAATATGTCCATGTTTGATGGCTTGGACAGATGCAGGACCACAGCGGTACAGTCCTGAGGGAAAACAGACACAGGTACCGCGGGTGAGTTATGATACCTCAGTGTTTCAAGAGCTTATACAAGAGCTATAAACTATAATAATAATAATAATAATAATAATAATAAATGAGTTGGGGGGGGAGGGTGATGCTCACCATCGCTGGTCTCCTGGGGGGTTGAATCCACAGCCTGCCAGCCCCCAAAGCCTTGGGGAAGGTCGGGCCTTGTCATGTAGCACTCGTTCCAGCAGTGGTAGTTCCTGCAGAGAAAACCACACCCACGCCTCAGCTCTAGAGTGTGTGCTGACATCATAGTGGAAGGTAACCTAGCGACGGAAACCTGAGGCTTCATGAACCACCTCGGACGAGCCACTGCACGTTGTCAATGAGACATCACTACGAACCAATCAAATGGCTTTGCCCTCCATAGTAGAACTGGATTCTCACATTGCGCATGATCAACCGTGTCCCTTCATGTCACTGTGGCTACACATCGTCGACTGGAAGATGAGACCAGGTGGCTGACCATTAAGCATAAAAAATGGCAGTTTTTGTATCAAAGCTGACCTTTACAGGTCAGATTCTTTCTCTAAGTGCAGTTTTGACATATTATTCCAGGCAGGTCAGTCAGAAACTCTTTGAAACTTGAGAAAGCAACCAGGGCCCATATTCATTAAGCCTCTCAGAGTAGCAGGGCTGATCTAGGGTCAGGTCCCCCTGTCCATATCCTGACCGTATCCAATATGAGCTAATACGCAAAACTGATCCGAGATCAGCTTTATGAAAGTGGGCCCTGATCTCGTCCTCTTTGAGGCAATAGGAAGATGTGTTACCATAGTAATGCGGAGGGCATGAGACAAGGCTGATGGGACAGCTACATAGATTTTTTTTATTTTGGGGGGAGGGGGGGTAGAGGCATTTTTGAGCAGAGGCATTGAACTGTGCCCCCAAACACAAGACTGCACATTTATGTAACACAGTCACTCTGGAGCAGAGACCCTAATTTATGAGAGCTCGGAGCATCCTATGGTATCCATTCTCTTGAGGTTTTTGACCAGATGACTGAAGTCATTTTCTTCCCCTCCTTTTCCAGATGCTAATCAGGAACAGATGGAAAGATGCATTTCCTCTGAAACCCGTATTTCTCGTCCTTGACCCGGGAATACCACAGGGTGTTCTTTGTCCCAGCTCAACACAAAGAATGCTGTTTCAGCAAGCTCATACTGATCTGGATGGAAGGTCTCATAGTAGTTATGCAAGCCAGTTATGAAATAAAGTTTTTTATCTGATGTGCACTTGCAGCGTCTTGCTTTCATTTGAGCCCTTTAAACCCAATACATTAGTAATGCAACTGGTGTTCCAAGGTACCAAACAGTACACTAATTTGTTCTTGAACTATAACCTGACCAAGTTTGTTATTTCTAAATATTCTTTCCCAGTATATTTTTTATGTGTATCATTTGTGTAGTGCACCAGTTTTATTTATTCATTTACTTTGGCAAGAGCCCACAGCCATGAGTAATTTTGATTGGTCACAATCTTGCATGACATCACACGTGGACTGTTGAAGACTTACCAAATGGAATCCTTGGTGCGAACTCTGTCCACTTTCCCTTCCTCGTCCACAATGATGTCGGTTTTTAAGTTGCCGTCATTGTCATGGGCGGAATAGAAGTTGGTGACCACCCTGGCTGGGATCCCTAAACATCGCAGGACTACAGCAGAGGGAAGGACACCATTGGATCAGGATGTCACAACACAACATGAACCAAAGCATTAAACAGGCTTCCAGGCGAGCTCCTACCTTAATTTAAATGACCCCTCTGAGAGATAAATTTATTCATAGCTCTGTGTTGGCAAATATGTAATTTATGTTTTTTTTCCCTTTGTTTTGAATACAAGAATATTTTAATTTCAGCATCTGGAGCATTCTTCTTTGATTGAGGGGTAGCACATAAAGCATATCTGGCTTTTTTCACCGGCTTTTTAGTAAACTGGACAGATTTAACTGGGAATACATATTTGAGGGACAGAAAGGTGTGAGAATGGATGGCTAGCTATGTGGGCAAGGCAGGTCTTTTGTTTGGACATGAGGAACAAAGCATTCGGTCCGTTGGAGAGCGCGTGTGTGCTCGTGCTCACACGTGTTGAAGACCGCAGCGTAGACCCAGCACTGCGCGTAGGCCACGGGCTGCTTGGTGGCGGCGTAGGTGATCAGGATCTCCACGCTGCCCGTCCAGGATGTGGGTGCCACCCCGTACGAGTAGTCCCCGCTCCAGTTCCCCACCAGCACTCCGTCGTCATCCTTGGAGTTTATCTGGGTCCACAGAAAGCAGCAGACACAAGAGAAAGAGTCGGACACAGACAGGTTACTGTGATTCCTCTGGGGAAAGAGCATTGGTGTATGTCATTGGTGATCAGTTTGCAAACAGAAAAGTAATATGCTTAAAGGTTTTTAGTCTGGAGACAGAGTTAATCACGTCTACAGTATTGACTTGTGATTGGTACGAAGACGACATTTACCGCCGCAGATGCCTTGCGGGCAACTTTGATTGGATCTCCCCTGTTGGTGATGGGCATCTCAGCTCGGTCCATGACATAGAGACAGGCATCAAGAACTCCATACTCAAACTATGCCGGGAAGAAAAGAAGAGGAGATGTGCAGAGCAACCATTATTTACGGAATTCACAGTTCTGTTCAGTGCAGTATATGGCATGGCACAGACACAACACAAATGTATCTTTCAAAACCCACTGTTGGCATGGCACCAAATAAATAGCTAATTGGAACTAATTCATATTTTCTTCCAACAACTGTGACTTCCAAGTCACAGATTATAAAGATTGTTTCTGTATTAATACAAAATTTTGAGAATAATATAATGTTCCTGAGCTAGTAAGACAGATCCCAATGTTTTACATGTTTTGGAAGCTGGACTAGTGAAACACTCTTAAAGACTTCTGGACATATGATGACCTTGAATATAATGGGCCAACACTCTCATATCTGACCAAATCAAGAGCATGTGAAAATAGCAGCTGTTAATTAATTACTGGTAATAAATCTCTTTTTGCTGGCAGAATCTCCTTAATAACTGTAAATATTGAGTAATTTTTTCAACAACACACAATACCATCTGCAGTGTATCGTTTTGACATGAACGCAAAAGTACATAATAAGGATAGTATCAACTGTCCAAAAAAATCTTCTGTGACTAATTTTAGTGTACTTCTTACGCATTACATTTACTCTTCATTTTATGGTTTAATCTATACGCTCCATAAATCGCAGTCAAAACATCTGCATGTGACCAAGCCTTTATGACACTGCTGTAAAAGAAAAAAGTTGCCTTTGAGATGTAGGTAAGACAAAAACAAGTGGGCGGTTTAAAGTCTAAAAGCTAAAGGTCCAACTTACAATTCCTGGACTCTTTGAACTAATCACAGGCAAGTATAATTAATAAGCAAAATGTGAGCATCTGGTCCTCACATGCCATTAAACTGATGATTTACTTTGTAGCAGAGAAACTTTTCATTGGGGTGTAAGCAGTCACCAAGGAAGCCATGTTGGATCATAGCTATGGGTGTAAAATATGTTCTGTTCGGTGGGAGAGGGTGTTCAAGACAGTGCCAATTACCTGCCCAAAATTCCACGGCCTTGCAGAAACATCGCTGGCCTCCCCGTGGTAAACGATCCCAGACTCTTCCAGGACGTACTCCCCTCTCTCTGCCTCGTCCTTCAGGAACACAGGGTCATCTGAAGAGAACAGCCAGGTGAGGTGGTAGGAGTGGCCAAGGGACCAGCCAGGTGGTGTGCGTGGCCAAGGGAAAGCCATGTAAGGTGGTGGGTGTGTCACACGGACCAGCCCACTGAGGTGATGGGGTGACAGAACTCATGGATATCGGACTCATATAAATACTGTTGAATAAGTGTTGAGTTAACCCATAACACTTTACTGTATAGATCACTGAAAGCATTTTTACTAATAACAATACATTTTCTTAGCAGAATATTGAGAAACTTACATCTTAAATTTTTTTTACACGCTCTCCATTTATACAGCAGGATATTTAACTAAATCAAGTCAGGTAAAGCATCTTACCTTGCTCAAGGGTACAATGGCAGTGCCCTACCTGGAATTTGAACGTGTAACTTCTGGAGTTACAGGTTCAATCCCTAAACCGCTGCACTGCATTATACAACACAGCATCCCATTCCGCAGGCAACAGCTTTTTACAATTTAATGGTAGTTATTTTCGACAGAAATTACAGTGGCACAATGGTGGTGTGGCTACATAGGCACAGTCAACCAGTTTGAAGGATGTAGAAAATGAAGCCACAAGGTTAAGCTAAAGCAGTGACTTGTGGGCAAATTAGTGTATTTACAAATGGATTTCATGACTATCATAGTGCGTTATAAAGACCTGACGCCCAGGGGTTGAAGAGGATGTAGACATCTCGCTTGGGTTCTCGCCGGGTCCTACGGATTCCGTACGGGGTCAGGACCGCCACATAGGTGCGGAACTTTCCCACAATGCTGTCTGGCGCTGCGGTGATTCCCACTGTGACCATGTTGTCGATGCTGTCCAGGATACGCCCCCTCCAGAGCCCCCTCCTCCCAGGGTCCGGGAAGACGGGGATATAGGTGCCCTTGCTCATCTGTGGGCTGGCACCTGGGGGGGGGGGGGGGGGGGGACATATGCAGCAGTGTGATTGGTCAAGATTTCAATTAAGTCAGTTATAACTGATACAAATCAGTCCTGAGTTTTACACACATTCATGAAGTATTCCTAAATATGTGCATATATTTATGTACGAAACGAGTTGGTACGCCGGATTCATCAAACACATACATATGCTCATACAAGTGTGCTCATGTTATTTTGTGATTAGCATAAATCCATGCCCATGAATTGCCTTATATGGAGGTTGTCACAATTCCATTAATAGGTCCATATGAAGTCAAAATGGCCCAGAAAAAGCAAAAGAAAGAATTTTTCCGACACTGAAATCAAAGATTTATTAGCATAAAAAAAAATAGTTTAGTATTGTCCGTTCCGGTGTCATAAAGTAAATAGTAAAGTAGCCTACATGGTAACGTAAAAAGGCATGATAGATGCAGGAAATGCAGAATCTCCCCATCACACGAGCTGTTAAAGTTCAAGCTTATCTGCATCGGACGAGTGCATTGCCTCCATCTGCCAAGCACTGGGCTGCGGTCTTTCTCGCAGCCTGGAAATAAATGATTAATTTATTAATTTTGTCATTTTGTTTGTGTTCTGTGCGTGCGAGAGGTGGTTTGAAATCCCCGATCCCCTAGTGATGGAAAGAGGTAGTTAGGAATCTATACTCTGACACAGTAAACAGCAATTTGACGTAGCTACACCAATAAGTCTCTCACCGAAGCGTTCTGCAAACGAGTGCCACTGAAACTGTTATGGGTCCCACTCGTCTATGGTCCCACCAGGCAACCGGGCCAGGACGTTGAGCAATACATTTCACATGACATATGAGCTGCACAGAAGTGATGGTCCTTTTTATGCATATTTTGTAAACCTATCTTCGGATGGAGACTTGAGGCTACATTTGTGCAGTACAGTTACGGCACCAATAACATTGGACAGGTTGTCAATTTCACAACAACCCCGCTTTACCTCCACCTGGCTTTGCATCTTGTAGGGGAACTGGATCTACACTGGCATTTGCTAGATTATGCTGCTGACCACAATTGCAAAACTGGCTACAGACCTGTAAGACACTTTAAAGCAAATTTTGTTCATTGGTTAAATGTGTGTTTTAATTAGCATATTTAACATCATATAGCATTTAAATTTTTAGCAATTAAGAAAAAATAGTAGGAGCATTCATTAGCCTACGTTATGGGTCTAATTAAACAGCTTCATAGCCTACAATTGATTAATAGCCTAGGCGTAATCTAAAGTGTTACAATCGTAATTTATTATGTTTGCAATGTGTATTTCAAAGGCTACATTTAGTCTTGTGAATTTAACAGAAAATAAAAATAAATTCATATTCTAATTATCACTCAAAAGGAGCGGTATTCTGAATTTACGAACGCGGTACGCATGGTCCTGAGCAGGTGTAAAATTTGTTCATACATAGGCCTACAAACAAATCTCAGATACGAAAGCGTTGATGAATGCCAAAATACAGGCAAAATTGCTAATACGAACGATTTACGTACAAATTTGTTCTGCTGACGTTTCATGAATGAGGCCCAATATAGAGTAATCCTAGACATTAAAGATATGCAGTATCCCTGTTCTGCATGCCATGTGACTCCTGCGTGGAAGCTCAAATCGTTGTTCAGTCGATGGATATGTTTCGTATGCCATTGCCATGTTGTCATAACTCTACACTGGCAGTAGGCCTACTGCTGGGTTGCTTTGAAAAATGAATTGAACTGTCACACATGCACACACACACACACACACACACACACACACACACACACACACACACACACACAGCAGATATGCCACGGCCTGTTCTAACTAGCATCTTAATGTTTCTCAGTTCACATGGATTTGATCACCTGACTCAGCTCAGTGGATGATGTCATAAAGCGACGGTCTCACCGATGACAAACTCCAGCAGGAACTGGTCCTTGGAAGGGTCGTAGGCGCGGTTAAAGGTGATCCTGATCTGGAACTCCTGGGCCCTGCGCACGACGAGTAGGGGGTTGGAGAACAGGGAGGTGTGGTGCTCCTTCTTGTTGCTTTCGTTTGGCTTGCAGAGCATGTTCACGTCCCAGATGTCCAGGAATTCTGACGAAAGGCAAACCAGCAGGATCGTCATCACTCTCCCACGTTGAGACTTCAACATTACGTACGGCCAAACTAGGCTTTTGCAATATGCCAGTAAACACAAGTCATGGTCTGTGGTGATAGAACACGCCCAGAAACAAGCCCATCTTCAATGCTTCATCCCAGTTTGCTGCGGAAGTGCTGGTATACGTATTTCAAATGTTTGACTGCCTGTGGTAGGGCTCCTCTGAAAAAGAGGCCTTGGCTTCGCAGGACCTCGCTGCATAAATAAAGGTTAAGTCAAATAAAAATAAAAATATATGTTCTTTCAATGACAGGTACAGCGCTGTTACCCTGTAAGATCATTAAAACGGTGTTTTATGGTTGTTACTTTTGTATTGTACTGTTAGATTGTATTTTACACTGTGTGCTGCAAACTTTTAGCTAAGTCCCCTGTGAAAAAGAGGATAAGTAAATGAAATTAAATGAAATTGTTAGCAGGAGTAATATGGAAACGTCAGCATCTGAAAGAAAGAAAACCCCTATTAAAAATGTTAAAAAAAATAAGAAATTTGCTATGTACCAGTGACCTTGATGATGAAAAATGTTGCCCAGGTCCTCCCCCCCAGCCTCCCCACAGGCCTCTCGCCTCCTACTGAACCCCTGGCTATAAATTCGGAAGAGCACAGTCAAGCAATAGACCCTCCTGCGAACTATGGGATGTCAAGTACCAGCTATTGCGCCAAGCACTAAGACATTCCATTTTGTTTTGATTTACTGATCTACTGCTGAAGCCCTGAATGCTGAAAGTATGGACACCTGGTTATTCAAACTAAACCATTTGTGGAAAAACAAGGAGTTCCAAGACAATTAAGCAAATGATGACTCGCCAAACCTGCATTGTGATCAAATCTGCTCAGCACAAAATTCTGAAGCCTAAACACATTTTTAAACAATCCTAATTAATCAAGAGATTTGTGGGAATACCATCATGTTTAGGTGTACTTCAGGTGGGGTTATAGCCAAAACAGCTGCCATAGAACAATGTTTGACAAAATATTACAATGTACAAATGGGTAACGTTAAGAATTAACACTGGAAGTCAAGAAAATAGTTCCTTTTAAGTTCACTGATAATAACATATATGGGCTAATTTCTGCAACAGAAGGCAGCTATCAAAGAAGGAAGAATTGTGTTTTGATAAAATAGCAGTTAGTCATTGTTTCAGAATATCATTGCATTCATTTACGGGAAAGGAACAAACACACACACACACAATCTTGCTGGGACGGTATATTCACTAATCTGAGGAAAGCATGGTAGACCACAGTGACTGTGTGAATGCACAGACAGCCCTTATCAGTGACACACAAGGTATGGCACAGGCTTCTTTCCAAAAATGTGACATTTCTGAACATTTTTAGCTCATTTCCCAAAAACCAAAACAGATTACAAAACCACATTCTGAAATTAACCTGCATAGTCTCTCTCTCTCTCTCTCTCCTTCTCTCTCTCTCTCTCTCTCTCTCTCTCTCTCCTTCTCTCTCTCTCTCTCCCCTCTCTCTCTCTCTCTCTCTCTCTCTCTCTCTCTCTCTCTCCTTCTCTCTCTCTCTCTCTCTTTCTCTCTCTCTGACACACTTATATACTGCGCAACCCCCACCCCCATATACTGCATATACTGTATAAACACACACTCACAGTGGGCTTTCTCACCTGCCAGTGGGGGAGGTCCACGGGGCATTAGCCCAAAAGGCTCAAACTCTGGGGCGTCCTCCCCTTCAGCATTGGAGTTTGCCACTGGGACATTGCTGCGGCCACGAAAGGACACCTTCTTTTTGGGAGATTCAGACTCTGGCTGTGACATGGTTCTGGCAGGCTAATATTTCCTCTCTCACCCTGAAAACCAAGTAAAAGACAGGGGACGGTATTATATTGCATGCAAACAGAAAGACTCTGTGAGTCAATCAACTTTTGTCCTTAATCTTCGCTAATGATTAGAACAAATGTATTTTTTCTTCGCAAACACAGTCTGACGAGTTCAGCAATCACTAAAACTGAGCTTGTGAAGAAAAAGTGTAACGCTTGGATTTACTTGTTCATTCAAATTAATGACAAATGTTTATTGAGTACAGGCCTGAGTCTCTGAATGAGGAAGATAACATTTATAACATTTATAAAAGCTTCTATTGCTCATCCCTGATTTACTTCTGTGCACGTGAAGCACTTGATTGTGATGGTCATTCAATTCTTTCTTTCAATTCCTGTACTTTAAAAAGGAGGTTCTGTCGTGCTCAACGTGTCTTAATTAAAAAAAACAAAAAGAACAAAATGAACAAAACAGCATGTTTCATCTGAAAGACATTTTTGACTTGACATCTCTACAAGAGGCGCAGATGTGGGCAACCCTCACAATAACGCACGTAAACACATTAATTAGAAGAACACAGGGAGAAATGGCATGGGTAGGGAAATTATCTGCAGATGTAAGTCTAGATCAAAACCATGACTGAGCCACAAGAATCATAAATTAATTCCAACGACAACTGCGTTGGGCTGTTGGCTGCAACATAGCACCCTTCGATATGTGCTTGTGACTCACTAACACATATTCTTATTGAGTTAGTGGCTCCCCCTAATTGATGACACTCCCTTCATGTTGTCACTAGTGGGCATCCATCAAAGTATTGGTTGCATCTGAACAGAACCAATTTTTAAGTGGGTCAGTGGGATTGGTCAGTTTTGCGGTTCCTTCTGTGTGATTAGTGAATGAGTTGTCTGTGTGATCTAATAATCGGACAGAATAATAATAAAAAAAACATTTTAAAAGTACTCACTTTGAGTCATCTGGGTGAGCTTTTGAAAGGCAGTTTGAGGGATGCTGTCCAAGCACACAGTACATAAACTAACATCTGACAAAAGTGTAATTAAGTGTAAATATTACAGGAAGATCAGAAAAATTTGAAAAAAATTACAAGCTAGTTATGAACACTTAATTTCAAAATGTCTTTCTGTTTTTGTAGGAAATATATTTAATAGTAGTAATAATTCTTATTAATAACAATACTACTACTACTACTAATAATAATAATAATAATAATAATAATAATAATATCTTCTATAATGTTTTTCTATTGGGAGGGGGGTCTCTTTCTCAAATCGACATTATATAACGCCAAGGTGGAGACATTTTTTCGATATACAATAATTTGTTTCACAGACTAAAGTAAGTGTGGCATAGTTGAGCTCATGACATGAGCAGTCCAACCCATTTACATAACAGTTACATAATTGGTGTTTCCAATTACAGCATACTAATATTGACCGAAAATGGAAAGTTGGGTGTGTGGTGACTATCATAACCTGCACAGTGAAGGCTCTGTTTGTCACAAACCACGCCCACCGTGCAGACATTTACTGAGTATTTTTGGCACTGATTACACTGGGGAAAAATGCCATTGCCTTTTAATGGCTGTTTTAAGGGGGCGGGGACCCAGGCTGCTGTGGGTAGAGAATGAGGCTCACCCCATTAAAATACCTTCCTAGGTCCACATGATAGAGCAATTTTGCTCTGTTAAATTTTGCTCTGCACTTTTGTTTTATACATGCTTTATTTAAACAGCAACATTATGCCAATTGCACCCTTGAGAAAAGTACAAAATATTTATTCTATTGAACATTCTGCTAACTATATAGATATAGACACTATGACTAATGTAAAGTATGACAGTCTGTTCAGACACCACATCAAAGCATTTAGCTATTTTCCATGCATGTTTCATGGATAGTCAAATTTAATTTAAATAATTTACCGTATAAATAAGTCCTTAAAATACTGCTATACCTTCACATTTCCAACACTGGCAGTTGGCCACAGAATCTCAGCATGGCTGGTTTTCAAAGTAACTGTTTTACCACATGTCCCAGACATCACGTTTATGAGGCTAACACCTCCCACCCCTTTCCTCAACCCAAGGAGTCATCCTTAATAGGATGTAGCAACTTCAATTAGCATACAGTCATTTACTGAATTAAGGACACGATTCAATCAACACTTGTCATTCACTGGGACTTACAAATATATTCAAGCATTACTTTTGGTCTTCCCAATTTGGTGACTTCATTTTGGTGATCTCGATATGCACCAAAGTGCGTTTGTGTACAAAATATGTAGCACTTGCATGTAATTGTGAGTTAATGGGACAAATGACTGAATCCAGACCTAACACAGGAAAACACAGAATGCACAGAGGCACTTATTTCATGCAATAAACAAATAAATAAATAAACAATCAAGACCAGTCAATCCAGAGGTGAACATGTTCACGTTTCTTTTTTTAAAACAGTACATTTCAAAAGATTGTGGTTCAACACTTGGAACTAGGCGATGAATATATTGTGGGTAAACAATCTGGAGACAGATTGAAAGAGTTCAAAGTGATACCCTGCTCTTCCTAAACTCCTCCTGTGCAAGGCGATATCACGATAAGTGATAACATTACATGATAGCCACATCAACAGTATGTGACCCAGTTGCAATCTCGTGAGACGTAGAGGAACACCAGTGTCTGAGAACAAGTGCTGTAACCTATAAAATAACACACTCAGCATTCCATTCCCCGGGAATTACAAGCACCCCTCTGGAACACATTAAAAGAGCTTCTTTTCCAGATACGCTTGTAGAGCTGCCACATTCCGTCTGGAATAACCTTGGAGAAAACCAAATGTGAAAAAAAAGGGAATGGGAGGGGGTGGGGGTGAGGGTTGAGCAGTGGACCAGAATCTCAGTTGAACAGATGAGAATAAAACAGCAGAATGCACGAACCCAATGCTCACCCATGCTCCTTATGGAGCGCACTAGGCATTACGCTGCCTGGAGAAAGCGGCAGAAAGAGAGAGACTCTCTCCCCTCCCTAGCTTACCTGTGCTGAAGAAAGCAGTGCTCCTCTGACAGGACCTCGGTGGGAATCTGGCAGTCTGTGGTGCAGAAGCTCTGTGGCCGGGACGGTTTCTGCTTCCACTTATATTGAAGGGGGGAAGGGCCCTCCGGAGAAGGGGCGTGTGCCTCACCAGAAGAGTTACGCACTGGTGCTGGTGGTCTGGTGGTTTGGGAGGGGTGCAGGGTGGGGTTCGGGGGGCTGGACACATTATGAACTGGATAAGGAATCTGCCACCTCTTGTCTGCGAGACGGCCGAGACAGACGCGCTTAAGCCCCCTCCTCGGTTTTGGTTCAGGAAGGGGGTCATGACACAAAGCCTGCAGTGTTGCACATCTGTCACATGTACCTACACGCTGCATTAGCAGGATTTAAAACTTATATTTAGGTGGAAAGCTAAATCTATAGGTCTAGAACTGAACAGCCGTTGCTGTTGTCAAAGTTGATCATTTTGAATCCCTTATGGAAAAAGAATATACTGTAGTATATTGTAAATATATCAAAATTATCTTCACAATATATTTTAAATATACTGCAGTATATTACATTTCCATAAGGGATGGTTAATTTCTTTCAACCTGATTTTGTACATTTTTCTCTAGTTGCAATGAATGAACAGTATCAGTACAGTGGATTGTAACTTGTGGCTAAGAGTCAGTGTCGGGGAAACTATTCTGAAAGCGTCGTTGTAAAAACTACCAATTACTTCACACTGAGAGTAGTTGAACTACAGCCAATATACCCTAAGGAGAAATGTACCTTGGGAAACTAAAATTATCAAAAACATTATCATTATTGTGTTCCCCAGACAGGATGTGTGTGAGCAATGCCTACTTTGTGCACACGGGGAGAACCACTATACAGCTCAGTGGGGAGAATCAGCAACGTGTGGCAATTGGCAGTTGACCGTTGGCAACTATAGTGGAGCAGAGAGAGAGAGAGAGAGAGAGAGAGAGAGAGAGAGAGAGAGAGAGAGAGGAGAGAGAGAGAGAGAGAGAGAGAGAGAGGAGGCGGTATTTGGTCAAAGACATTTGGAAAAAAATATTTTAAGGCCAAAAGTAGTAGTTCCTGTAGTTAACTACAACTCAAAATGAAAAAAAAGTACTGCTACTTTTTGTCATTTTGAGATGTACACAAATTTGAATGTAGTTGAACTACCATAAAAGTGTTCAAACTACTACAAAACGTAATTAAACTACTACATGTATGCAAACTAATCCCCAACACTGCTGGTTGTGGTTATTTATTTCACGTAGTGAGGTTTGGTCACTTTTATTCAGAATTAATTAAGTTCTGAATAAAAGAACTTAATTAATTCCTTAATTAAGGCTGCGCCTTTCCCATCAGAGCAAAGTTGGTCAAGTTACATGGGTTTTTATGGTCAAAATCCCTTTGATCCCAATTGGTAGATGGCTTTAGGGCACCCATACAATAGATTGGCTCATTCCCTTGGAACCAAAAATGAAACATAGATGGACCAGTTATTTGCAATCACCTTAGGGTGTGTGTGTGTGTGTGTGTGTGTGTGTGTGTGTGTGTGTGTGTGTGTGTGTGTGTGTGTGTGTGTGTGTGTGTGTGTGTGCGTGTGTGTGTGTGTGTTAAATTGGGATCTCCCTTTTCTTCTCTAAAGAGGGGGGTGTTCCTGCCCAACCCACTGCCTGATTGATCAAGCATTCTGTGTTCATCTCAGAGTCACATGAAAAAGGGTATAGACACTCCATTGTGCCTCAGTCTGATCAGGAGTGTTAATTGTGACCGACTCCGCAGGGGGCCCAGTCTTATGATCAGAAAGCCAGAGTCCCAAAATGTCCCTGTGTAACCATTACATTCACGTCATGACGTTGTGCAGCATCTGCATGCCTGCATTATTTGTGGGATATGTTCACGATGCAAAGATTATTAGATCTGCAGTTTAACAGATTCACTAGGTTGCCACACCTTAACTGTGAGGTTTATACAATAGACAATTATGGGACAATTTCCATGAGAAGTGTTGCCTTAAAGATTTTTCTTACTAAATGAATCTGTTAAAATAAAACCCCACTTAAACATAATTAAGGGGAAAGGGACCATGTGTCAACAAGAATAAATTATTCTGCAAAATAAATAATGCTTAGCGAGCTGGCCTTGCAACTCTGCTGTTGAACCCTTGAGCAAGGTACTTAACCGGAATTACGACAGTAACTCTCCAGCTGTATAAATTGATTTCATGTAAAAAAATATATGTGGTCTAAGTCACTCTGAATATGAGCATTTCATATGTAAATGTATTACAGCTAAAAAGCTTCCAGAGTACAGTAGTGAACTCTTTACAGTACATTTCCGCAGATGCTCTTACCCAGAGAAAGTTACAAAGATTATATTACTACAGCTGGATATTTTACTCAAGCAATTCATGTTAAGAACCGCAAGCTAAGCTCCAGGGTATAACAGCAGTGCCCCAGCTAAGAACCAAACCCACAGTCTTGGAGCAACAAACTCAGTTCTCTAACTATTATGCCACCAGAGTGAAAATTGAGCTTTAGTATACATAGTATTTTCTTCTATTCTCTTCCTAATGGATCCAAGTACTCTACAGATTTACTTTTTGAAATTGCACTCAAACTGTAAAAAAAAAGTCTAGAATTTCTACGTTTACTGTTTAATGTTACTTGTCATCTACTGCAATGCAAAAACCACTGAAATGCTGTCAGGAGTGGGTACAGCCAATAATTTATCACTGTTTTATTTTTTATTTTTTTTTTGCCAAACCTGCACTCTTGGTGGGGAAAAGGTGAGTCATGGTCAGTGAGCTAATAGTGAATGTTCATGAAAACACTGAGTTCTTTGAGCTGAGCGCTAACTGGCTGACAGACAGCCGTGTCCATGGGCCTTTATCCACACTGCAGGATTGAAATATATGAGTCCACCTGGATCCATAAACATCCCATAATATCCACTCAGACGACGACATCATCTTTTTTTCCTGTTAGTTTCCTTGTTCTCCTCAATTAGATTGCCTGTTTTATTTTTTTCGGACGTGGTGGGGGGTGTCTTGATGGGTGTAACCAAGGCAAAATAAAAATGATGTCTTTATACTTTCCTGGGGGGTAATTTGGAAATCTTAAGACATAAAAAATGAGAGTGGTTGTGTAGTAGTATAATGGGTTTGGGAACAGGGGTTGTAAGTCAGATGTAGGATTTATTTCCTGTTGGGGTGCTGCAGTTTTACCCTTTAACAATGGGATGGAGAGAGAGAGAGAGAGAGAGAGAGAGAGAGAGAGAGAGAGAGAGAGAGAGAGAGAGAGAGAGAGAGAGAGAGAGAGAGACACTGGCCTTCAACACTGTGAATGCTGTTAATTTTTAATTTATTTTATCTTACTGAGCCCGTACAGCAGGCTGTGGGGGACGACTGGAGAACAGAACACTTACAGGGCTAAAATAGCCCTCGCTCAAATTATGATTTATACCAGAAATGCTTTATGTTCGTTAGTTATGGGGGTGCCATAATGTTGTGAGTGTGTCACAAAGTAAAACAGGGAAGCTTTTTCAAGCTCAAACAGAAATTCTGCAACATTGACCACAGCAATTTCAGTTTCCTGCTTGCCATTCTCTTTCTCTTTCTCTCTGTTTGAAAAATGTACTATTTAACTTCCTGTGTTACAGTGTGAGATGGCAAAAAAACATGTGTCATGTGCCTCTAATGCTGCATGTTGCCATCTATGGAGCAATGCGGAAACGCTCAGGCCGCTGAATGTCAGAGCTCCATTCAAACCTGCGGCCAAAAGGGGAAGTAGAGTCTGCATTGAGCAGGTGGGCAAACACAATCAGGAAAAGAGAGCGTTGCATTGTGGTAACGTCAGGAAGGGGGCGGGTAGATGTGCACACTTTTCATTGTCACAATATTCTTTCCATCCCTTCATCCACTGCTTAGAAGCTGCCGGAACCGGGCTGGTGGCGGGTAGGACCACGTCACTCTGCAGCTGGAGCTCCAGGTGAGTCGGAATCCCTGCCTCCCTGCGGCCTCGCCGTGACGTTCCGGGAGCGGGGGATACCTCGGCCTCATACTAGCATGTCCGCTTCAATGCAAAAGCAAATGGTGCTTTAAAAAAACAGGTCCACACTCAATTAAGAGTCAGCAGGTCAGTGACTTAATCTTTTGTGAGTTAATCCTTTTAATTTAATGTCATAATCACAGTGAAAAAAAAGTGAGGCATCATTATTAATATCTGGTGAAATAAAGACTTGTTCACGTTGAATGAGACGTGCGAGCGTTTCACAATGGCATTGTTGGAAGTAGAAAAAGGGTCTGCTCTGATGAGAACGAAAGTATTTTACCCCATCCTGTGTTACTGGCACTTCATCCACCCCCGGGTAGTGAAGAAAGACACAGTGCCTAAATGCTCTGTGTGTATCGAAAACAAACCACGAACATCAACAACAAAAGAAGATAATAGACTTCAAGAAACATTGTACTGTCTGGGGAGAATGAAATGTTTGCTTAACGTACTACTTCCTGTTGCATAATATCTATATTCATAATAGCTATATTCATAAAGTGAAACTGAAAATGGAATGACACTGTCTGCTCATTTTGTTTGGATTTACATTACATTACATTCATTTAGCAGACGCTTTTATCCAAAGCGACGTACAATAAGTGCATACAGAGACATCATCAAGATCACTACAGAACAGACAAGACAAAGCACATCCTTCCCATAATGTAGCAGCTATCCCTAGTAATGAACGTTGACTGTAGTTCACAGTAAGCTGTGGGTAAATCAGCAATACTACACTTCTATTCTAAATACTATTATAAACTATAATAAACAGACAGGAAAACACAGGGAACTAGTAAACACAGGGAACTGATATTCCTAGGTTAGAATATCAGTCAAGGTGGAGTCTGAAGAGGTATGTCTTCAGGCCTCGACGGAATGCAGGCAGGGTTGGAGTAGAACGTAGGGAAATGGGAAGTTCATTCCACCACTGAGGAGCTAAGGTGGAAAAACTCCGCAGTCGGGACGAGCGAGAGCCTTTGACACGGAGGTGGGGAAGTGCCAGTCGCCCTGCTGTAGAAGAGCGAAGTGGTCGAGCAGGAACATAGTTCTGGATTAAGTCCTGCAGGTAGGCGGGGCCTGTCCTATTGGCTGCAGTGTAGGGCAGGGTCAGAACTTTGAACCTGATCCTGGCTGCAACTGGCAGCCAGTGGAGTGACCTCAGCAGGGGGGTTACATGGGAAGATTTCGGGAGGTTGAACACAAGCCGGGCAGCTGCATTCTGGATCATTTGAAGAGGCAGAATGGCGCAGGCCGGTAGGCTTGCGAGCAGGGAGTTGCAGTAGTCCAGGCGTGAGGTGACCATGGTCTGGACAAGAAGCTGGGTGGAGTAGGTGGTCAGGTACGGTCGAATCCTCCTGATGTTGTACAGGAGGAACCTGCAGGACCGAGCCATCGCCCTGATGTGCTCTTTGAAGTCCAGCCGGTCGTCCAGGACCACCCCCAGGTTCCTTGCTGAGCGGGAGGCAGCCACCACGGTCCCGTCAACGGTGATGGAGAGGTCATGTAGTGGGGAGGTCTTGTACGGCATGAAGAGGAGCTCTGTCTTGTCAAGGTTGAGCTTCAGGTGATGGGTAGCCATCCACTCAGAGATGTCAGTCAGACAAGCAGATATCCTCTCCTTAACCTGTGGGGTAGAGGGAGGGAAAGAGAGGAAGAGTTGAGTATCATCAGCATAGCTATGGTATGAGAAGCCATGTGAATGAATTACTGAGCCAAGAGATTTAGTATACGAGAACAGCAGAGGACCCAGTACAGATCCCTGCAGGACTCCTGTAGACAGGGGATGGGGAGCAGAGGGGGAACCCTTCCAGGAGACTTGGTAGGATCTATCAGTGAGATACGATACAAACCAAGAGAGGGCAGTTCCAGAAATGCCCATCTCAGCGAGTGTGGAGATCAGGAGTTTGTGGTTGACCGTGTCGAATGCCGCAGACAGGTCAAGGAGAATCAGAACAGAGGAGAGAGAGGAGGCTCTAGCAGTGGCGAGTGCCTCCGTCACAGCCAGGAGAGCAGTTTCAGTGGAGTGGCCGGTTCTGAAGCCGGACTGATGCGGGTCAAGCAGGTTGTTCTGGCGGAGAAAAACAGACAGTTGGTTAAGGACAGCACGTTCAATTGTTTTGGACAGGAAGGGCAAGAGAGATACAGGACGGTAGTTCCTGACATCAGCGGGGTCCAAGCTAGGTTTTTTAAGGAGTGGGGTTACACGGGCAGTTTTAAAGGCAGCAGGAACATGGCCACAGATTAGGGAGGTGTTAATTTGGATGATTTAATTTGCTCTGTAAGAAGATGACCTGTGGTTTTGGAACAGGTTCAAAGTTGCAGACATTTCATATTGTAGGCCAAAGATTTGTTTCCAGAGAAACAGACATCAGAAGCTCTCAAAACTACTGAAATCACCCGAAAACAACTTCTTAGGTTTTGGGACCGAAATCCCTTTGAATCTCTATGCCATCCATATGATCCCAATTTTAAAGGCTCAATAAAGAGGGAATTTGTAAAGACAACATGGGACATTTACATTGGAATTATCACCTAACAAATGGGCACATTTATCAATCTCATCTGTCAAAGTGGGAAAGGAGTTCCAGTTTAAGTTTGTAGGATGCAAGCCATTGACCCCATGGTACAGTGAATAGGCCCCAGTGTATATGAATGAATAAAGTCAAACGTGTTTTTTTATTTATTTATTTATTTCATGGCATAGGAGAGTGGAAGCTTCCGTAGGTTTATGCGGGGAATACTACGACAGCTGCAATGTTCAGCAGGAAGAAGACCCGAGATGGAGAGCGAGAAAAAGAGGGAAAGGAACAAGGGAACAGAACGAGCATGCCATCGCCCGCGTCACTTCGTGGTGAGTTCTTTCTGGAGAAAAAAAAGGTACCTAACGCTGGTCCCCATGTAGGAGTAAAACTTGAAATTTGAAGTGAAAGTTGAATTCGTCTGAAAGCAATTTCAACTTCAAATAGAATTCTCCTGGTCTGGGTTGAGGCAGGCAAAAGCTAAAGTTCTTTTGAAAGTGTTCCCTGGAGATAGATTTTTTGGCACTAAACCTGGTGCATTGGCACCATTACAGACTACGTGGCCAGGCATAAGAATGGGATTCAGCTGCCCCCCCCTCTCTCTCCTGCAGGTGGTGTGAGACCAGCATCAGGGGAAGAGGAGAGACGGACACCTCCTCCTGAAGCACTGTGTCCCCCAGAGCTCAGACTGGTGCTGCTCGGGAGGAAGGGAGCGGGGAAAAGCTCAGTGGGAAATACCATCCTGGGCATCGGCGAGGGGGGGTTCGCCAGTGGCAGCCCGACGGAGGAGTGTGTGGAGAGGCGGGCCGAAGTGGCCGGGCGACGGGTTGTCATTGTCGACACCCCCGGGTGGGAGTGGTATTACCCTCTCAACAGCACTCCCGATTGGGTGAAATGGGAGACTGTGCGGAGCGTGACCCTGTCCCCCCCCGGACCCCACGCCCTGCTGCTGGTGGTTCGGGCCTGCGCCTCGGTAGATGAGACATACCGGAGGGAGATCCAGGAGCACATGGAGCTCCTCGGGGAGGGGGTCTGGAAGCACACCCTGGTGCTTTTCCCCCAGGGCGACAATCTGGAGGACTCCACCATAGAGGGCAGGATCCAAAAGGGCGGGGCGGACTTCCGGCTCCTGGTGGAGAAATGCGGGAACAGGTGGCACGTTCTCAGCAGCAAGGCCAGGGGGGGCAACACTGCCCAGGTGGAGGAGCTGCTGCGGAAGGTGGAGGAAATGGCGGCTGCAAACTGCGGCGTTCCCGTGGAGATGGAGCAGGTCCGTCTGCGCCTGGAGCAGGCAGACAGGGGGCGGCGGCCTAGAGAGCAAAGGCGGAGCCAGAGACTGCTGGAAACGAGGAAGCTGGGAGAATCCTTGCGAGAGATATTCACCGGTGAGGTCACTCTTCTGTCACTCTGATTGGTTTTTATTCAACACTTCTGAATGAATGAGTGAAATTATATGGGGTAGTCAAGCACAGACACATAAGCAGGCTAAAAAACATAATGCTTTTTCATAAGAAGATCCTGTAACACTTTACATTAAGTTGCACTTATACCTGTGTAGTTAAATCATAACTAATTTGGTAACAAGAGGTTATTACTGAGTAACTCCAACGTAGGTAACATGGAACAACAGTTTGCGGTATTCATAATTACACATGTAAATATTTAAAAATATTTTATTTACACTCATAGGCCATATATTCATGATACACAACAAATAAACCTTGCCTGTTAATTTCACCATGTGTCTTGATGATATGGAATGACTTCATTTTAGCAGGAGAGTTGCAACAGGGCTGGCCTTGTTTCACATGTGTAATTAACTGCTGTTCCATGTTACCTACATTTGGAGTTACTCAGTAATAACCTCTTGTTACCACATTTGTTACAATTTAACTACACAGGTATAGGTGCAACTCAATGTAAAGTGTTACCGAAAATCCCCTTATGACTAAACAGAGAAAGAAACCTTCTTGATTTGTACACTTCCTGTGTAAAACAAAATTGACATTTCAGTCCAGGGACTACTTTAATTATTCTTCTTTGTACTCAAAAGTTTCTATATCTGTCCTGTGATACATTCATATAACACCATGTGATGCTGGAGGGGTAAACTTGCATGGGTCCAAAGAGATTGAATTCACTCAGACAGTTTGGTTCCTTTTTGTCTCTGACAGGCGATGGGTACCAGGTTACCTGGAGAGGGGAGGTAGAGGCACGCTGGCCTCCAGGGCATGGCCGCCACCTCTCGGACCTGAGGGTGGTGCTGTTGGGGGAGCGGGAGACCGGAAAGAGCTTGGCGGGAAATGCCATCTTGGGCGGGGCTCTGTTCCAGGCCGGGACGGTCACGGAGGAGTGCGCCAGCATGCAGGGAGAGGTGGCGGGAAGATGGGTCACCGTGGTGGACACGCCCGGCTGGGAGCGCATAAGGACCCCCGAGAGGGTCCGACACGAGATCCGGAGGAGCGTGACTCTGTGTCCACCCGGTCCCCACGCCCTCCTGCTGGTTGTGGGCGTGGACTCCGACATCGCCGTGCAGGCAGCGACAGAGAACCTGGAGATTCTGGGCGATGAGGCCTGGGGGCACGCCCTCGTCCTGTTCACAGGCGGGGACAAGCTGAGGCAGGGCGTGACCATCGAGCAGCACGTCCAGCATTCGGGGGAAGCCCGGCGACTCGTGGAGAGATGCGATGGCAGGTACCACGTCATCAGCGGCATGGAGCCAGAGAACGGCGCGCAGGTGACCGAGCTGCTGGAGAAGGTTGAGGACCTGGCGGCGGGAAAATGTGGCCAACCGTTTACGCCTCTGACACAGGAGATAAGAGAGCTGGTCAGGAAGAAGGAGTGGAGATGGAAGCCTGTGACGGAGACAAAAAGGAGGGAGGTGAGAAGCAGGTGGAGTTTCGAGAGGAAAGCCAAGGAAAGGGACAGAATGGAGGGAAAGGCAGAGATGGGGAGGGAGGAGGAGGAGGCGGACAGAAGGCAAACAGAGATGAGGGAGCTACAAGAAAGTGTAAACATGGAGATGCAGGAAGTGAAAGAGAAAAATGACAAAATCACTGCTATTCTTGACCAGGAGTACAGACTAAGAGAGGGGGACATCAAGACTGAAAACAAGGTGAAAATGGAGGAGAAAGAGAGGGAGATCAAAGCCCTGAAAGAGAAGAATGAAGAACGGGAGATCAGAATATTGACTGCGGAAAGAGAGATGAATCAAGAGAGACAGAAGTGGGAAGAGGAAAGGAAAAAGATGTCCCAGAACATGACAAAAGAAAGAGAGGAGCTGGAAGAAAGGATTGACGAGGAACAAAAGAAGAGCAATGAGCTAATGGAAAGAACAGCAGCAACGGAAAAACAAATGGACGAGTTGAGAGGATCGTACAGAGAGACTGAAAACAAGGTGAAGGAAACAAACAGGATGATGGAAGAGATTAAGATGCAGAGTAAGAGAAGAGAGAAGGATAGAGAAGGGGAGTGCAGACAGAGACTTATTAAGACAGAAGAAGAATTGAGAAAAATAATTGAAGATAAAAATAGAGAAATAGAGGACCTGGCAATGAAATGCAGTGAAACTCAAGAGGAGGCGGAGAAACTGAAGGAAAATAATAAAGAGAACGACTTAATGTTGGAGAAAATGAAAGAGATTTATGAAGAGCAAAAGATGAAAAGAGAAGCTGAAATCAAAGGCAAGATACAGAAGAGTGACAGTGAAATACAAGAATTACAGCACAGAATTCAGGTCGGAGAGCGAAATACTGAAGGTCTGAAGCAGGACTTTGAAAAGGAACAGCGACAGAGGGAAGAGGTGTGGGAAGTGGAAAATGAGAAGATGAAGAAGCAGATGGAGGACACAAAAGAGATGCTGGTGAAGAACATGAAAGAGAAGGAGAAAGAGATTGGAGAGCTGAGGGGAAATTATGAGGAGAAAATTAGAGAAATTCACACAGAAAATGAGGAAAAACTAAGAGAGCGTGAAAAAGAGATCAGAAAGATGGAGGGAGCACTCAGGGGAAAAGACAAGGAGATAGAATGTACAAAACAGCATTATGAAGAGGAACTGAGGAAGAGACAGTTGGAGACTAAACAAAAGGATGAAGAGAAAGAGAGGGAGGTAGAGAAAAACAGACAGACTTTGACAGCAGGAGAAGCACAGCTTGAGATGAAGGACAGAAGAATTTCAGAGCTGAAGCATCAAGTGCAGGAAAATGAACAAAGAGCAGGAGAGACAGAAAAGAGACTGGAGGAAGAACTGAGGAAGAGAGAACAGGAGCTGGAGGAGAAAATAAAGGAGAGGGAGAAGGAGGAAGAAGAGATGAGGGAGAGGTGTGAGCACAGCGAAAGGCACACAGCACAGCTGGAGGTCATCATTAATCAGCTAAAGACAGAGAATGCAGAACAGGTGGAGAGAATTCACTTAACTGAGAAAGAGAGGGATGAGATTAAACAACAGCACAGAGAGAAGGAATTACAGAGAGAGGAAGAGATGGAGGGAGCGGTCAGAGAAAGAGACAAAGAGATAAAAGACATGAAGATGGAACTGAATGAATTACAGAAGAAAAACAATGAGAAGGAGAGAGAGGTGGATGAACTGAGACGCACCGTTGAGGAAGAAGAGGAGAAAATAACAGCATCTCTGCAGAAATATAAGGAAGAACAAAAACAGAGGGAAGAGGAATGGAAAAAGAAAGATGAAAAGATGGAGAGAGAGATGGAGGAGATAAAAGAGATGTATGAGGAGAAAATGAAGGTGAGAGATACAGAGATAGACTCAGCCCTGGAGGAGAAAGAAAAAGTGATTAAAGAACTAAAACAAAAGTATGAAGAGATCAAGAGAAATTTGGTTTTCCTTAAAGAAAGATATGAGGCACTGAGCCGGGAGAGAGATGGACAGATTGAAGAGATAAAAAAGAGGTGCGAGGACTACAGGAAAGAAACAGAGGAGCAGAAAATAAGGGCTGAGAGCAGAGAGACCGAGATGGAGCAGAGAAACGACATGCAGAAGAGAGAGCTCGACAAAATGAACGAAACAAATAAGAAGAAAGACAAGGAGATAGAATGTATAAAACAGCATTATGAAGAGGAACTGAGGAAGAGACAGTTGGAGACAAAACAAAAGGATGAAGAGAAAGAGAGGGAGGTGGAGAAAAACAGACATACTCTGACAGCAGGAGAAGTGCAGCTTGAGCTGAAGGACAGAAGAATTTCAGAGCTGATGCATCAAGTGCAGGAAAATGAACAAAGAGCAGGAGAGACAGAAAAGAGACTGGATGAAGAACTGAGGAAGAGAGAACAGGAGCTGGAGGAGAAAATAAAGGAGAGGGAGAAGGAGGAAGAAGAGATGAGGGAGAGGTGTGAGCACAGCGAAAGGCACACAGCACAGCTGGAGGTCATCATTAATCAGCTAAAGACAGAGAACGCAGAACTGGTGGAGATAATTCACTTAACTGAGAAAGAGAGGGATGAGATTAAACAACAGCACGGAGAGAAGGAATTACAGAGAGAGGAAGAGATGGAGGGAGTGGTCAGAGAAAGAGAAAAGGAGATAAAAGACATGAAGATGGAACTGAATGAATTACAGAAGAAAAACGATGAGAAAGAGAGAGAGGTGGATGAACTGAGACACGCCGTTGAGGAAGGAGAGGAGAAAATAACAGCATCTCTGCAGAAATATGAGGAAGAACAAAAACAGAGGGAAGAGGAATGGAAAAAGAAAGATGAAAAGATGGAGAGAGAGATGGAGGAGATAAAAGAGATGTATGAGGAGAAAATGAAGGTGAGAGATATAGAGATAGACTCAGCCCTGGAGGAGAAAGAAAAAGTGATTAAAGAACTAAAACAAAAGTATGAAGAGAGCGAGAGAAATTTGGTTTTCCTTAAAGAAACATATGAGGCACTGAACCAGGAGAGAGATGGACAGATTGAGGAGATAAAAAAGAGGTGCGAGGACTACAGGAAAGAAACAGAGGAGCAGAAAATAAGGACTGAGAGCAGAGAGACAGAGATCAGAGAGATGGAGCAGAGAAACGACATGCAGAAGAGAGAGATCGACAAAATGAACGAAACAAATAAGAAGAAAGACAAGGAGATAGAATGTATAAAACAGCATTATGAAGAGGAACTGAGGAAGAGACAGTTGGAGACAAAACAGAAAGATGAAGAGAAAGAGAGGGAGGTGGAGAAAAACAGACGGACTCTGACAGCAGGAGAAGCACAGCTTGAGATGAAGGACAGAAGAATTTCAGAGCTGATGCATCAAGTGCAGGAAAATGAACAAAGAGCAGGAGAGACAGAAAAGAGACTGGATGAAGAACTGAGGAAGAGAGAACAGGAGCTGGAGGAGAAAATAAAGGAGAGGGAAAAGGAGGAAGAAGAGATGAGGGAGAGGTGTGAGCACAGCGAAAGGCACACAGCACAGCTGGAGGTCATCATTAATCAGCTAAAGACAGAGAATGCAGAACTGGTGGAGAAAATTCACTTAACTGAGAAAGAGAGGGATGACATTAAACAACAGCACGGAGAGAAGGAATTACAGAGAGAGGAAGAGATGGAGGGAGTGGTCAGAGAAAGAGACAAAGAGATAAAAGACATGAAGATGGAACTGAATGAATTACAGAAGAAAAACGATGAGAAGGAGAGAGAGGTGGATGAACTGAGATGCACCATTGAGGAAGAAGAGGAGAAAATAACAGCATCTCTGCAGAAATATGAGGAAGAACAAAAACAGAGGGAAGAGGAATGGAAAAAGAAAGATGAAAAGATGGAGAGAGAGATGGAGGAGATAAAAGAGATGTATGAGGAGAAAATGAAGGTGAGAGATACAGAGATAGACTTAGCCCTGGAGGAGAAAGAAAAAGTGATTAAAGAACTAAAACAAAAGTATGAAGAGAGCGAGAGAAATTTGGTTTTCCTTAAAGAAAGATATGAGGCACTGAGCCAGGAGAGAGATGGACAAATTGAGGAGATAAAAAAGAGGTGCGAGGACTACAGGAAAGAAACAGAGGAGCAGAAAATAAGGGATGAGAGCAGAGAGACCGAGATGGAGCAGAGAAACGACATGCAGAAGAGAGAGATCGACAAAATGAACAAAACTAATAAGAAGAAAGACAAGGAGATAGAATGTATAAAACAGCATTATGAAGAGGAACTGAGGAAGAGACAGTTGGAGACAAAACAGAAAGATGAAGAGAAAGAGAGGGAGGTGGAGAAAAACAGACGGACTCTGACAGCAGGAGAAGCACAGCTTGAGATGAAGGACAGAAGAATTTCAGAGCTGATGCATCAAGTGCAGGAAAATGAACAAAGAGCAGGAGAGACAGAAAAGAGACTGGATGAAGAACTGAGGAAGAGAGAACAGGAGCTGGAGGAGAAAATAAAGGAGAGAGAGAAGGAGGAAGAAGAGATGAGGGAGAGGTGTGAGCACAGCGAAAGGCACACAGCACAGCTGGAGGTCATCATTAATCAGCTAAAGACAGAGAACGCAGAACTGGTGGAGAGAATTCACTTAACTGAGAAAGAGAGGGATGAGATTAAACAACAGCACGGAGAGAAGGAATTACAGAGAGAGGAAGAGATGGAGGGAGTGGTCAGAGAAAGAGAAAAGGAGATAAAAGACATGAAGATGGAACTGAATGAATTACAGAAGAAAAACGATGAGAAAGAGAGAGAGGTGGATGAACTGAGACACGCCGTTGAGGAAGGAGAGGAGAAAATAACAGCATCTCTGCAGAAATATGAGGAAGAACAAAAACAGAGGGAAGAGGAATGGAAAAAGAAAGATGAAAAGATGGAGAGAGAGATGGAGGAGATAAAAGAGATGTATGAGGAGAAAATGAAGGTGAGAGATATAGAGATAGACTCAGCCCTGGAGGAGAAAGAAAAAGTGATTAAAGAACTAAAACAAAAGTATGAAGAGAGCGAGAGAAATTTGGTTTTCCTTAAAGAAACATATGAGGCACTGAACCAGGAGAGAGATGGACAGATTGAGGAGATAAAAAAGAGGTGCGAGGACTACAGGAAAGAAACAGAGGAGCAGAAAATAAGGACTGAGAGCAGAGAGACAGAGATCAGAGAGATGGAGCAGAGAAACGACATGCAGAAGAGAGAGATCGACAAAATGAACGAAACAAATAAGAAGAAAGACAAGGAGATAGAATGTATAAAACAGCATTATGAAGAGGAACTGAGGAAGAGACAGTTGGAGACAAAACAGAAAGATGAAGAGAAAGAGAGGGAGGTGGAGAAAAACAGACGGACTCTGACAGCAGGAGAAGCACAGCTTGAGATGAAGGACAGAAGAATTTCAGAGCTGATGCATCAAGTGCAGGAAAATGAACAAAGAGCAGGAGAGACAGAAAAGAGACTGGATGAAGAACTGAGGAAGAGAGAACAGGAGCTGGAGGAGAAAATAAAGGAGAGGGAAAAGGAGGAAGAAGAGATGAGGGAGAGGTGTGAGCACAGCGAAAGGCACACAGCACAGCTGGAGGTCATCATTAATCAGCTAAAGACAGAGAATGCAGAACTGGTGGAGAAAATTCACTTAACTGAGAAAGAGAGGGATGACATTAAACAACAGCACGGAGAGAAGGAATTACAGAGAGAGGAAGAGATGGAGGGAGTGGTCAGAGAAAGAGACAAAGAGATAAAAGACATGAAGATGGAACTGAATGAATTACAGAAGAAAAACGATGAGAAGGAGAGAGAGGTGGATGAACTGAGATGCACCATTGAGGAAGAAGAGGAGAAAATAACAGCATCTCTGCAGAAATATGAGGAAGAACAAAAACAGAGGGAAGAGGAATGGAAAAAGAAAGATGAAAAGATGGAGAGAGAGATGGAGGAGATAAAAGAGATGTATGAGGAGAAAATGAAGGTGAGAGATACAGAGATAGACTTAGCCCTGGAGGAGAAAGAAAAAGTGATTAAAGAACTAAAACAAAAGTATGAAGAGAGCGAGAGAAATTTGGTTTTCCTTAAAGAAAGATATGAGGCACTGAGCCAGGAGAGAGATGGACAGATTGAGGAGATAAAAAAGAGGTGCGAGGACTACAGGAAAGAAACAGAGGAGCAGAAAATAAGGGCTGAGAGCAGAGAGACCGAGATGGAGCAGAGAAACGACATGCAGAAGAGAGAGATCGACAAAATGAACAAAACTAATAAGAAGAAAGACAAGGAGATAGAATGTATAAAACAGCATTATGAAGAGGAACTGAGGAAGAGACAGTTGGAGACAAAACAGAAAGATGAAGAGAAAGAGAGGGAGGTGGAGAAAAACAGACGGACTCTGACAGCAGGAGAAGCACAGCTTGAGATGAAGGACAGAAGAATTTCAGAGCTGATGCATCAAGTGCAGGAAAATGAACAAAGAGCAGGAGAGACAGAAAAGAGAGTGGATGAAGAACTGAGGAAGAGAGAACAGGAGCTGGAGGAGAAAATAAAGGAGAGAGAGAATGAGGAAGAAGAGATGAGGGAGAGGTGTGAGCACAGCGAAAGGCACACAGCACAGCTGGAGGTCATCATTAATCAGCTAAAGACAGAGAACGCAGAACTGGTGGAGAGAATTCACTTAACTGAGAAAGAGAGGGATGAGATTAAACAACAGCACGGAGAGAAGGAATTACAGAGAGAGGAAGAGATGGAGGGAGTGGTCAGAGAAAGAGAAAAGGAGATAAAAGACATGAAGATGGAACTGAATGAATTACAGAAGAAAAACGATGAGAAAGAGAGAGAGGTGGATGAACTGAGACACGCCGTTGAGGAAGGAGAAGAGAAAATAACAGCATCTCTGCAGAAATATGAGGAAGAACAAAAACAGAGGGAAGAGGAATGGAAAAAGAAAGATGAAAAGATGGAGAGAGAGATGGAGGAGATAAAAGAGATGTATGAGGAGAAAATGAAGGTGAGAGATATAGAGATTGACTCAGCCCTGGAGGAGAAAGAAAAAGTGATTAAAGAACTAAAACAAAAGTATGAAGAGAGCGAGATAAATTTGGTTTTCCTTAAAGAAACATATGAGGCACTGAACCAGGAGAGAGATGGACAGATTGAGGAGATAAAAAAGAGGTGCGAGGACTACAGGAAAGAAACAGAGGAGCAGAAAATAAGGGCTGAGAGCAGAGAGACCGAGATGGAGCAGAGAAACGACATGCAGAAGAGAGAGCTCGACAAAATGAACGAAACAAATAAGAAGAAAGACAAGGAGATAGAATGTATAAAACAGCATTATGAAGAGGAACTGAGGAAGAGACAGTTGGAGACAAAACAAAAGGATGAAGAGAAAGAGAGGGAGGTGGAGAAAAACAGACATACTCTGACAGCAGGAGAAGTGCAGCTTGAGCTGAAGGACAGAAGAATTTCAGAGCTGATGCATCAAGTGCAGGAAAATGAACAAAGAGCAGGAGAGACAGAAAAGAGACTGGATGAAGAACTGAGGAAGAGAGAACAGGAGCTGGAGGAGAAAATAAAGGAGAGGGAGAAGGAGGAAGAAGAGATGAGGGAGAGGTGTGAGCACAGCGAAAGGCACACAGCACAGCTGGAGGTCATCATTAATCAGCTAAAGACAGAGAATGCAGAACTGGTGGAGAGAATTCACTTAACTGAGAAAGGGAGGGATGAGATTAAACAACAGCACAGAGAGAAGGAATTACAGAGAGAGGAAGAGATGGAGGGAGCGGTCAGAGAAAGAGACAAAGAGATAAAAGACATGAAGATGGAACTGAATGAATTACAGAAGAAAAACAATGAGAAGGAGAGAGAGGTGGATGAACTGAGACGCGCCGTTGAGGAAGGAGAGGAGAAAATAACAGCATCTCTGCAGAAATATGAGGAAGAACAAAAACAGAGGGAAGAGGAATGGAAAGAGAAAGATGAAAAGACGGAGAGAGAGATGGAGGAGATAAAAGAGATGTATGAGGAGAAAATGAAGGTGAGGGATACAGAGATAGACTCAGCCCTGGAGGAGAAAGAAAAAGTGATTAATGAACTAACACAAAAGTACAAAGAGAGCGAGAGAAATTTGGTTTGCCTTAGAGAGAGATATGAGGCACTGAGCCGGGAGAGAGATGGACAGATTGAAGAGATAAAAAAGAGGTGCGAGGACTACAGGAAAGAAATCGATGAGCAAAAAACAAGGGCTGAGAGCAGAGAGACAGAGGTCAGAGAACTGATGACTAATTATGAGGAGCAAAGGAGACATATGCACACAGAAAATGAGAAGAAGCTGAATGAGCGAGAAACAGAGATCGGGGAGATGGAGGGAGCGCTCAGAGAAAAAGACAAAGAGATGGAACAGATAAAGATGGAGCTGAAGGAGTTCCAAAAGAGGAACGGAAAGGAAAGGAGAGAGGTGGACGAAGCATGGATGGGAAGCGTCATTGAGGAAAGAGAGGGAGGAGACCGCAGTTTCTCTACAGAAGTATGAGGAAGGACAAAAACAGAGGGAAGACCTGTGGAAAGAGAAATATGAAAAGATGGAGAGGGAGATGAAGGAGGCAAAGCAGATTTATGAGGAGAAATTGAAGGTGATAGAGACAGAGGTGGAGATAAAAGACAGGTGCTTTAATGAACTGAAACAGAAGTATGAGCACAGTGAGGAACACTTGGTTTCTGTTAAAGTGGGGTACAAAGACACTCAGGAGAACATAGAGAAACTACAGGCAGTGCTGTTGCAAAGAGAGACTGAGCTGGGAGAGGTCAGAGAGAGGTGTGAGGGATACAAAAAGAAACTAGAAGTGCTGAAAGGGGCCATTTCTGAGAAAGATTGGAACAATCCAAATTACCAAGAGGAACTCAAGATCAAGGAAGGAATAATAACATGTATAGATGGAGAAGACGATAACGGGCCAGAGAGAAACAGACAACTTCTGGAGGAAAGCACAAGGCAGAGAGATGCAGAGATAAACCAAATTCCCAAGCCGAAGGAAGAAGATGTTGGAGAGTTGAGGCGCGCCATTGAAGAGAAAGAGAAGGAATTCACAGAGAAAGAATTATATTATAAAGTAGAAGCAAAAACCAGAGAGGAAGAGGTGATGGTGATGGTATCAGAGAGGGAGGCTGTGATTCAAGAATTAAAAAGGATCTGTGAGAAGAAAGCGAGGGAGATTAATGATATGGTCAAAACTCACGAAATGGAGACAAACAAGAAAGAGTCCGAATTTTACCGCAAACTCAAAGTGACTGAGGATCAGCTCAAAGAGCTACAACTGAGGTACGTAGAAAGAGGGAGGGAAATGGAGGACATGTTAGAAATGCACAAAAACGCGAAAAGAGGAGCAGAGGAATTATTCACAGTGTATCAGGGGGTGGGGAACAGAGGCAGAGAAAAAGACACAGAAGAACCAAGACAAATGTGTGAGGATGAAAAGAAAGACATGGAAGGTCCACGGGGACAAAGCTCCTGGGAAACGATTGCTAGGCAGAGTCAGGAATACGAGGTGCAACGGAGGCAAGAGGAAGGAGACGAGGCCAAACTTCTGGAAGAAACTGTGAAAATCGCCCCAGATCAGGGGGGGAACATCCAAAATCATCTCAGATCCGGCAGAAACAGGACAAATCACCAACAGTCTGGCCGAAGAACTCAAATTTACCTCAGATAAGGAGGGCTTCACTCAGCATTATGTAGAAGCAGAAGAAATATCACCAAGTCAGATGGAGAGGGATAAAATCAACCAACAGCAGAATAAAAACCAGCATAAACACCCAAAATGAGGAGGAAGTGGACAAAATTGATGCCGAACAAGGTGACACTGCAGCATTATCCATAAAAGCAGGCAAGATGGAGGAAAGAGAAGCAGGGGTCAAAAAAGAGAAGCAGGAGCTAATAGAAGAGGTAGGCAAGCCCAAACAGAAGAATGAAAGACACAGAGTGAGGAAAGGCTCGAAAGAGAAGAATCCCAACCTTCACGGCGACGGCGAGACGGTCAATGACCTCCCGCCGAACAAGGAGGTGAGAGAGAGGAGGATTTCCAAAAGAGAGAGTAAGGACCCTGAGCAACAGAGAGAGGAGGAGAGGAGGGCACAGAAGGACATGACTGAGCGCAGTGCAGTATGTGAGGAAAGAAGCTTCCGGAAACAGGCGAAGGAGATGAGAAAGAGAGAGGATCTGAGAAAGGAGATGGAGCTGAAGGTACCTAAACCACCTCAAAGACAGAGCCCTACTAAACCAGCTGCATGTAAGTCCCTCCCATATGGTGCTTTAGTACTTCATATGTTAAAAACTACTGTAAATAATACTGTAACGTCTTTGCATCCATTACAGCTAATGTCATTTCTTCACACTTAATTATGCGATACACATAAAAGGATTCCATGGATTTGCTCTAAAAGGCTTATTGTTAGTTGTCAGCAGAGGACTCAAGGGGAATCTTACACGCTTCCTCCATTAACATGTTAGATTTTATTGTGCTTTTCACCCTCTCAATATAGGAAATCTGTACTATATCTGACCATGAAGTGTTGCAGTGGGAGTAAAGTTGGAAACATCCCATCTACACTAATTGCTCGTAATCACATCACTATTGGCTATTCTCTGTTCTCAGTATAACATTGTTCCACATTTATTTACCCACAGTGTCATACCTGCTGTAATATGTATCAATTTTGTGAAATATCTCTCTGTGACAATTACATTTTTTACGAGTGCAATAAGCAATTCATTTTCATGGATGATTTTCAAATCCAGATAACTGTTAACTAGTATCAAGTACACAGCCTCACAATATGCCTGCTCTTTTTGCTTCAGTGATTGTTGAAGGTAGCCCTGAAGAGCCTCCCACTCCAGTTTCCCCAGGATTCCCTCTGTCTCCAGAGTCCCCACTATTCCCAGAATCTCACCGTCCGTCTGAGCTGAGGCTGGTTCTGCTGGGAGAGAGCTGGGCCTTTAACAGCTCGGCTGGAAACAGCATCTTGGACAAAAAGGAGGCTGTGACGGAGGAGGGCGCAGTGAGGTCGGGCCAGGCGGCCGGGAGGCGGGTCTCTCTTGTCGAAGTGACAGGGCCGAAGTGGTACCTCGGGGGGCGGGGCTGCAGATGGCGCACTGCGCGGGGCGGCTCTTTGCTCCCCGGGCCCTCACGCCTTCCTCCTGGTCATCCCAGCGTACCTCTCTTTCACAGCGAGCTACGGCAGGGCGGTGAATCTCCGCATGGACACGCTTGGCAAGCGGGTCTGGAAGCACACGGTGGTGCTGTTCACCTGGGCGGAAGCTTTGGGGGAGAGCATCGATCAGCACATTCTGAGGAGCGAGGGCCTTAGTAGGCTGGTGCAGAGGTGCGGGAACAGGTACCTCACCCTACACAGCTGGAGGAACACCACGCAGGTTTCTCAGCTGCTGGAGAAGGTGGAGAAGATGGTGGTGGCAAACGGGGGTGGGTTTTACAGCTGGGCGGCATCAGAGGAAGAGGAGGAGGCGGAGCTGGAGGAGGAGGAGGAGGAGGAGGGGGCAGGAGGAAGAACTGAAGCAGACAGGACAGCTGGAGAAAGGATGGAATGGAGTGAGAGAAAATGGGCAGAGAAGAAAACCAAAGATGATGAGGAAACCAGAGAGACAGACGAGGATGGGAGGATTGTGGAGAGCCTCAGTGGATTTTCTGCTTCAAGCTTTGAGGGACTGCAGGAAAAGGACAAAGAGGAGGACGAAGCGTTGCTCTTCAACCCACCCACAGAGCCACAAACGCCGATGTGGAGCCAGACACCCCACTGCTCTTTACTTTGAACTCTAATAGACACATGCAATAAGTCGATGGGAGCTCAGCTCAGGTTTTGCTTGAGTTTGTGAATTATTCATCAATAGAATTCAAATCTATATTTCTGGTGTTATTGGTTCCTTTTCACCACAATATTATGCTCAACCAATTTTTAAAGCTCTTTTTGCATGAACTACAGGTTCGTTTTTTCAATTCCAGTTTTTTTACGTGTATATTTCTTATTGTTACCAAAGAATAATATTGTTGTGCCCAATGATTATTCATTACAAATTTTAAAGATTTCTATTTTGTAAATATGAAAATAATCTGTATTTCTGTGAAGCTATAATTCAGAGATTCTAGTCACAGATGTGGTGGCTCTTTAAGTGTTGTGATATTATTTAAAAAAGCAAACTATTACCATCTCATTGAAGTTGTCTCTTTTCATTTAACCTGAAATATCTACACTTTCCAGATACACATTTATCATAGGAAACACTGTGGCATAGTAACTATGCAGTGGGGCTTGTACTGTTGCTGTACCCTTACAACAACAACAACAACAACAACAACAACAATAATAATGATAATAATAATAATAATAATACAGTTTATATATATAGCACCTTTCATACAAAGATTTTCAGCTCAAAGTGCTTTACAGTAAGCAGAGATTAAATAAAATATGAAGATAAAATAGTGAGCGATAATTGCAAATTAAGCAAGTTAAGATAACAATGAATAAAAGGGTAAGCAGGTAAGATCAATATAAGGCAGAAAATAAATAAATACAATAGTAAATAAATAAATATTTAGGAAAATCAAGAGAATAATACAGTGCACAATTTCAAAGTTAAAATACTAAAATTTAAAATGTAAAAAGGCATTTCTGCAGGTATTTTAAGTAAAAGCTAAAGTAAAAAGGTGAGTTTTAAGAAGCTTTTAAAAAATTACTACAGAACCTGCCTCTTTAATGTGAAATTATTCCACAGTTTAGGTGCATAAAAACAAAAGCTACAAAAGATCATTAACATAAATTTCATGGTAAATAAACTGAAATATACAAGTGTATGCAGTAACTAAAAAACAACAACAAATAATATTAAATAAGTGTAAAGTTTCCCTGGATAAGTGTATCTTCCAAATGAACCACAATTAGTTAAAGGGAATTAGTATAAGGCTCAAGATGTTGTAAAGTGTTAGCTGTTCAGAAGCAGTGGCTATAATCAAACACAGTGGAGATTTGATCTTCAAACAGCAACATTAGAATCCATATGTTTTGTCATATGGAAATGTTTTATATGTGATATCATATATTGTATTATTCATATTTTACTGAAACATAAATAACTAAAACCCACAATCATATAAGAGGATGTTTTGTCCAGGGGTTAAAGTATTAATATAATTATTTGACCCAAGTTTTATGACACAACTGGTGAGGTTAGCAGACTTAGCATCGTAGCATCCTACTGTAGAGAGAATACTACACAAGAGAGAATACTATTTTTCTAATGTTTGTGTCTCTCATATTCCACTAGAGGGAGACAGTAGCCACGGCGCTTGCACTTTTACACAGGAAGCAGTTACTGAGTCAGTAATGGTGCTGTCCTTGTGAACTACACAAGTAGTCTGTGACTGATAGGGACAATGTCGCGAAATAGGAGAAGCACTCTAATATTCGCAGGTTTTATAACAGCGGTCGCAGCCGCTTTCTATCCGATATTTTTCCATCCTCTCTCACACGTAAATGACTACAGTAAGTAGCCGATCTAAGTTACTCATTTCGTTTGCTGTGCTAATTTTGATGTTGCGCTTATTTCGTAGCACTATGGAGCAGTGAGCGTAATGTTTCAACCCTGGATCCAGTCAGTACTTACTGAACCAGTCAAACCGATAAGCGTATCCCTTTTCTGTGCTATATATGCTGGAACTGATGGATAGCCACAGTTTTATGTCATTTCTGGCTCGCCACGTTGCTTACGTTAGCCAGCTAACCGATCACCTGTAAGTTCAATTAGTTAGCTGGATAGTTAGCAATATGAGTCCCTAGCCTTAATCATTTACCCTTTTAAACAGAACAAGTTCAGAGCGTAAACCGAGCTGGAATCAATCAAGCGGATGTCCAACCCGTAGGTAAGTAACGTTAGGCTACCTGCGGGGGCCAACTGTACAGTGACCACAACTGTCACAACCTCAGGGATACAGTCTATGGTTGTTACACCTGCAGCGTGGGATTAATCAAAAGTACAATGCAAGGTGATAGGTGATAAGTAGCCTAGCTTTTTAACTCACGGAATCAATGTAGTAATTATTGTAACCAAACGTTACGCATGCAATTAGATAGCTATTATTTTTGCAAAAATGCTTGCCACGCATTGTTGCAGTGAAAATATATGACACGAGAGCCCCTGTTAGCTCGTTATTATCGGCAGGGCAATATAGGCTAATAACAACACAATAAATAAATATTCAAATCTATAAATCTTTATTATTAATATAAACCTTTACAAAGGACAGCATGAGATGGTAAACTGGTATGCCCTGTGCACCTGTAGAGATTGTGCATTAAAAAGTGACCATGTATTAATGTATGTCCACACCCGTATGGTTATTTAATCAGAGGTGAAAGCTTAAGCCCTCGAGCCCTGAGAAGCGGTCTACAGCATCTCAGGCAGATGCTCTCAGCAGTAGGGAACTGGTCACCCCAAAGTCACCTCTGTATTTGTGTGTTCTTCCTCCAGGGGTGAAGATATGGTCTGATCCATACAAGTCCAAATGAAGGCCGTGAAGGCAGAGATCCTTGCTGCTGTGAGGAGGAGGAAGAGGACGAGGATGAGGGGGAAGAGGTGGATATCTGAGCAGTTGCCCGGCTTGATGCAGGGTTGATTTTTAATCAGGGCACCAATGCTTATGAGGAGGTGAAGTCAGGAGCTGTATTAAAATAACCAGCAACCTTTTGTTAGTGCATCACAGACTATTTCAGGATGAACTGTCTCACAAGGATCAAGGGGGCAATCCGTTTTCAGAAGGTTTTCTGAAAATGCATACATTAGTATCATAATGTCTAGCGTTTGTGGAGGCTGCACTGATTTCATTTGTTGTTCCTGTTCAGTAAATTATGGGATTAAGGGATTCACTACTTTCTCCAGTGCCCCTTTTTTCAATTATTTAAATCTTTTGGAGTGGAGTGAGAACATGACCACTTCTCAAAGTTGTCAAACTCACCTCACACACAGATCTGCTCTGACACTACACCTGCTCACCGAGACCAAAGGCTGGGCGGGGCTTGTGTCCATGGCAGTGCAGAGTGCGCCAGCCCCAGTGCACCTGGACAGCCAATCCAGCCCCACCTTTTTTTTTTTACTTTCTAGCTTGTGAATCAGCAAATATTGTTTCTGCATCATCAAGTCCTAACTGTCTTTGAATCTGAGTTGAAGTTTGCGCGTCATGGCACCCATTAACAACACAAACATGGTCTTCTGCATTGTTTTAGTATTATTAGTATTCATATGTTTTGCCATTATTATCAACAAAGGCCAGTCGTAATAACATATTGGGATGGCAGGTATTCCATCTGCCAAGTTACGGCTTGGTGGGGCATGCCCCATGCCTATACAGCAGTGGTTCCCAACGTCGGTCCTCGGGGACCACTGTGTATGCTGGTTTTCGTTCCAACCACAATTGCAATCCCGGAATTTTAACAAGCTGTCAATTGTTCTTAATTAGGTGTTTGTCATATTTAGGGGGATTATTTACCTTCTTAAGCCACATTATGTTAGCAATAGCTATGCATGTCATGAATAATAAAAGTCAATATTCTCATTGTTTATTGTGCTATATTGCAAATAATTACAAAAAGAGGGGCAAAAAAACCAATTATTATTTTTTTTTTTCAGGCATGGGGTGCAATTTAACTGATTAAAATGAAAGACTGAGGTGAATCCATATGCTCCTAATTGGTGAAATTGTGGACACATGGCCACTAAAACGAACCATTTGATAAATAATGAAGAAAAGATAGAGAATGATAATGAGCCAAACCTGCATTGTGTTAATACATTTAAGAAACAAATGATGAGGGAACTTGAACACACATGTGTTCAACTACCTAATTAGGAGCCAATTGATTCACCCCAGTCTTTAATTTGATCATTTTAAAAAATGTTACCTATTTGCAATATAGCCAAATAAGCACATTAGGAACACAGGAATTTTATTCTTCATGGCATGCTTAGCTATTTCTGACATGATGTGGCTTAAGAGGGTAAATAGGCTAATCCCTCTAAACATGAAAAGCAACTAATTAAGAAAAATTAACAGCTTGTTAGAATTTTGGGATTGCAATTGTGGTTGGAACGAAAACCAGCATACACAGTGGTCCCCGAGGACCACTTGCTTTGGGATAGAGTTTGTTTCGTTTGTGTGAACTAAGATAGCCAATATTTTTTGTAGTAACCTGGCCTAATTTTGATATCAATACTTCTCATGGCAGTACTACTTGTAGATTTTACTTGTATGCATGAGTAACTTAGTGTGTTTGTACATTCAAAACGTTTTTGTTGACAATTTTATTTACTGAGGAATTTTCTCATGCCTGTTGTCCTCTTGCACACTACATTGAAATTCAGTTTAAAAATGAAAAGAATAACATCACAAAAATGAACCAAATACAAGTGGATAAGTGTATATATATTCTTTGGAAAGGTAGAGATTTACATTTTATCCCGAACAATCCCCCGATTAAAATAAATAAAAAAATAAAAAATGTATTATGTTTTCACATGGTCATGGCTAAAACTGGGATAATTGAAATAAAGTGGCTTTTCAGAATGGAAAGGGTATTTATTGTATAATAAGAAGTGATTAAGTTCTGCTGTTGGTTATAACATATTCAGCCACCAGAGGGCAGTGCTGGACCAAAGATACAATATGATCAATGTTTGTCCTTTGATGTTGGACTAGGTTTAACTAAAACCCAAAATTATGGGTTACAGCTTTTTCCCAGGCTCTTTTCAATTGCACCCCTTTGTATTCCTGTATAAGTGAAATATGCAGCGAGTGTGTGTTTAATCTTAAACTCACTTCTCACATTAATCTCATAAAGACCGCTTCATATACCGAGCGCATAATTCATTGTTGAATTTCCTGTCTGCTTCTTTTTATCTTTTCTCTTGTCTGTCCTTTGTTTCTGTTAAGTTCAGACCAAGGGGGGAAAATGCAAGCCCAAAAGAATAGAAAAGGAATGAAAAATGTTACAACAGTAACGGGGCAAAAAAGCGAGATTTGAGATCTGTGGATTATTGAAAGCCCGAGGAGAGTTTCTCCAATTACTTCCAGTGTCACTCCTGGACCGTCGGCCACCCCCATGCCCCCTCCAGCCCCCCACCATCGGTGGAAACGGGGCCACAGGAGAGCGGAACGGGCCCTCTCGAGAAACCCTGCATGTCCAGGAACTGACATCATACCTCAGCAATGCCACAACAAGGACATTCAGGGCTCAGTTGAACCTGCCAAAGACCCTTTTCTGAAGCCAAGATCCCTCATCGCTCCCCCCAATCTGCCTGTGCGTTGTTTATGGGATGCTGTTATTGTTGGTTACAGCTCAAAAAACACTGAGAAATGCAGAGACTTCCAAAATAAAGATTGGGGGGGGGGGGGGGGGGGGGGGGTTACAGAGGTGGTGGTGGCGTTGTGTGTGTGTGTGGGGGGGGGGGGGGGGGGGGGGTGGAATTCTTTTCATACTCCGTTGTTTTCCAAATTATACAGAAGAAAGCATCTGGGGAGCGAGTGAAGAAAGGAATTCACTATTTTGACGAGAGGAGAAACTGGCTTGGAGGGAAAACAGACACACTTTGAATCGTGTGATTTCCAGTGTTTCCGTGCGGTACAGATCTACTGATCTTCACGGAGAGATCACAGCGTCTTTACATCAAAGCGCGTTCAGAAGCAATTGATGTGCTTCTTGATGGTTGGCTTTGAATATTGCGCCTGTTGAAATGCATGAGATTAAAATGCCAGGACTTCAATGCAGTTCAGATTTAAAAACAAGTCGACTATCTGCAAGGGTGAAATCGTTTGAGAAATGCTCTATTAGTTTTATTGAACGTGTATCTCGACACCCACAGGACCTGGACGATTGCGATTGGCTGAAATGTGTCATACTCGTATGGCAAAACCAGACCAATTAAGTGAACGCGTGTACAAGTCTGTAAACTCGGATTCTTAAAAGGGTTTTCAAACGCCAAACGCGCCAAAACTTATCAGAGAGCTTATCATAAGCTTTTATCACCCACTGCAGTTTGCTGAGGCAATGCGTCCCCTAACAAAGATGGCCATTAACAGGTTTTTGCAGTCTTTGTTTCCTCAATCCATTCATCAAACAGCAGTGGTTTCCAGCTTGTTTGAGGGACGGTCTAAGCCAAGAATTTAGGACATTCCTAAGTGCGGCATTGACACACCAGGGTCCTCTCTGATCGCTATGGGAACCGAGGCTATCGCAGTCAAGCCGAGAGGATTGTGAAACAGCGGGACTCGTTTCAGGGCAGAAGAGGAACGGGAAATGCCGGGGGGCGGGGGCGCAACTGCTAAGAAAGCGCTCGTGTTTGGAGACTGCGACCGAAAGAGCGCCGGGTGCGCGGACGGCGACATTGCTGAGGGCAAGTCATGGCAGCGCTCTAAAAGAGTGCGCTTTCAGGAGACATCGGGCGGTGATTAAAGAGAGGGAAAGTTACAGGGGCGCGTCACTTCTGATTTTATTTATAAACTTCTTTTCAGTTCGTCTCGTCTCTCTGAGACTGCGGGGAGCAACGGAAAACCCACACTGAAGCCGCCCGATCAACAGGCATGGGGTGCAGCACAATGGTTAGGGAGCTCAGCTTGTAGCGCAGTGATTCCCAGCTGGGACACTGCCCATTGTAACCTTGGGAAAGGTACTTAACCTGAACTGCTCCAGTAGAGCACTCGGATCTCCAAATGGACTACATGTGAAAAGTCTGTTAAAGAGCAGATAGAGTGAGGACTATATATTGAAGTGTAAATAAGACCAGATTGATATCGGACATAATGCCATATACTTTCACATACATGATAGCACTTTGAAGTAGAAGAAAGGCCTTATTCCCAATAACTCCCTGTATAGATAGATTATTGACTCAATAATAAGATGATAAGCTAGAGCTGTGTGTGTGGTTAAGAGAGAGAGAGAGGGGGGGGGTTATATTCCTCATCTCAAACATGCTTAATTCTTCCTCTATTAAAGAAAGGATTCCAGTGACGGTTGCATTCTTGGGTTACCATTGCGAGGGCTTTGGAAACAGATAGCATAAATGCTCAGCAGTGTGTGGAAATATGAGTGGGGGGGGGGGGGGGGCGCAGTGGAAGCCAGAGCTGAGTTGCACACATTTCTGCATTTCACTTAGGAGTTTAAAAAAAGGAAAATTTACGTTTCAAGTGAGAAACGTTTTTCTTCAACGGACTGAGGTGTCTGTCTGTGTGTGTGCACATACATGTGTGCCCATGTGTGTGCGTGCATGCCTGCTGTGCGTATGCCTGGTGTGTGTGTGTGTGTGTGTGTGTGTGTGTGTGTGTGTGTGTGTGTGTGCATGCCTGCGTGCCTACATGTGGGCGCATGGTATTAATAGATAGATAGGCTAAATCGCAATAGGCAGCCAATGGGGGATCTAATAATCTGGGGTTGGGCAGATCACAGCCTGGAGTGTTACACTAGCTGATAAAATGGACAATTTACCAATTAAAGCAGTTGATTACAGTTCTACAGTGTTACCTGGTTTCTTGTAAAGACAGAAACCCTCCCTGTGACTGTCCTGGACCAGAGTTGGGGACCCCTGCTGTAGCAGATAACTGTATACAAATATGGGTGAGTATTAAATTTAGTACTCTCAATGAGCTCAACAAAAACAGGACAGGACAGTGCTCTCCCAGGACCAGGGTCACCAAACATTGCCTTTGATCCAAAACCTGCTGGGCACAGGCTCTGGGCACAGTGAGACCTGGGCAGGAGGCCAACCCACTGCCGAGTACTGCACTGCGCAGGAACAAGCCACTTTTAAGGTGTAGGATCACAAACGTGAGTAGAATGTTCTTAACTGAACATTCTAATGCTGATGTAACAATCACTACTGGAAAAATCAATGGAGTTCTAGAACACTGATTTAGAATTTTGGAAAGTAAATTGCAGTATCTGGGCTGCAGTATAAATAATACCACTGAACCTTTTCTGTCCAGTTGTTGAAAAAGAGAAATGTCTAAACACTCAGTCAGTGTCTGCAATTGTGTTAGACTGCTTCTTATACAGTGTGTGTGTGTGTGTGTGTGTGTGTGTGTGTGTGTGTCTGTGTGTAAATAAATATATATATATTTAAAAAGGTTTTGCGTTCATGCGCTGTGAGTATTTTCTTAGATAAGTAAAACATGCTGTGTATCTGGGTGATATGTCTCTAAAAAGGCATTCTTAGACACATATTAAAATAGACTTTTTGGAACTGCACTGAGGAGATGAAGCAATACGACTGCAAAAATCAAAGCTGCTTACAAATATTTATAGAGCAAGTCATTCGTAATGAAGTGGAGGTTATGATTATGGGCCTTTTGTTTGTGCCTAAATGACTCGGTTACGAAATGACGGGTATGGATAATAATGCAGACGACTATTTTTAAATCCGTAGACCTATGACCGGGTATGGGACGCAGTACGTGGCGTGAGTAAAAAATTATAAATTAAACATTTAAGTGATGCATCTTTCTACTGTCTCCACATCTCTTACTCCACAACCCCCCACCCCCCGGCTTTTAGTTCCCCCTCTTGTAGGATTTCATTAGTGAGCGATAGATGGCAAACCAGTACATAAAACTTGGCCTGGGGGGGGGGGGGGGGGGGGGTGGATTCTGTGAAAGTAATGGAACTTGGGGCTGGAGACGGAACACTATCTGTCTGTTCGGCTTCCTCCAGGGAGAGACCTGTCATTATTAACTAGTGAATGTGCGCCTCGTTATTTATTAAAGACAATTTTTTTAGTCAAACCCTGACATTTGCCTCCCCCGGAAAACCCGCCGAGTGTGGCGGGGACAGCAGCGGTCATGCGTGGACCCCACGTACTGGTCAAGGGGGTTCGGTTCATCCTGGTACTGAATTTGTGGTCCACTGTGGAATCCTGGGAGATTATCTGACAGCAGGGATCTGGTGACAGGACAGATGATTATATACTATTCTCTCTCAAATAAAAATTATAAAACAATAATACATAAAAACTGGAACAGCCACAACTAAAAAGGAGAAGTTACATTTGTGTCCTTGTGTCCTACATTTGTGTCCTAATATGCACTTATTGTACGTCGCTTTGGATAAAAGCCTCTGCCAAATGATTGTAATGAATTCCTGGCTGTTGGACAACGTGTGATTTTTACCCAATTAAACTGTAGCAATTAAAACACACAAACATTTACCCATTGATATTTTATCATCTTGCTCAATACAGTCTACTCAGAATTAACTGTATTTTCATAACAGCTTTCATAAATCTCAGGGCTTCACAGTGTAGAGGTGGGGGTGGCTGACTCACTTAAACAACCACTAATATGCAACACCCAACTGGGTGATTCAAGGCGGCCATTTTGGGACAGAATCTCACCACACAGCCAGTGGAGGTGGATGGTTCAGGATTTATTCATACAATTACAACTGAGGGAAATGGCCAGTTCCAGTATATCTCTGCTCTTGCGCCCTGGGAGTTTATTTTACGGACACAGTGTCAGGACCTCAGCTGAACATCTCACCAGAATGACAGGGTGATTTGTAAATGCCTCAGATCATTGACAGGGCGGCTGGGTATCATTGTTGTCCTGAACAAGTTGGTAGGTTCTCTCTCAGGAGATATGGGCTACTCTGATGTTGAGTGGATACATCTCAGAGAGGTGGAGAACGAGGGGGAGAAAGAGTGGTTAAAAAGGTTGAAATAGGGAGGTTGAGGAAGGAGAGGGGGAGATGTGAATAAGGAAAGAGGAACGAGGTAGCAGTGGGGACAAGGAGAAGTGAAATATGGAGGGATGGGGAGGACGAAAGGTGGAGAAACAGCTGCTGTGAAAAGAGAGAGACAGAGCAGGTTCCTTTAGTCTGAACTTTTTAATAGAACAAATTGCCATTTTGAGGTAACTGCATTACAGCAAACTCTTCCCCAGATGATTCAGTTAAACTTTAAATTGTCCACAGCGTAACTTCATCATGTACTTACTCATTTGCTTAGTTCTTCATTTAGTTTTCATGATTACATTTCAAATGCGGACCTGCGCCGCGTGTCAAACGCCACATATGCGCTTGTGGCGACACGCTCTATGCAGCCTGTGTCACTGCACGTCATGGACGGGGGAAGCTTTCGTTACGGACGCCCAGATCTGAGAGGGTATGCAGCCCAGCTGTGGCCAATCACGCGGCCGCGCACAACAGCCAAACATCTGCCGTGAGTTCCTCCAGCTGTGTTCCAGACGTATTGGGGTACCAGGTGGCACGGGCGTGGACCAAAGCCCCAGGTCTCCCCTCTTGTCATAATGCTATGTTATGTTATCCGTACACTGGTCCCACTTTAAATAGGGGTTCCTACCAAACGTGACGTACACCAGGGATACTCAAATGTGGCCCTCGAGGCCAGTACTACTGCTGGCAGTCTCATTTCCCCTCTCATTTCCCCTCTCTATTCAGGACGGACTGGTTTAAACCTGGGACATTACGTGAGTTAAATCTCTGGCTATTCAATGGCATTAATCGATCAATTAACTATCGGGGAGAAAAGATAAGCCGCATTACTACTGACCTTGAGGGCCATATTTGAGAATCCCTGGTGTACGTCATGTTTGGTTTGACCTACACTATATACAGGGTATACAGGGGGTAAATCGATCTTGGAACTCCGACTTTCAACTCGGGCACCTCCTGAGGTCCCTGAAGTCACCAAAAATATGTCAGAGGTCAAAGGTAAACAGCTGAGCATCTGTAAACATGGAGAGACCTGGATCTAGAGAGACCCGTTGCGTGGCGTATGTAGTCTTTCACCTTCTTGTGTTTGTTGTCATTCTCAATCGTTTTCGCATACACCATGTAAAACCTTTGGAACTGCAAATGCTGCTCAAAGGCCAGCCAAACAAGCAGCTTTCTGCGGGCGTCCATGTTTTTTGCCACTGAGCATTTGAACACTTTTATCGTAATGAACGGAACCATCATCACAGAAAACGTCACGCACAATCCTCCCGAGTTGGCCACTTAAATACACCATTAGGCCCCTAATGTAAAGTGGGGTAATTCGCTTAGTTCGAATCCGGTCACTTGTATCACCCTCCCGATCTGGATCCACACACGGAGCTCCGGCTGCAGGCCTTCCATCCCTGAACATCAGGGACAGAGCTTTAGCGTAGCGACGTGTTTCGCTGAGAATTCTCAGGGATCTGTTTTTCAAAATATAACAGCTAATGAGTTAAGGATATACAGTAGAATAGTTTTTGACCTGGGTCTGCATCATTCACAGCTACTGTGAGGGGAACATCCAGTGGTTCTCCACAGCCTGCCGTACGGGCTCAGTAAGCTGTTCTAGAGAATAGGGTCTATCCAACCAGGGGATGAAAATGAACAGCATTCACAGTGTTGAGGGCTAATGTCAGTCTCTCTCTCTCTCTCTCTCTCTCTCTCTCTCTCTCTCTCTCTCTCTCTCTCTCTCTCTTTCACTCTATCTATCTCTATCTGTCACCCTCTCTCTCTCTGTTTCCCTCCCTCCCTCTCTCTCCATCTCTCTCTCTCTGTTTGCTGAGCCAAATGTTCTCTTGAGGAATTCCGAGCGGGGCGCATGACCAGTGGACTGTACTGCCGCCCGCATTTCTAAAATAACCCCCTAATTACAGAGCTGCGTTCTGGACGATGCTGCGAGACGAGAGAGCCGCGAGGGCTGGAGCGATATTTCAGCCGCTCTGGAAACCTGCGGTCCGCGGTCGTGCCGTGTGGTGTGAGCCGTTCCCAGTGTTCCCCCTGCGCATGTCAGACTGGATTGCAGAGCGCCACGGACGGAATGGGAAAAGGTTTCCCTCCTCTTCTTTCCACAACCCCCCCCCCCTCACTCCTCCACCTCCTGCACTGAGCGATGCAAAGTTTAACACAATTTTCATCTTGTTTCAGAGCAGCTTAGATAACAAATGTTGCGCTTTCTTTCCATTTCGCTCCTGTTTGGCCAGCAGTGCGCAAACATGTCCGTGATGCTGGGCATACACACACACAGCCATGCACACAGTGAACCAGTGGAAGTGCCCACTGCTGGCAGTTGCCATATCACTGCCCAGGGAGGGAGGGAGGCATTCAGTCAGCAGCAATGTCTCGTCACTAGTGAGCCCTGCTGGTCAATCAGGCACCCGCGATCTGCTTGCTTACCGATGTGCATGAAGTGTCCTCCTCCTACTCATGTCTGTGGGAGCTCAGCTTGTAACACGGCGACTGCTGTGGGAAAGAAATGGCGGCTGATTGTCTCATGTTTTGGAAGAGTTCACATGCTCGTCTGCGCTCTCCTGAACTGACAACAGAGGTTGTAGCAATGAGTGCGGCTGGTGAATACGACTGGGCATTCCAAACGGGGAAATAGCGGTTCAGAGAAAAGCTATGTGAGATGCACCATGCACACATCTGTGCATCTTCACTTTGCATCCTGTGCAAAGTGAATGTTGTACACAACATTATTATTATTAGGGTTACCATACTGTATAGTATCATAAAGATATTTATATGTCCATTAATATTTGTGTCACACTTTTGTGGTGTCCATTAATATTTGTGTCACACTTTTGTGGCCCATGTGATATTAGTATTTCCTTCTCTCTCACCCGCCATATCACGTGACTTTGACACAACTGCAAGAAAGATCCTGCAGTTAGCCCTTCCTCCTGTAGAGGGCCCCAGTGAGTCAGAACTAACTCTGGCAAGCACTAAATTGCAAGGAAATACATGTAGAACCAATGAGGAATGTACAGACTCCTCATATACCCATCCAGGCTTGAGTACCGGGCATTGGAGCTGTGAAGCGACAAGGCTTTCCTGGTGTACCGCTCTATGAGAAGAGTTCTCCAAGAAGGGAAAAGGTGTCCTCATGCCAAGTTGGTTTGAGTGCCGTATTGGGTTTTGCAGTATATTAATGACAATTTGTTTCTGCTCATTATCGAAATCCCTGATTTGAGGGATTTTGAGACATGACATGTTTCTCTCATTATCTTCACAGGTTACCTCATCTGGACTAGCAACCAAAACACAAAACACATGCACATGCACACGCACACCCCTGGCTGGCTACATCACTGTTATCACCACACGGACAAACCTGGAGCCACACTTACCTCTGTGGGGAGTTATTCCATTTGGAATCCGGAAAGTTCCCCAGCACCGTCTTCTGAACCAGACCAAACCGGCTGAGTGAGTGACAGTCCTGTTTTCACCAGCAGCCAACTTCAGTGACACTGCAGCACTGCACAGGGTTCTGGAATGTTCCGGATGCGGCAACTCGAGAAAGTATCGAAAGGACTCAACAAACGGCGGCCATCGGTTTGCCCCCACCATCGCGTTGCGCAAGACGAAATCCGAGGATCCCAAATGTATTTATAATGCAGCCATTATTTGTTTCTGTAAGAGTTGAATAATATTTTGACGAAATAGAAAACCGATCCGAGTTAAGTTAGAATAACAGATAAATAGCGCTTGGGTCATTTTTTTAACGTTTTTGAGGAGAAGGAAGCGGCCCAAGTAAACTATGTGAGCGAGTGCAGTGGAATTGCTGTTGGAATGAGATGGTGTAATACGAACACTGTTTGGGGAATAGGGAAACGGAACAGGGCCTTGTTTCCCGGCTTGTTATCTGCTGAGCTACGTCCCCTGATTTAAGAATCAACCCCAGAGGGCTCTGTCGGGGCACTGAACCGGACACAGGAAAACACACAGCCGTAATCACCTGTAATCTGCAGGTCTCTCTCTCTCTCTCTCTCTCCCTCACACACACACACACACACACACACACACACACACACACACACACACACACACACACACACACACACACACACACACACACACACACACACTATGTATTTATCTCTCTTTCTCTTTTCTAGTTCTCTCAATTTTTTATTCTTGTTTCCTCTCCTTTTCTCTGTTTTGCACATTCTTTCATTTTTTCTCCCTCTCTATTTCTCTGAATATCTGTCTGCTCTCCATCTCCCTTTTTTCCTCTCATCCTCCCTAAGGTTTGGGGAAGAGGGAGTGGTGGAGTGGGGGTCCTCAGGTTTGAGCAGAGAGTGTGTGTGTGTGTGTGTGCATGCATTTGCACAGCGGAAAGAGAAAAAGAAAAACAAAAATGTTCTTAATTTCAAAATGTTTTAAATTAAAAAACAGACTAGATTATGCAAGATTGTTTTATAATTGTGCCCAAATTTACACAAAATGGGAGCCGATTGAGGGAAACAAGCCTTAGATCTCATTAAAAGGAGGGAAACAGGGAAGAAATCGTTCCTTTGGCAGTGCTGGGATATGCCTGTAATTTTTTCCATGTTATGGTTTACACCCCCTTCCTCTCTCTCTCTCTCTCTCTCTCTCTCTCTCTCTCTTTCTCTCTCTTTCCCTGTTCCTCCTCTCTGATTTCCAGAAAATGATATTACACTAAACATACACATATCCATAAAAGCAAAATATGATCATAAATGTAGCTTTCTAGATCTCGGTGACCTCTGTAAGCCTCTTCTCTTGTTTGTTTGGTTGTGGGGGAGGGGGGTTAAAACCTGCCATATAACATGTTATATTACTTACCAAAATGATACTGCGTGGCAGCCAATCACATTTCTGAAGATTTCATGGTATTGCAATATTAACTTATTCATTTTAATGATATTTTATACAGAATGTGATATATTAATCTGAACGCTATTGATTAGGCTGCAATGTAGTATAATGAATTGGTAACTGGGTTTATAGAAATTGCAGGATTGATTCCCAGGCATGGCATTGCTGTTATACTCTTGAGCAAGGTACTTAATCTTCTCAAGGCAACAACTTAAATCTAAGTATAATGTTAGGTGTAAGTCACTCTGCAAAAAAAAGAGATCTGCTAAATACCTAAATGTAATAATTAATCGATATTGTCAGATATGTCCCAGATCAACCTTGACAAAAACAATCTGACAATATCGATTAATTATTACATTGGCCTTTAACTTAAGCGTATGGTAAAAAGGAGCCTAGAATTTATACACAGGAAGTATGTTGTCAGCTTTTCCCCCTCATTATGTGTTTTGAACGTTGTATTTCATTAGCAATAGTGCACCTAAGTGGTGCTGTTAATTACACACATAAAGTATCACACTTGTGTCTTTCGGATGAGACATTAAACCAAGGTCCTTACAGATCCCATGACACTCATCGCAAAGGAGTTCCCCGGTGTCCTGACTCAATTCCCAACCTGGCTCTCTCAACCTGCCACCTAATCATCCCCTAATTTAATTGGCTACAAAAACTGTTGAAACCACCTCTACTAATGTGTAGTGAGCGTTCTGGTGCAAACTGGCTGCCGTACGCATCACCCAGATGGGTGCTAGACATTGGTGGTGGGTGAGGTGACTTTCCCCCTCATCACTGTAAAGCGTGAGAAAAGTGTTATATAAATGTAAGGAATTATTATTGTTATTATTATTATTATTATTATTATTATTATTATTATTATTATTATTATTATTATTATTATTATTATTAATAATAATAATAATAAAATAACACTGAAATGTTCACAAATAGAGAACACTGTACATATTCATATACCAAGAGAGGAACATGAGAACGATGATTGCTACTCCAGTCGCTACCAGCAGGGGGAGCACTGCATTCTTTAGGGGCTTGAGCAACCTTAACGGAGGTTGCTGCAGTCCTTCCGGTGCTGCTGATTTCAGATGGGGTTTAACACTGTGACTGGGACACTACAATGGTCACCTTGCCCCATGACATCTGACCTGTGACCTGTGACCTCTCTACGGTGTGGAGTCATGGGCCTGCATATCATGGGGGGAGAGTGGAAATGAGCCATGTTTATTGATTGATCATGTATTATATTGACCCTATCTATGATTTACCAGCCCCCATTATCCAGGGAAATTTACAAAGATAATACTTTACTTATTTTCCGTCAATACAGCTGGATCTTCACTGAAGCAGTGCAGGTTAAGAACCTTGCCTAAGGATGCAACCACAACATGCATACTGGGACTTGAACCTACCCCCATGTGTTCCCTAACCGCCACGCCACACTGCTGCGGAGTTCGTGCCAGAAAAAAACAGAACATTCTCTGACACTTGGATGTCGTCCACTTGTGGTTTTTTCTGAAGGAAGCCACTTAAATAAAACATTACATCAACATGGGGCCAACATTGGCTTCTGTCAGCCGCACGTCTCGCTGGCTAAAACCAGGAGCTCACCCCCCCCGAGAATGAAGATTTAAAGAAAAAGGAAAAAACAAAAGAGAGATGAAAATGTGTTTTTGTTTAAGGGTTTCATTTTTTTTTTTTTTAAAGAAGAAGAAGAAGAAGAAGCTAAGCAATCTCCGGACACTGGGGGATGTAATAGGCCACAGAGACAGGCAGCGGTGGTGAATGCAAAGGTTCCCAGTGTTTACGTGCAGTGAACTCATCGCTGCCGTACATCCCCATTCTGCATTTCTGCTACGCCTCTCTCTGCATTGGCTGAACTTTGTTCAAAGCACCAGGCACAAGGATGGTTCTTTGTTCATCTTTGCAACTCAATAATTGTAGAGCTACGTACCCCTCCGGTCACGTTTGGCCTTGTGTGAATTAGCATGGCCCTTTTTAATCGCAGTAATATTTGTCGATTCTTTCTGTCAACATTTAATTTCGCTTGCTCTGCAGATTTTTTCTCTTTTTTTTTCTTTTTTCTTTTTTTGGCCTCGTTTGATACTTTGTGGACAGTAACTTGGTCCCGGCTGACTTTCTGACAGCTGTCGTCTTTATTGGCAGTTATCTCACTGTGTCAAAGGCCTTCCTTGGGTGAAAACCCACTTTCAGAGGAAAACAAGGTCTGCTTTCTCCTGCTCCAAAGTAAAAGTCAATAGAGAGAAGGCTTTGTCTTTTATTTCTGTAGCTAAAAGCCTGCTGTGTAATTATAAAATAGCAGAGAGGGTGCAACCTGACACTGAACTGCAGGGAGATCACACTTTATTAACAAAAGTGTTTTTATTACTTCTTGCATTGTTACTATTGTTATTAGTAGTAGTAGCAGTCGTAGTGATTTTAATAATAGTAATACTATTTGTAGTTGTTGCAGTAATAAAATGATATTTACACGGTACATGTTTTCTAAAGCAGAATAGTTACAGAAAGGTTATTCAAGCTGGAAACCTATGTCTGCACATCACCACACATGAATCAAACCTGCAACCTCTCTTATCTCTCTCTCTTTCTCTCTCTATAAAACATATCTAAAACATTTTCTTCATAGTTTCTGATGAGCATATTAAAATATATGCAAATAATAATAAAATACCATAATAGACAAAATCTATCAAAATATAGATACTCTGAGAAAAGAGAGAACGGAAGTGTGATTTTATGTTTGTGACAGTCCAGGCAGATTTTAGAGGCTGATTCTTAAGCCTATCAACATTTACGGTCACAAACAAATAAATATTTTTAAAAAGATTAAAAACTAGATGTGACATTTGGGCTGCTTTGTTAACAATGTTAATCTTCAGATGAGAAATATGAATAATGGTGGTACAACAGCATACACCGTTTTTACCTTATTTCTGTTTTTTATTATTATTATTTTTTAATCTTTGCTGACAAATGTACAGGTATATTTTTTTCTCTGGTTATATTTCCATGGTAGGCCTGCTTCTAAGTTCAGTTGATATATATATCATATATAGCTACTACACCCCCCCCCCCCCCTCACCCACCCAATCAACTTTGACAGATTAATCAAAATATGTTAAATCGCATGAATTTAAGGGGAAGAAAAAACATTAACCTCCTTGCTTCCAAGTCCAGTGTGCGTGCAGAGAGAAATTAAACAGCAAGCTCCCCATCCCCGCCCCCGCCACCAGCCCTCAGCCCCCACCCTCCAAACCCAGCTTCACAGCCTTTGTAATGTATATCCCTTCTGGAGCCTTTTAACCTGACAGCGCATTGTTCGCCGGCTGCATGCGGGCTGGGGGTGGCAGGTTGGCTGCATTGTTTATGCAAATGAGCGCGGGGCAGGCTGGGTGTCTGAGGGGACGACGCCGACCCCAGCGAACGCCCTGACCCCAGCAGATGGCCAGGCAGGGGGTCTGCTGAGCCACAACTAATGACGTGTGCCATGTCACATTGTCTGAGACAGGCAGGCAGGCAGGCAGGCAGGCCGGGTCCACTCCCTTACCGGCAGCTGGATGTGCGTGCTGTCTGTGCAGGCCACAGCCACAGACTGATTTACTCACTCACAGCTTGCTCGCACACTCACTCGCTCTCTCAATCACCCACTCAATGACTCACTCACTCACTCCTATAACCACTCACTCTCTCACTCCTAACTCATTCACACTGTCACTCAGTCACTCCTATAGTCATTAACACACTAACTCACTAATTCACTCGAATACTCTCTCACTCACACACAGTCTTATTCTATCCTTCATTCACACAATCACTTATGTATTCTCTTCCTCACTCATTCATATTTTCTCTCCCTCATGCCTGTTCTCACTCAAATTCTATTCAGTGTTTGGCTATTTTCCCTTTTTATTACCCCCACCCACATATCTGGCCGCTTGGTTCAAAGCTCATTCATCGAATATTTGGAGAGATATGATTCCTCCGCTTGAACCCTCGAGTCTAACATTCAAAAGCATTTCAAGTCTCCTCCCTCCATTTTTTCCCCCCTACCCTCATGGGAGTCGTATGATTTTATTTGATTTTATGTACTCTCCGCGTGTATTTTCTATGAAAATTTCCAGGGGCCGCAACAGAGCTACAGTCTGGCTGCCAAAAAGAGAGTGGGGGTCAGAGTCTGGCCGCCCCGCCGTTGTGAGCAGTCCCCTCTCCAAAGAGCATATTCCTCAAGCCACAGGGCCTGTTTGACGAGCACTTTGCCGAACCAAACTCTGCTTCACTACAGAATCTGCTGCAACAACAGTTTAAGCCACATATATAAACACTATCTGCAAAGGACAGGAACTACGGGGGGGGGGGGGGGGGGGGGGTCGATTTCCAACAAAACTTGGAATCATTCTTCTGGGTTTATTGTGCTTCATTTTATGATAATTTTTTTTTAAATGCTACAATGTTGGTTGCGGTTTTTCACAGCTCTGCTCTGAACTACCACAATGATACATTTTTGCCATGTCCAGTCAATTTCCCGTCACAGTTCTGCATGAATGCATCTGGTGCAAGGATCTCTGATTTCACATCTCAAGAAAGGCTCAGGGATTTGTGTTAATTGAGAGGTCTTCACTAACAGAAAATTATTATTTTTTTACTGTATAAATGTACTCTCAGTTTTATGGGGGTCAGAGAAACTGGCCACAGTTAGAAAAAACTGTCATATTTATTAACATGAATTCTTATTAAATGTCAAAGATATGAAATGTTTTATGATGGTCCATAAAACTCTGTCTTTGCTGTCAGCGTACAGTGATAGATTTGCCGTGGCAGAGGTGACATAGCACTGAAGCGTGCAGTAATGTTTATATAGGCTGGAATGAGCCGAGACAGAAAAGCACACGCCTACATTATTCTCAGAATCAAATGCAACATCTGATGTCTGCCATACAAATTGCATGTCTTGCTCTTATAGGTTATTTTTCTGTTTGTTTGACAATCCTGTACGTGTTTGTTTGATACTTTGTTTTTTCCCCATCATTTTCTGAAAAGCCTTTTAAATGTAAATGTGTAGCTTGTTATGATCTTATCTAAAAGCTAATAACATCACATCAATAGAGTGCAAATACAGTATCTCTACACCAAACAAGCTCTCCACAAAGCAGGGCCTTTCTTGATGATGGTGACCCAAAGTGTTTGTCATCACATTATTGTACAAGAGCTGGGATATTTGTTTATATGTGTGTGTGCATGTGCATGCGTGAGCGTGTGTGAGAATATTTTATTTTTTCCTTTGATCACTGTTACGCACAAGAGACTAATGGCTCTACTGTATGGAAGGCACCACTCTCCTTTTGCACATGGAAGTGAGTGATGTGTTGGCTGATCGATTAATTGATTACACTGCAGCTTAAACAGCGAAGAAGTGAAGCTCATTGAAGAAGCATGATTTTTAATAGGCGAATGTTTGAACAGCACACCTAACTCACAAATCAAACTCCACAAATTAAGACCTCTTCTCGTCAATTTGACAGGCCTAAACGAGCCATGGGCGATTCTCAGGGAATAATTTACCGTCCAATTACAGCAACAGACATGCCTGGGCAGGGAAGGCTGTGGCACGTGGAGACCAAAGTTTACGCAAACACCGTATCGCAAAGATGCTCGTGTTTGTATCTGAGCGTCTGTGTTTTGAGCCTTTCAAATTTGAAGCCACAACAATGGATTTTTAGAACAGCTGGTAGAGGCTTCCTTTACATTTTCAAATAGTACAGGAAAGACCTAAATTAAATCATGCTACTGATTCAAAGGTATCCTTTAATCTCTCATAAGTTTTACCATTACCGAAAGGAAAAACTGAGGTAATGTTGAAAGGTCTTTCTGTGCTGCTTTACTATAATCCCTAGCTTTATTCAGAAGCTCAAATGCTCTGAAACTCACGTCCTGTTACTTTCTGATTGGCATGAAGCTATAGTATATAGCATGTAGAACCTGAAAAGAGAGCTTTGCACCGAATCTGTTCATAATCAACATGCCATGTATTTGGCCTTACACAGGAAAAAAAGCATCGGAGAAACCCATCTTTGTCATATCCTGAGGTAAAGTGACCTACTCAGTGGAGTTTTTCTGATGGAGTCAATCAACTGCAAAAACAGCCAGTGCCACTCATTTGTCTAAACCCGCCCTCTACCAGAAACCTGTCCCCCAATGAGGACCCCAAGGAGAAAATTAACCCCACTCCTCAGGGCTTGATTGACACGTGCCACATTCCTGTGAAGTGGCCATTGTGCTTTTGTGGCACGCCTACATAGGTGTGATGCATTGTTACCATGGAGATGACTAGATTGTGAAGCATATAGGGTTTGGGGGGGGGGGGGGGGGGGGTGCCACCCTGTGGGTTCAGGCACTGCCACTGCTATAGGGTCAATCATACTTTTTTGCTGTCGGGAGCAGATACATTGCCCACCAGAATTATTGGCAACCTCAATTCATTTGAGCAAAAAGTGTGGGATTAAATTCAATTTATTGTTTATCAAATGTCTTCTATGCTCAGAAAAATGGTCCTTGCTTGAGGACTCTCCTCTTCAGCTTACCCACAGGTTTTCAAGGGGGTTCAGGTCAGGGGTCTGGGATGGACTTTGCAAAACCTTGATTCTGTGATCAGTGGGGTTTGGATCATTGTCCTGCTGGAAGATCCAACCACAACCCACTTTTAGCCTTCTGGCAGAGGCAGCCAGATTTTGGTATTTGATGGAGTTCATGATGCCATGTATCCTAACAAGGTTCCCAGGGCCTTTGGAGGAAAAGCAGCTGCACAACATCACAGATCCACCATACTTCCCAGTGGAGAATGGGGATAAGGTTATTTTATTTTCTCTCTTATTATGCCAAACCCACCTTTGGTATTTATTGCCAAAAAACTCAATTTTCATCTTGTCTGACCGGAGCACCTGGTTCCAATCTAAATTCCGGTAACATTTAGCAAACTCCAGGTCCTTACGTTTGTGGTATGTTGACAGTAGAGGCTTTCTTCTGGCAAGCCTTCTAAATAGCTTGTTGTCATAGAGATGGCCTCTAATTGTACTTTTAAAAACTTGGTGACCCCAGGATGCACCCAACCTCTGCAGTTCTTAAACTGTGATCCTTGGAGAAATCTTTGCCTCTTGAGCCCTCCTCCTCACTGTGTGGGTGGGTGGGGAGCTAACTACGTCTCCTCTTCCAGGCAGATACATCACAGCTCCAGTTGCTTTAAACTTCTTAATTATTGCCCAAATTGTGGAAATAGGTAGTTTCAGACATTAGGCTATTTTTCTATGCCAATTGCTGAATTATGAAGGTCAACAATGTTTTGTCTCATTTAATTTGTGTGTTCTCCGACTCTGACCACCCCTGTGTTGTTGGATGACTAATGGGGTTTGGCCTTTGTGTCACCTCATATTTATACCCCAGTGAAACAGGAAGTTGTGAATGACCACATAATAGTTCCTAACGACTTACACTTGCTTAAAAAAGGGAAATATGACTGTGAATATACTGCACTTCAATTATGTTTTGTTTGTAATTATTTCTAGCATTGGCAAGAATTGTTTTTTGTGTTTTTTGAGAAAATATTAAGAATTTTTTTCCTTGAATAATTTTACCTAAATTAAAAATGAGATATTTATATATAATTATTATATAATATAGATATTATAAATATATCATATTTTGAGTTTAAGGTCATGCTGATAAATGACAAAGACATTTTTATTGGCTTTTTTGCTCAAAATTTCCAGGGTTGGCAATAATTCTGGTGGGCTCTGTAGGTTTGATTGGTTCTAGCACATCAGTGATTGACAGCTCGCTATAGTGCCACTCAATCATTGCAAAGTTCATGAAAGCTCATTATTATATCACTTAGCTTTGGCTAATGCTGAGTGACTACAATCACTAATCTGAGGCAGTTGAATAAAGCCACTGTTTAGATTTCACACTGTAGCTATAAAGACTGTCAGTGTTTCTGTCTGTTTGCCCCCATGTCTGTCTGGTGCCCTGTAAATCTTTCTTTCTGTGTCCTCCTACCCTTTTAACTAAAATTCCCTTTTGGATTACTCAGAAATGTCTGTCTGGCAGGAATCACCAAAGATCATGACTTCTAATGTCCATTGTAGTTATCAAGCTTGTTTCCATTCCCCCTCCCACACAAAGTGAAACTACAGTCAAAGCTTGCCCCAATACACACAGATACCAACCATCGTTCTGGAATTTTTTTTTCTTTTGGTTAACATTTAAAAGCTATTACATCATAATTAATGACATCATTGAAATTAAAGCACAGCACTGTGATCTGGTTAAGATCTGTTTTTTTGCACTGTGATCTGGTTAAGAAAGTAGAACTATTTGTTTTTGTTAAAGTTAATTAAAAGCAGTGAAGTACTTACATTAAAAAGCACAACTTTTGGTATCCTTTTTTTATTGCAGGCCACTTGGTTTTAAATGACCTTTAAAGAGCCACCTTGTAGCAAATATTATTTTTGGAAAATACTTTGGCTTTGCTACAACCTCAGCTAATGCGTATAACATTTCCGAATGGTGTTCTTTCTCTCTTCTTCCATTGAATTCAGAGTTGTATTTACACATGGCATGTAACAAAAAAGTTCTAATCCACAAGCCAGTTGAATGCAATGGCAAAATATTTATTATTTTGATATTTCCCCAGATTATTTCTGGGGATAAACATGTTCTCACTCGTCAGCTCATTTCTAAACCCATTTTTTATTTTTTGTGATTAATTGAAGTTCAGATTTACTACCATGAAGTTTATTTGAAATGAGGTCAGTGGAATACAGAACAAATATGAAGCTTGTTGCATCCCTCCCATGAATATCATAATTCAGCCTTTGGGGCTGACTTTGTGCTATATATCTTTGAATTTCTGCAGTGGCTACAAAACTTTCCTGGATTCTACCACAAGTTCAGATGAGCTGTGGGGTATCTGTACATCAGCAGTAATGTAGCGTGATATTTATCCTGTCTACCAGCAAGATTTTGTCATATTGTCTGTGTGAGAAGGGCAGGTAATTCCCATATTGCACAGCATGGTAATTTGATTCATTTCAAATGCTCGAGTAGATTATGCTACTCATATTTTTTTGCCGCTTTCTTCGTTAGCTCCGAATTGCTGCAGGAATTCCACACACATTTGTCAGAAATACATCTACAGAAACATTGATCAATGCAATTGCATTGGCCAGAGCTCAGTACTTCTAGATCCAACCAAACATACACATTTTTTGTTATTTTGGTTCTGTACTCTAGCACTGTGAGTTTGAAAGGATAGGTTGAAGTGCAGACTGTCAGCTTTAATTTAAGGGTATTTTCATCCATATCGGATGAACCGTTTAGAAATTATAGAACCTTTTGTACATAGTCCACCCCCCCATTTTTGGGCATCAAAAAATATTGGACAGTTTAACATAATGTAGAATAAAGTAATCATTTTTTATATTTGGTCGTATATCCTTTGCATGCCATGACTTCCTGATGTCTGTGACCAAACAATATCAAAAGAAAATCTTATTTTCTGGTACTCTTACAAGCGATACTATAACTTCTCTTCATTTGAATGGTTCTCTATGGGAATTGGGGGCTGGGACTAGATTTAGCTGTAAATTAAACTGGAACAGGATGGAACACATGGTTGGCTAAATGGCTCTAGGTCATCAAGGTTCTGACGTATAAAACAAGCCTTAACCCATCACTCTGCTGCCAGAAATACAGTAGATATGGGTGGATAACTTGAAGGGTTTCTTCTCCTTACTTATTTTTTCCATAGAGTTCAATTGGAAAATTTGTCAGGAGAAACAACTCACTGTATCTCCTTATGTAGCAAGAAATATGCACATGAGCTTTAGTGCTGATTGAATGAGTGAGATGCCTGCTGTTTCTGATTCCTCTGCCATTGGGCATGCATTAGCTCAGTTTAGGGCATGGTCGTCACCATAAATATGGTCAGGTAGCAAAGGGCCCATCATCCACAGCTCATAGTTGGCTTTTTCCTCACCCCAGGCCCAGGTTCTGGAATTGCCCCACTGCTCAAGCCAATCATAGCTTTATTCATTATGAAAGGCAGCCTTTCTCGCTCTGAATACCTTATTCATGACTCATCCAACAAATCCATAAAAACATATTAGATAATATATTACATCTGCTTCAATATTTATGTGTTCGCCCGCTGTTTTTCCACTGTAGTTGAAACCCTCTTTGACCGCTACACTCTTAGTCTGTCCCTCACAGATTCATATATCACGTGTATAAACGTGGCCTCGGCGTACAGAGCCCTCTCATGAAGCAGGGAAGCAATGAATATATCGTAATTTGGCATATATAAATCGTTATGTAGTTCACACACATATTGTTCCATGAGGGTTTCGAATCTCTCGCTCCTTGCATGCTTGTTCATTTCAAGATGTTTGTACTGTACAAAACAAATTGATGAATCATTACAACCCTCAAACCCATCTGTAAAATAAAACAAAAACAAATAAACAAAAATAAATTTTAATAACAAACATTTCTTCCATATTTATAAATTACATCTTGTTTTGATTGTTGACATTGTTTTCTTTCAAAAGATCTGACTCTGCGCATATTTAATCTTGCGTCATTTCCGTGCCTTCGAAGAGGTTTTCTCTCTGGATAATTGAATATTTTTAATATATTTATTTTATTTTATTTAGAAACAGCACATTTGAGAATGTGACAAACAGCCAACAACCTGTGGCCTGTGTGTTCCCTATGGTAATGAGCAGCATTGAGACCTGTAAAGGGTTGTGCATATTTGGACATGTCAAACTGAATTTACGGAGAGAGTACTTGTGGCTTGGTCATGATTGCACAAATTGGCAGATTAATCCCTCTTTTCATTGAACTCTAGAGACGCTTACATTCCATTAAAAGCAATAATTTCAAAACTAAAGAGAAAATAATGGCTTACACTGTTTCACATTTCCTGAGCAGATTCAATAACAACTTTGAAAATACTGATCTTAGCCTTTTTTTTATTGTAGGTATGATAACCTCAAAATGTGGTGACAGTGACATAAGAAATACACTGCCTGGCCAAAAAAAAAGTCGCCGTTGCACCCGTCATGCATAGTGCCCACTGTACAAGCCTCTGAAGGCAGTGTTATGATCTGGGGTTGCTTCAATTGGTCAGGTCTAGGCTCAGCAACGTTATGCAGCAATAAAATGAAGTCAGCTGAGTACCTGAATGTACTGAATGACCAGGTTATCCCATCAATGGGCATATTCCAGGACGAGAATGCCAAGATTCATCGGGCTCAAATTGTGAAAGAGTGGTTCAGGGAGCATGAGGAATCATTTTCACACATGAATTGGCCACCAGAGTCCTGATCTTAACCCCATTGAAAGTCTTTGGGATGTGTTGGAGAAGACTTTACTGAGTGGTTCGACTCTCCTGTCGTCAATACAAGATCTCGGGCAAAAATGTATGCAATTCTGGATGGAAATAAATGTTGTGACATTGCATAAGGTTGTCGAAACAATGCCACGACGAATGCGCGCCGTAATCGAAGCTAAAGGCGGTGCAACTAAATATTACAGTGTGCAACTTTTTTTTTGGCCAGGCAGCGTATAAGGGAGATTGTGAAAGGAAACTTTAAATTATTTCTGTGCCAATCGTAAAAATGTTATGAGTTTTACAACACAATGAGGTCAAAGGTCAGCTCAAGTTAAAGTTTCAATGCCCCATTTTAACACTTAATATGACTACATGCCTTAATAGCAATAACTTGATTTCTTTTCTCATTTCCTTTCCTTAAATATGTGAAGTTGTAGTATTCATTGCTTATAGCTGTAAAACATTTAGGGACATTTTACACTTCTTATAAAAGCCTATGAGTAAGTGAAGCTTTTTTTTTCTCTCTCTCTCACTCTCTGCAGGGATGGAGCCCATGTTTCTGTGCTCTTACTTTGCCAGCTTTCAGCCAATCACTTCCTGATGCAAAGGTTGCCTTTTTTGTGTCTGTGTCTCCAGTAGATTTGTGAAATTCTCATAAAAATGAGTTATGCAGCTGAAGGACATTAAAAGTGTGAATTTATATGACGAATTGAATGGGATCGGCCTGGTTTTGTCTCTCTCTATCTCACTCTATCTATTGCTCTCTGTCTCTGTCTCCCAGCACACAAACAAATCTTGAGACCTGCCGAATTTACTCTGCTCTTGCTCCTAACTGTACACAACATGTGCCCTGTGGGTCCAGTTCTGCTCTGTAAAAAAGGAAGGCTCTGGGGTTTTGAGGTCGTCCTGCGCACACACACACACACACACACACAGGTGCGCACACACACAGACACACACAAACACACACAGACCTTACTGCAGCCCACTCCTCACTATCAGAAGCAGAGGAAGTGAGAGAGGCAGCTGTGATGTAAAACCACTGCAATGAGTCTTTGAAGTTCAGAAAAGTACAAGGAGCCCCAATGGGAGGAGGGACACAAGCACAAAGACATTCAAACGCCTCCCAGGATGAGAGTGCAAACAAGTCCACATCCCTCTTTTATTTCAGGCTAAATAATTTGTCACATGGGCTTGAAGGTTTTTATGTATTTTTTCTTGTCTGTAGTCAAACACACCACTCATATAGCAGAACTGTTTTACTCTGGGACATTTGCCACCTTTATAAGTCATGCTTTAAATATAAACAAGTATTATTATTATCATTATTATACCTTTTACACATATATATAATCTAGTTTTCACTGACATGCCTTAGATGTATTGTAGGCTACTGTGAGTCATTGTGGCATGGTAAACTTCAGCCAATGGGGCGAGCCACCGGTGTGTTTAGGGTTTGTTTCTATATACTGTACCTGAACAAGATCTCTCAGTGCATCTACCTGGTTGAGCAGTAGATTCAAAATCCTTATGTTTGTCTTTTTGTTGATCCACCTTTGGTGAGAGCACAATAAATAAATTATTGTAGACATATTATACTTATAGATTCCATATACTAAACTATAAAACAAGGTAATTGGCTATGTTTGTTTTCTTGTACAAACCTCTGATATCATGTGAGGAAGACCATGATATCAAGCAAGGGATAGGCACTGACAAAGTTGTTATTCTGGCTGCACTGTGTTGTACAGGATAAACATGCCTACTTCCACTTAACTTGCCTGGGCTCTGGGCCAATCCACTATTGAATCTTAGCCTGACCAATCTACTGCTTGCCAGGGTCAGTTCAATACGTTAATGCCTTCAGATCAATTCAGGTAAGACTGGCTGTCAACTAAGGCAGGTCACTGGAAACATGGCTGACAGTCCTATCGTAGAGGACAGAACAGAGAGGGCCTTTTATATGCACAGTCATTCATCCCGCTGTCCATAATTACTTATTTGTTTAGCAGCCCCTCTTAGATTAGGTGACTTTGCTTTCATTTTTCATATTGTCCATTACCTGCGCTGGCCATTTGTTTGAAGTAAATCACGGTTTGGTACTTTTCTCAAGCAGTAGGACTACACCTCCAGCCGTCCTATTACAAACCCAGTGCCTTGACTACACTCAAGCGACTACTGCGATGTGATTGTCGCACTACTGCTGTGCTTTAATCCTGTCAGGCAGATTGTATTGTATGCTTTTTTATATATAATGTTGTATTGTAAGACACTCATTTGTAATCTGGCACCATGATGTGGTTTCCCACGGCATATCACTCTTCTTTTCCCCTCCCGTGGGGTAATTACAATGCCCTTGTTACACCATTGTTTTCAAGGACAAATTCTGGCCACAACTCTTCCTGTCCCCGTCTCTGATCAAATAAAATTTGAGGATGTGCTGCTTCACACAACTCTGAAAATGCCTCACACCATGTTGTTGGTTTACAGTTATTATATTATTTAGGATGCTGTACTACAATGACCCTGCACATTAAGACATGACTAACGATATCTCAAATATGTACATTAAACCTTTACGTACAAATTATATTATGGACAATATATCGCATCCGGTACATTGTTATGTTGCCTTATTATGATCATTAGCTAATGCCATGCAGTAAATATGATATCGCGTTTAATCATCGACTGAAATCAGCAAGCGAAAAACGTTTTGAAACCGTCCAGAAAATACGTGTATATTCTCAGTGGATTATCTGTATGGGTCTGGGAAAAGCTAGTTTTTTCGCTGCGTTGTGCGAAATTTCGAAGCACACTACGCCCCAAACAAGCGTTGTAATTTATAACCGGGTAAACACGTGGGAATACAATTATAGCACCATAAAATAAGCGACAACTACGGTGTGCGCACACGTCTCGCGATGGGACGAGCCCTTCTCCATTCTTGTCTATTGTGAGAGTTTTCCTGTTCTCGCGTGGTTTCCGAAGTTTCCCACGCCTGTTGTTGTGGCGTCTGCCCTTTTCTCTCACTCTCCCTGCCCGACGCCCCCCCCCTCCTTCCTCTGTCTTCCTCACCCGCCCCTTTCTCTCTTTCTCCCTCGCTCCTTCATCTCCAGTCTGCTTCTGTTGTCTCGGCAGCGCGTTGGTCTGGGGAGGAAGGATCTCGCGAGAGTTGGAGTTTTGGTGAGAGTTTGTGGAAGATGGCGCCTGTTGTGACAGGGTAAGTCTGAGATTCAGAGCTGACGGTGGCCGAAGAGTTAAAGTGGAATTTACTAATTGGAGTTAGATTAAATGCTTTCGCTTGGGCTCAGACCAGTTGGCTTCCCTGTGCCTTTTAGCCTGTTTTTGTTCGTAATGGTTGTAGGCTTTCCCCTCTCCTATAAATGTATTGTGTGTATTTCACTGTATAGACTGTGCCGTGTTGTGGGTTTTTTTTACGGAGCCCGACGCCAGTCCGCCTGCACTGGAGTTGAGCTGGCGACCACGGTTCTTTTTGTACACCACACAACGACACGAATTCAACAAAAAAAAAAATCACTGTTTGTTTTTCCCATTTTTTGTTAACCGTTTGGTAGTTAGCCAACAATAATGGGTTTTAATTTCAATTGATTAAACGACGGGAATGTTTGTTTTAAAACACATTGTTTTTTTTTGTTTTGTAGATGACCAGGTTTTCCCCGTCCTTTTTTGAAGTCCCAGTCGCTTTTTATATTTAAACTTTGCCAGTGTGCTCATGGTCTCTTGCTTGCTCGCTAGCTAACGTTAGCTAGCCATCTTCTCATCGATTGTGTGGGAACTCTTGCATACTGTTACGTTTTCAGAAAGTGTTTTTGACACGCATGTGTTTGTATTCTCCACTATTTAGCGTTGTTTACCACACAGTCCCTTAGCTTTCCCCTTAACTTACTGCTTTCCTGCTGAACGGTGCAGATAAATTATTATTTAATGAGGAGTGCAACTAAGGACATTAGCTAGCTAGCCAGCTCAACACAAAGATGCCGAGTCGGGCTAGTGGCTTTTCGTTATTGTTAAAATATATGTATTTAAAAATATATATTTTATTAAAAGAAAGTTTAATTCCTCTAAAAATGTGCACGTTTTGTTGGATGCATGAAGGCTAACTTAGTAGTCGATTCCAGCGTTAATGTTAATGATAGCTGACTTGATGGGAAAAACGTAAGTGCACAAAATGTGAGGTTGCTAGCTAACGTTAGTAGTAGCGTTAGCTACCCAACGTTAGCTCGGTGTTTTTTTGAAGCTCATGTATCTTAGCGAGATAGCTCTGCTAACAAGCTAGCCAGCTGGGTCCCTTGCCTTGCATGGCGGAATTGTAGAGCTAGCAACAGTAACGTTAGTTGGCGAGCTGCCTAGAAAACAGGCACGAAACGTAGCTAAACTCGCTAAAGTTGAAACGCTAACGTAGCAAACGTGGCTAAATGTGGCATTTTTTTGATCGGGCAGTTCGTCTGGACACTAGAAAGAATTCCCGCTGGAATTTAGTATAGACGCTCGTTAACGTTACACACTATATTTTATTTCTGTCTTTATTTGACACCGAGGAATTGGTATATTGCTTTTTAAGTTATGATTATAGTAATAACTAGCGTTAACTTGCATCCAAAATTACTTTTCCTTACTCTGCTTTTAGATTGAAAATGGTCTCTATATTTCATGAAAAGTATGTGCACAATAATGAAAATAAGTTTGTGTATCTGTAAGTTAGCTATATCATTATCCATAGTTTTATCATAGCAGTATTTCAGAACATTTAATTGCATAGTTTCTTGTTTAGTTGTGTCGAAGCACTGTTTAAAAAGTTGCATTTGGTAATGCGATGCAGTTTACAACTGGACTAATCAACAAACAAAAATGAACACCATACGAAAAGTCCTAGAAGGTTTGAGTGTGTACCAATGGTAGATGTGCCATGGGCTGATAAATATGTGATTGGAATCGACAGCTCAGTGGCTGACGGTCATCTTGTTTCGTGTGTGTGTGTGTGTGTGTGTGTGTGTGTGTGTGTGTGTGTGTGTGTGTGTGTGTGTGTGTGTGTGTGTGTGTGTGTGTGTGTGTGTGTGTGTGTGTGTGTGTGTGTGTGTGTGTGTGTGTTGAACATTTGGGGGCTTTCCGCGGGGCTACGGTTGGTACTGTCTCGATGGAGAAATAACGAGCTGGCTGCCGGGCCACCTGTCCAGATATCTTGCTATAGTTTTGGGGAGCAGGGAGTGGGAGGTGGGCGGTATAAACTGCCATAAGGAAGGATAATTGGCATGTTGACGGCTGCGGCGGAGATCACCAGTGTCAACGGTGGCAGCTAAGAATCGTTGACCTACTGCTCACAACTGTAACCCCATCTCCCGCAGCGCCAGCACAAACGTGCTCTCGACCAGGGGCTGCGGGGTTCGACCCGGGCAGGTCACAATAAAGCTGAGCTAGGTACATCATACGTTTGTTTTTGTACGGGCTACTTCTGTAGAGAATATCGATATGTACATTTCGGAGTTATTTCTGACTTTGAATCAGGTGGACCTGTAAGAAAATGTAAGATTTATTTGACAAAAAAGTTTCAGAGTTAATTTTCTGTGTAGTGCTGGTGTCCCATGTGACAGGATATTTACTTGATTTAAATCAGTAATTTTGGTTTATTTATTACATGTGTATTTCAGTAGCCTTATACTTTACAAAAGTTTTTTATTATTATTATTTTTTTTAGATCTTGATTTAGAAAAAAAAATCTGCATGGTAGAACTTGTGAAAAGGAAACAATGAATCAGTGTCCCAGTTACAAAAAAATGAAATATAAAAAAATGAGTACAATTATTGAGTAGTAGGGGTGCCGTGCCTAAATCCACAGGTGATTCACATCTTGAATCATGTCGGATTGGACTTCACGCCCATGTAGAAACAACAGTTACATTATGAAGAAATCAGTGAATGAAAACTAGACCGTTTTGTTTACTCAGCTTGGCAGTTCAACACTTTGTCCCCTAAACAGGGGGTGAGTCTGTTTAGGGTGGATTTGTACTGTAGCAGCACAAGACCTTTTGCTCCATGGTCACTCTTCATTAGCCACCACCACACAAACAGATGCCTGTGCTGAAATCAAGGTTTTGGCTCGTTTTTTTTGTTTGGGCAGTAAGTCTTGCGGACGCCAGTAGCAAATACTGGCATCCATACATTTTCTGTAAGCTTCACATCCTTGTGCCAGTTCCATACGCTTTCTGTAAGCTTCACATCCTTGTGCCAGTTCCATGCTTTCTGTAAGCTTCACATCCTTGTGCCAGTTCTATACGCTTTCTGCAAGCTCCACATCCTTGTGCCAGTTCCATGCTTTCGGTAAGCTCCACATCCTTGCGCCAGTTCTATATGCTTTCTGTAAGCTCCACATCCTTGTGCCAGTTCCATGCTTTCGGTAAGCTCCACATCCTTGTGCCAGTTCCATACGCTTTCTGTAAGCTTCACATCCTTGTGTCAGTTCCATACACGTTCTGTAAGCTCCACATCCTTGTGCCAGTTCCATACACTTTCTGTAAGCTCCACATCCTTGTGCCAGTTCCATACGCTTTCTGTAAGCTTCACATCCTTGTGCCAGTTCCATACACTTTCTGTAAGCTCCACATCCTTGTGTCAGTTCCATACACTTTCCTTAATCCTCACATCCTTGTGCCAGTTCCATACGCTTTCTGTAAGCTTCACATCCTTGTGTTAGTTCCATACACTTTCTGTAAGCTCCACATCATTGTGCCAGTTCCATATGCTTTCTGTAAGCTTCACATCCTTGTGCCAGTTCCATACGCTTTCTGTAAGCTTCACATCCTTGTGCCAGTTCCATACGCTTTCTGTAAGCTCCACATCCTTGTGCCAGTTCCATACGTTTTCTGTAAGCTTCACATCCTTGTGCCAGTTCCATACGCTTTCTGTAAGCTTCATATCCTTGTGCCAGTTCCATACGCTTTCTGTAAGCTTTACATCCTTGTGCCAGTTCCATACACTTTCTGTAAGCTCCACATCATTGTGCCAGTTCCATATGCTTTCTGTAAGCTCCGGATCCTTGCGCCAGTTCCATGCTTTCGGTAAGCTCCACATCCTTGTGCCAGTTCTATACGCTTTCTGTATGCTCCACATCCTTGCGCCAGTTCTATACGCTTTCTGTAAGCTCCACATCATTGAGCCAGTTCCATGCTTTCGGTAAGCTCCACATCCTTGCGCCAGTTCTATACGCTTTCTGTAAGCTCCACATCCTTGTGCCAGTTCCATGCTTTTGGTAAGCTCCACATCCTTGTGCCAGTTCTATACGCTTTCTGTAAGCTCCACATCCTTGTGCCAGTTCCATGCTTTCGGTAAGCTCCACATCCTTGTGCCAGTTCTATACGCTTTCTGTAAGCTCCACATCCTTGTGCCAGTTCCATGCTTTCGGTAAGCTCCACATCCTTGTGCCAGTTCTATACGCTTTCTGTAAGCTCCACATCCTTGCGCCAGTTCTATACGCTTTCTGTAAGCTCCACATCATTGAGCCAGTTCCATGCTTTCGGTAAGCTCCACATCCTTGCGCCAGTTCTATACGCTTTCTGTAAGCTCCACATCCTTGTGCCAGTTCCATGCTTTTGGTAAGCTCCACATCCTTGTGCCAGTTCTATACGCTTTCTGTAAGCTCCACATCCTTGTGCCAGTTCCATGCTTTCGGTAAGCTCCACATCCTTGTGCCAGTTCCATACGCTTTCTGTAAGCTTCACATCCTTGTGCCAGTTCCATACACTTTCCTTAATCCTCACATCCTTGTGCCAGTTCCATACGCTTTCTGTAAGCTCCGCATCCTTGTGCCAGTTCCATACGCTTTCTGTAAGCTCCACGTCCTTGTGCCAGTTCCATACGCTTTCCGTAATCTTCACGTCTTTGTGCCAGTTCCATACACTTTCTGTAAGCTTTGCATCCTTGTGCCAGTTCCATACGCTTTCTCTAAGCTCCACATCCTTGTTTCCGTTCCATACGCTTTCTGTAAGCTTTGCATCTTTGTGCCCATTCCATACACTTTCTGTTAGCTTTACATCTTTGTGCCCATTCCATACACTTTCTGTAAGCTTTGCATCCTTGTGCCAGTTCCATGCTTTCCTGCGTTGAACTTTCTTAAATTTTTTAATTTTAATTTTTTTTTTTTTTTGCGGAGTAGTTTTATTGACAGCTGAGGTCTGTGTGCCTTTTCTGAACTTTTAAGATTCCTCCCCTTTAAGATTCCTCCCTGGTGTGATCATTCCCATCGAGTTCCGTCGCTCCTCTTTCCCAACGTGCTGAAGATTTATGTCAGCGGGCATGTCGGTGCCGACTAGGGAAGACGTAAGCTTGCAGGGCAAACTTTGTGCCAGAATGTTGTGCTGGCTCTCGGAGAACGAGCGAATGGCTGGCCTCGGCAAGCCGCCGGTTTGCTTGACGAGTGGTCGAACGGGGGCCTCGGGAATTGTGCCTTCTCTCCATTTATGTGTTCTGCTGCACTATTAGAAAAAGAGAGAAAAAGGTGAAAAGTATATACCTGATCATCTTTCTTTTTATAAGAAATTAAACCTGCACAGATGCCAGGATATGCAGACAGGGTCAGGGGTTGAAAGATTATAAGTGTAAGGAAGTAAACGCATCTGTACCTGGAAGGGTAACGGTGCGACTAATGCGCTCTCGAACAGCTTCAGCCTGGCACGCCGGACACATTTTTTAGAATACATTTTTAATTATTATTTATTTATTTATCTCCCCTCCTTTCTTTTTCCTGCTAAAGAAGGATCTGCCGCACACACGGGATTCAGAGCAGAGCCGAAGTGAAGTCCCCAGTGTGTGAAATTGTGCAATTAAGCCGTCTTATTGGAGACCAGGGCTTCCCTGGAAAAGGGAGATGAGGTGTTAAAGGACGTGCGGGTGGAGGTTATGCTGTCCTATTAAAGGGAGTGTGGGTGGAGGTTGTGCTGTCCTGTTAAAGGCAGTGTGGGTGGAGGTTATGCTGTCCTATTAAAGGGCGTGTTGGTGGAGGTTGTGCTGTCCCGTTAAAGGCAGTGTGGGTGGAGGTTATGTTGTCCTGTTAAAGGCAGTGTGGGTGGAGGTTATGCTGTCCTATTAAAGGGCGTGTGGGTGGAGGTTGTGCTGTCCCGTTAAAGGCAGTGTGGGTGGAGGTTATGCTGTCCTGTTAAAGGGTGTGTGGGTGGATGCTGTGCTGTGCTGTCCCGTTAAAGGCAGTGTGGGTCGATGCTGTGCTGTCCCGTTAAAGGCAGTGTGGGTGGATGCTGTGCTGTGCTGTCCTGTTAAAGGCAGTGTGGGTGGATGCTGTGCTGTCCCAGAGTGAGGCTTATCGCTGCCATCTTATCTGCCAGAGCAGTATTCTGGAGGGTTAGGGTTAGGTTGCCATTCAGCGACCTGCTCGGAGCTGCTGGCCCAGGGTTTGAGGCCCACATTCTATCCCTCCAGCCCAACAGAGATCAGGAAATTATTAAGTAAATTCACAAAATATGGTTTTCTAAAATGTCTGATTGGAACAGTTTGTGCTTTTTCTCCCTTCCGGTCCAGTGTGTGAATCTTACATTAAGTAAAGTGATAGCCCGTGCTATGAAATCATTTGGTGCGGTAGACTGCGTTGAATGGGAAGTGTAAATGTCAGAGACAGGCCAGCGGTAGCGGTGGGTCGTCCGTGTCTCTGAAACGCGCTGAGGTCATGTCTCTAAAATACGCAGCCAGAGGCAGTGCAGGAAGAGAGCGCGCTCGTGTCATGCTGATGCTGCTGTTAGTCCTGGTCAAATGACGAGAACTTCATCTTTTTAAAAAAAAAAAAATTTAAAAAAAACCCAGTCCAGCAGAAGCAGGGGTTATTCTAGGGGGTATTCTATGGTATTGGCGTGTGTGTGTGTGTGTGTGTGTGTGTGTTTTATTCATTTCCTCAGGTGCCCCTTCCCATGGGGGTAATTTGACATTACTTGTCTTGCATACATACCCAGACTTGCAGCTGGATATTTACTGAAGCGGTTCAGGTTAAGTACTTTGCTCAAGGATACGACAGCACCTGGGAAACCTCCAGCCTTTGGGAATCCCAGGTAAAGTTCTGCAGACGTGCCTGGCTCCTGGACCACTGCACCATGTCACTCGTAGGGCTGGCTGTGATGGGACCGGCTCCCCTGTACGTGTGTGATCCAAAAGATGAACACACAAGATTAACAAGCACATTTCTGAGTCATTTAGTTTGGCAGACTCTGAGCTTGGCAGCCGTGATAATGTTGGTCCTTAGCCTCGTGCACTGGTGTGTGTGGTGTATCTGGGGGTTCTGAGTGAATCAAGAGCTTTTTTTCAGTGTACTTTATTCTTTTTTTCCAGGGGATTTACTGTCATTCTCTTGATTTATGGATATTTCGTGTGATATTTAAGTTTATATGTCAATAAAATAAAGATTGTATTTTTCATAAATGGAGCTTGCAGAAAACAATGAAGGCACTGGTTTATAAATTACAATACATTTTCCTTTAATTTGTAAAATCACAGAATATTCTTTAGTTCTACAGAAGGCTCCACAAAGCCACGAGAGATTAAAGTAATTCTCACGCAAACGGTTGACCCGCGTGTTGGCGGAATTCGTGATTGAGAGGTTCTAAATGCCCCTCTGGTGGGGCCTCGGGTCGTCCAATCAGCTGCCAGTGAATGCACGCGGTCTCCTTGTTCAGAGAGGCCGTCCTCTGTCGTTGGTAGCGCTCGCATTATTGCCACGGGAACGCTTGCGTGTTTTTTTTCCTTTGTATCCGCGGGCGTCAGCATTTTTAGGTTTCAGGATGTTTCATTCAAAATACGCGGGGCGATCCGCTGGCCGTTCCTTCTCTACTTTCATTCAGCAAGTTTCCAGCCAAGTGCCATGTTTTGCAATCTTTATAGCGGGAGGGAGAGAAAAGAAGAACAGAGAGGCAGTTGCAACCTGCATGAATAACACTGAATTTTTCTGTCTTTCTGTGGAAAATGTGGAGAGTGTTCTCCAGGGTTATGTTGTGGGGCTTATTTAAAGGGAGAGAGCGAGAGAGAGAGAAAACAATGGCGTTGTTTATGAAAAGTGATGCGTACATTTTACTATCTGCAGGAATGGCCTGTTGGTGTTTAGCCCTCCCGGAACACTGCTACGCACAGATTTGGAGGTGCCGGTTATTGATCGAGTAATGTTTCCGGGTGTGAGGGGAGGGGGGCTCTTTTTTTGTTTTTGTGGGCGGCGTTATGGTCAGTGATGTCATCCCCTGCGCTCGGCTGGCCTGAGCTCACTGGAGACGTGAGGGTTCTGTGTCTTTATGAACCTGCTGACGGATCGTCTCGGCACAGGCTTGTGGGCGGGGCCTTTTCAGGGCGACTGTGCTACCCTGGAGCAAACCATGTCGAGCTCATACTACAGAAAATGAGAGGCTTCACACCGCTTCCTCCTACAGAATGACTTCAGTTCCTCAAACCAATCACCACTCACTTCAGCAAGCAGACCAGTCACACATCTCACTGAGTGGACCAATCGCCCACTGTCTGCCTGAGTGAGTATCCAGTCCAAATAACATAACTCTTTAGTTGAGTAGCCACCTCGAGTATCTGACTAATCCCCAACCCCCTATTGGTCTGATCAATCAAAAACAAAAACACACACGATCAACAGGCGGACCAATCCCAAATAAAGAGTGTAACTAGGAAAGTTTTCAAAACATTTTACAGAAGGTGCTCTTATGAGACAACGTATTAAATGACATTAGTCTTATGAACAAGTGTTGGCAGACGCTTTTGCTTTTGTCTAAAATCTGCATGGTGGTGACGGCTTTGTTTAGCTCAGTATTGCTACGTTACGTGACTTGGAATAATCATTCCACCTGATTCATGTTGCTTTGCCTCCAAGCAGCGTTTTTTTGCCGCTGATTCACACAGGTGAGCGAGAGTGGCAGGTTGTATTTTTCCTTCCCCTTCAGCGTAGAGAAGGCTGATTCACACACAGCTGCAGAGCTATCGTTTGTCTCGGAGCAGAGGCTGGCTTGTTAGCTTTGGTTCGCTTTCTCTCCCATTTCCTCCAGTGGGTTGGTTCCTCATCCAGCTAAAGCACCGCTTCAGTGCAGCGAAGCGCCCTGTGATCCGGTTTCGAGTCCTGACCACATCAGTGCTGATTGGCCGGCGGCCCAGCTGGGCGGCGCGTAATTGGCTGTAACGTTCCCCGGGGAGTTCAGCGCTACAGTGCAGCCGCGATTTCATCACACACCATTGAATCCTGCAGTCTGCCTGTGGCATGTTCCTCTGACACAGCGACTGTGCAGCTTGCCCGCGTGTTCCCGCGGTGACCGAAGACCTTAACATCATGACACTGGCCTTTAGATATCACTGGCTGTTCCACAATGGGAGAGTGAGAGAGAGAGAGAGAGAGAATCAGAGATTAAAAATGGGTTAAAAAATATTGTGTTGATTTCTGTGCGTACCTCCCTTCAGTACAAGTTTGGGCAGATTTAGCTTTCAGATGTGTGTAGATTAATAGAGGATTTCATCACATGACAGAGGGTACACGAAACGAGGCCCTAGGAAATGGGCAAACTCAAAAGTCAGAAGTTTCGGTGTAAACTTCACTGTGTTTGATCTCATTTGAGTGAGAGCTGAATTTATGTTTCGGTATCCTCTGCTTACACCTCTGTTCTGAAAACCATATGTGCGTAGGGCCGGCGTGTCCAATCTTATCTGAAAAGTTCATTTGTGTCTCTGACAGGCGCTGACAGGTTCATTGCTAGTAAATTATGCTATTGGGGGGGTGGCGGGGTGCGCAGCTTCACTGCGTTGCGTTATAACGTCATACCCCCACCTTGGATCGCAGAATCGGGCTTTTATTCCGACTCGGCTCTGCTAATTAGGCTTGATTGAGCTGTTAATAGAATAGTGATGTGTGTCGGCATCTGTTGATTTAATCCACCGTGTGCTGTGAAAGAAAACATGCTCATTTTAAGTTGTTCATTCAGTTTCTGCTTCTGTTTTCCCCTTGGCCAATTTCTCGTGTTTTCCCCTTGGCCAATTTCTCGGAGGCTGTATCAGTGGAGCCTAATTGGCTGATCGATTGATTATTCCAGGCCTCGCCGAACGATTAAGACCTTTTATTCATTGGAGTTGAACACCTGCCTATGTTACTAATTTGTTTGTGGCTAAAATGAATAGAACCGCCTTCCAGAGACAGATTTACCTTCGAAGAAGAACAGCTTCCGTTGTGCTAAAGCTAATTGGTGGAACAGAAACCCGTGTTCGGAGAACGTGCCACAGAAAGGGTGCAGCAACACTGTTGTACCGATGGCTTAGGGCCCAGAGGTCTGACTCGTTGTCTGTTGAAATCGGTTTGCGCTGTGGTGTTTATTCAGTGGAAAAGCCCTCGCTTAATGAGATTTATCACAGATTATGGTTGTTACTATTTATTTATACAACGACAGGGCTCCACCTGGGAATTCAACCCTGCAACGTCTGGGTTCCATGCCTAAACCACTATACTAACCTGGCAGCCGTAATTTAGTTAACACACTTATCCAGTGTGACTTAGAGGGCCATCAGTGTATGGTACTTAAGTATGTATCACATTGTCAAAGCAGTGTGTCAATGACTAACATTGAAGGTCTGGCATAGGGCACAAAGCTAAGCACTGCCGTGTGGGACAGAGAACATGTTTGAGAGCCTTCTGGGTTCCCTAGAGGAAGGCACCTGCCAAGAAGGGGAAGACTCAAAAGAGCGGTGCTGTACTAAATGGTGAGGGAGACAGGGGGTCAGTAGCAGTGTTATGTTTGAATTTCCGCTGTTGGAGGAACGTGAGAGCAATGCTAATGCTAACGCTAGCTCATCTTAAGAGACTGAGGGTGAGGGTGAGGTGCGGTGCGGCAGAGCTGCGTGATGCGTAATGCTTTACCGCTCGTGACCGTGGTGACAGACGCTATGACGCTGGTGCCTTCTGGGGCCACCCCTGCATTGATCTTTAAATTAAAAAGGGACATGTGGTTATTCCTCCGTGGTTACTGTGGTCATTGTATCCAGGCAAGCGTGTCGTTCGTGGTCCTCTTTATGCCTAAAGAGCAGTTTATGTGAAAGACATAGACATAGACGCAACTTTTGTTTTCCTCACTGCGTTTACAGGTGGCTGGGTTGCTCGCGTAACCGGCGTGAAGCGGAGCGTCACTTCACACACGTCGGGGGCGCGATGTTTCGCAGCCGTGTCACAATTCACACGGTGCCGTAAAATGGGCGTACGTCACGCAGGGTTTGTGGATGTCCCAACAGTGCTCTGACGTGCCAAACTCCGCCCTCCGCCCTGCCCCGCGTCCACATCCCCCATGACCATCCTATAACATTACAAATACAGAAAGCAGACAAAAGACCTACATCACATGACACGCACAATAGGAATTTCTCACCCCTCCACACACGCACACACACACACACACGCACACACACATACAAACACACACTCAGTCACCTTCCATCTTGCCGGTGAAGTAGGCTAAAGTTCACTGAGTGTTTCAGAAGTTTCTAATTAGCATGTGTGACTTTGTGAAAGCGGTTTGTGGAACGGCTAGCTTACGGTTGCATGGGCTCTCTCTCTCGCATGTGGTTTGGCAGTTCTGAGTGTATGGGGGGGGGGGGGGGGGGGGGCGGGCGGGCGGGCGGGCGGAGACTTGGTACAGGAAGAGAGAAGCTGACCTCTGACCTCTGGAGGATTCTGGATGGATGAGTCAGAGGCAACGTGGCCACGGAGCAGGGAGTTTACAGTAACTGCGTTTGTGGTCAGGCTTTACTCAGCCAAAACCTTGCAGAATGTTTAAATCTCATCACTAATGAATCATACCTTCTCATCTCTGCAAATGACTCATTTTCTGACCCCTTTCATCCAAGTGTAATATTGCAGAAAGGCAGTGTTTTTTAGGCACCTCTTCCCACTGTTAACTCCTGAGGGACAGAGGATATTTGGAGGCTGTGTTTTATTAATAAATCAATCCAGAGTAGTTAACTCTTGCCCGTCATATCTGGAAGTTGTCATAGCTACACCTTCAAAAAACACCTTCAGCAAAAAGGGTGGGGAGGGGTGGAGATTGGAGAGATGAAGAGGTCAAGGGAAAGGGAGGGGAGCGAGAGAAATAGCCAGTGGAGGGATATCTACCTATACCTGAGGATCCCCCATCCCCCTCCCGCTCTCCTCACTGTTTTGTGAGTCGGGAAACCGTTGGGGGTTCGGGTGTTGAGGGGGTGTATTTTATACAGAGCAGTTTTAAAATGGCTTTGAAGAAGAGGGAAGCCCAAGTCTTTGTTCTGGCGGATCAGTGCGCTGTTCCCTAACAGTCACTGCTGAAAGGCACGTGAAAAAAAAACCCCCAAAGCAGGTTTGGAGCAGCAGCTGGATGCTGCTGCCGCGTATGTAAGGCACTGAGCTTGAATTACCTCGCCGTTTGAATATGGCTCCATCTACACTGTGAAACGCAAGTGCTACAAGTGACCATGGCCAAATGATGTCTGCTCAGCATATCAATTAATAAGGAAAAAAAAAGGGGAAACCGCTAAGCGATCAGCGGGCCATCGCAAAATGGTATTGATAGCAATAAATGGTGATTAGTGGTATTGTACGCTCATATTGTCTTTTTCCTGAACCTTTATAGCACGGCCATGTGAAGCTACTCCTGTGTTCAAAAGTGTCAGGTCCACTTTCAGCAGAAGTGATGTGTTATAAATGCATAATAAAATCCAGTTCTACTGCATTCCAGCCCTGTGATTTAAAAAAAAACAACAAAAAAAAAACGTGTGCATCTGATTTGTTGCCTGTAGTGAGCTTACATTTTAAAATGAGACCCTGAGAATGTTACACATTGACTCTTATCACAGCATTGACACATTTACATTATACGTATATGTGCAACTGAGCTTTCAAAGATGTTGTTGCTGACAACCATTGAGCCTGGCAAGCCGCGTTTATTTCTCTATTATTTTCACACCCATAGTGTATAGGAACAAGCTTCCGGCTAATGAGAGAAGTGACTTTTCATGTGAAGTTAACTTAAGTTTGTGAAGCTTGCATGCAGGTGTGTGTGTGTGTATGTGTGTGTGCGCGATTTGAGGGTATTGCCGTCCATATCGGATGAACCGTTTAGAAATTATCAAAAAATATTGGACTGTTTAACATAATGTAGAATAAAGTAATCATTTTTAATATGTGGTCGTATATCCTTTGCATGCCATGACTTCCTGATGTCTGTGAACCAAAAATATCAAAGGACTACTAGGGCTCCTAGGATTCAATTTTCGCATAATTGTGGAGGGAATTGTGGAATTGACCTTCAAAAGTGGAATGTTGGCTTTTGCGTGGAATTTCAGTTTTTTTTTTACTTTGACCTATATGACTTTTTATTTAAAGTTTAAGGAAATCAAATGTTCCCTATAGCATTTTCCTTGCCTCAGCTAATTTATGGTCTTGTGATCATATGTAAGCACTTTATTTTATTTCATCTGCACTTTACAGAATTAAGCATTGGATTGCTTAATTGGTTATTTAAAACATTCAAATATATTATTAGGGATGCAGCTGTTCGATATCGGCCGATTTCCCTTCCATGTGACTCAATCGGCAGTCCATGAAATTACCGACAACCTACTCTTAACCTATATATTTAATGTGCTTGTTATAATCGAACAGTATGCCTTGTTTATAGGCCTACGCTATGTCAATCATGCAAAATAAAAAAGAAACAAAACGTTCGGGGAAAATCTCGACATCTTGCATGCAAACGTGATAGCCTCCTATCCATTTAATGCTATTCGCTTTAATTTAGCAGCGTCTAATCTCGCCACTTTTTCAGAACGGATAAACACATTTTAAAAGAAAGCAAAGGAACCACTAATTTGTATTTTTGAACTCAATAGATAGACCAACCGTATGTTCCGCCTCCGTATTGAGTCTGTCTGTGTAATCAATTCCTTCAATCTCGCCATTTCATGAGCCCAAACTCGCCAGCATATTAAAAGCTGTTGAATTGCAGCCACATCCAGAGACGTTTTTGTCAATTTTCTTGAATTAAAAGCTGTTCAGATGCAGCCACATCCACACTTTTTTTTCATTTTCTTGACTTAAAAACTGTTCAGGTGTTCTTGATCTGAGCATCCTGTGTTCTTTTCTTGTCTTCATTTAGCTTACCACAAATTTGAATTATTATATACACGTATTTTAAGGTCATTTGTGAAATTGCTAAATGGCTCTAAGTAATCAAGGGTCTGACGTATCAAACAAGCCTTAAACCATCACTCTGCTGCCAGATATGCAGTATATATGGATGGATAACTTGAAGGGTTTCTTCTCCTGACTTATTTTTCCATAGAGTTCAATTGGAAAATTTGTCAGGAGAAACAACCCTTAAAGTGATCCATCCATGTCTACTGCATATCTGGCAGCAGAGTGATGGTTTGAGGCTCGTTTGATACCTCAGACCCTTGATGACTTATAGCCATTTCGCCAACAATGTATTCCATACTGTTCCAGCATAATTTACAGCTAAATCTAGTAGTCCCACCCCCCAATTCCCATAGAAATCCATTCAAATGCAGAGTAGTTATAGTATCACTTGTAAGAGTACTAGAAAATAAGATATCAAGAGTATTTTGATATTGGTGGGTCAAACATCAGGAAGTCATGGCATGCAAAGGATATGCGACCAAATATTAAAATTGATTACTTTATTCTACATCATGTTAAACTGTCCAATATTTTTTGATGCCCGAAAATGGGGGGACTATGTACAAAAGGTTCTATAATTTCTCAGCGGTTCATCCGATATACCCTCAAATTAAAGCTGACAGTCTACACTTCAATCTATCCTTTAATACTCAAAGTGCTAGAGTGCACAACCAAAATAACAAAAAATATGTCACTGTCCAATGAATTATGTGCACATGTATGCATGTGTATGTCTGTGCGCATTTGTGTCTGTGCGCGTATGTGTGTGTGTCTGCGCATGTGTGTCTGTGCGCATATGTATGCATGTGTGTGCATGTGTGTCTGTGCGCATGCATGTGTGTGCATGTGTGTCTCTGCGCATGTGTCTCTGCGCATATGTGTGCATATAAGTGTCTGTGCGCATACCTGCGGGTGTAGAAGTGGTATGAGGGCAATGGGAAAGTGATCAGCCTGCTGGAGCCAGACCCACAAGCCAGCTTGACTGTGCATCATTACAACAGGAAAACCAGCTCTGTGTGCGTCTGTGTGTGTGTGTGTGTCTGTGAGTGTGTGTGAGTGTGTGTGAGTGTGTGAGTGTGTGAGTGTGTGAGTGTGTGAGTGTGTGAGTGTGTGAGTGTGTGAGTGTGTGAGTGTGTGAGTGTGTGAGTGTGTGAGTGTGTGAGTGTGTGAGTGTGTGTGAACCACCAGACTCCCGGGGTTATCGCACATCTAATCCTCAAACAAACAAGCCAAAGCCAAAGAAAACAAGTTGCATTTTGGAAGTGTAGTCAAATGCACACATGGGAAATGCTACCCTTGGGAAACTCTTAAGTTTATAGTACTTTTATTTTTTCACCCATTTAAGTGCTCTAAAGACTGTAAATATTGAACTGTTCAGTGTGTGTGTGCGTCCGTCCGTTAAAGCAGTGCGTTATGAACCAGGGTCTTCACTAGCAAGCCTTATTGCGACATCCTTTCAGGATGACAGACAGCCAGAGAATGACTGAAGTCTGGCAGTTAATACTGCATGCTTTCATGCCAAGGCTCTATTACAAACGCACTTCCCCTATTATGGGGCAATATTATTTTAAATCAAGGGGAAATTAACAAATAAACAACTTAGGGTTCTGTGAGTCAGCCTGGATAAAAGAATCCACTCCCTAATCAGAATTAAAAAAATAAAAATGTAATAGGCTGATGTTTCTATGGAGCAGAAATCATGCATCCCGGCTGGGTGCTTTTATTTGAAAGTGACCACTGCCAAAAGGTTCACACCTCGGATGAGTTAGTCCGAGTCCCATTGCGCCAGCGCGCTGGTATTTTTACTGATGGAGCGTTGCGGTACCGGGCCCTTTTAGTCGGCTCCTTTCAAGGTTTTATTAATGTTGCACAGACGCCGCGCAGGTTGGCTGGACGGATAGCGAAGCTGTTTGCCATCATTTATCGATGGGTCACCTATTTGATGTAGGCCCTCTATCAGCCAGTCAGCCGTACTATAAACATCAGTGTGTCTGTGCAGCATCTGTGCGCATGCAGCGTTGCTCTAACAAACAAACAAAAAAATAAACGGCCTGTGCTGTTGTTCTGAAAACTGGACACTGGAACCGAAAGGGGAGGCGGCCCATTTCTCTGCAAGCCAATTAAACATAGTTTTCTCTCTGTGCATCTGGGGAGGCTCAGGATTAGCAGAGCGCAGGGCCAGACAAACCCGAGTGCGGAGCCAGCAGTGACTCTCCTCTCCGAGAAAGCTTCGGATGATGAGGAAGAATTCAAAATCATTTGTTAAAACTGGCGACTCAGTTCATGTTTGGGTTCTTCTGTAGCACTAGAGGAGGGAAGCAGAGGAAATAAGTGTTAGCCGCCGACCTGCATGTCTTTGTTCAAGTGTCCCTTAATTTTAAATGATTTGATATTTTTGTTAGGTAGTGCGGAGGGTACAACTCAGTGATGTAAAAAACGGAGAGAGGGGGGATTCTGTGTAATAAAATTGATCTTGAACTCGCTTTCAATTTTATTGCATGTTTCTGATTGGCCCAGACAGTTTTAGTGTGTGATGAAGGATATTTTGGATATTTAGAGAGGTTCCTGGCGACGTGCCAGCTTTACAATGCCTGGCATTTGGGGGTTCATGCTCTAAAGCTGCAAAGCTGCTTGTACAGCGAGGTTACGCCTGCAGAGGTTGTACGTGTGTGTGTTACTTGATCATTCTTCAAACAGTTACATTCAATCTTATGTTTGGTTTGAACTATTTTGTATGGGGCATGCAACCTGAGACGCATTGTTGGTTAGTGCCGCATTGCAGGTTTGATCGATCTGTCTGCAATGTGATAGAACAGACATGTAGTTGTCCAATCTGTGCGGCGTGCATGCTTCGTTGGAAGTGAATGAGTGGGACCAATTGACTATAAAAAAAACCTTTATTGCCTGAAGGTAATGGCTTATTTTCAATTTGTGTTCCAAAACTAGCATGCATGGGGGTAGTTTTGAGGGGCAGAAAGAAATATTGGCTAAATGTTGGGCCCTTGCTGTGGAAGTGAAACATGCTGCCCGTGGTTTATTTGAGTCTTTTTCCCCTTCTAGCTGAGAGACCAGGCAGAATGCACAATGACTGTTTCTTATGCTCAGAGATCAAATGTCCAACGGGGAACAGCAAGGGAGAGTGTGTGAGAGACAGTGTGAGAGAGTCGGCGAGATTCTTTGAGAGTCTGTGAGAGAGTGTGATTGTGATTGTCTAGGTTTGTGTGTCTTTGTTTCTGTGAGTTACAAAGTGTTTGCCAGAGAATGCCTGCGTGTGTGTGTGTGTGTGTGTGTGTGTGTGTGTGTGTGTGTGTGTATATGTGTGCGCATGCATGTGTGTGAGTTGTGAGAGCGCGTGTGTTTGTAAGTGTGTGAGTGAGTACTATGTGTGTGTGTGAGTGAGTGAGAGTATATGTCAGTAAGTATGTGTGTGTGTGTGTGTGTGTGTGTGTGTGTGTGTGCGTGCACGTGCGTGCGTGTGTGTGTGTGTCTGTGTGAGTGAGTGAGAGTAAGAGAGTGTTGGTCATTGGGTGTGTGCGTGCGTGTGTGAGTTAGAGTGCATGTCAGTAAGAGTGTGTGTGTGTGTGTGTGTGTGAGTGATTTTTGTAGGCCTGTGTCCAACAGTAAGTCTCTCCAAACAGCTCCATATGGAGCAGTGCTGGGGAAGTGGTCAGAAAGTGCAGTCTCTCTGCCAGTGACTGTCTTAAAGCAGTGGATGTGAGAGATACCGGTACTGTACAACTACGGGCCTTCACTGGCCCCATAATACACACACACACACACACAAACACACAAAGTCTGTCTCTCACTCACGCACACCCTCTCACTTTTCTCTCTCTTCTCTCGATTTCTCTCATTCTCTTTCTTTGTCTCTCTCGCCCCCTCTATTTTTCTCTCTTCACTCTTGCTTTCTCTTTCTCTCTCTCTCTGGTTAAATGCAGTTTTATTTTGCGTCACGCTGGGCAGTAAAGGTGGCATGAATGTCTTTGCGCTCACGTTTCTGGTCCTCAGAAATGTGATGGTTGGCTCTCTCTCCCCTGCTCGTTCGTTCTCTCGCTCGTTCGCCTGGGGGCATTTACACGCCCAGCTCACTGCGCGCGCCGTCGGCGTGAATGAAAAGGTAGCGACTTGGCTGACGCCCTGCGTTTTGTAACTGTAAAAGTAACCGCAGCTCTGTCTCACAGTGACACGGCCAGCGGGTAGCAGTGGCTGGTCTCACACCGCAGTGCCATAGAGAGCCTTTATTCCAGCCTCGGGGAGGGAGGAACTGGGCCAGGATACTGTCGCACTCACTCTAATTTATTTCCTTGGCGGATGCTGTTATCCAGAGCGACTTACACAGCTTATGTATCACACCTTATCGGTTTGTACAGCTGCGTATTTAATGCCGTGGGCCGGGTTAAGCACCTTTTCCAAAGGTTACAAAGGCAGTGTTTAGAAGCGGCGTCAAACGCGGCTCGCACACGCATTACGCGGCACTCATTATGCTCGCACACGCGGCACCTCCAGGGGCTTGGGTTTGAGATGGTAGATGGCCGTCTGTGACTCTTGAGTCAGAGCAGAGAGAGTCACACAATGATAGCACTTGGAGCCCTGCATGTGGTACTTATTTATTTTGATACACCCCTCACACGGCACAGACATGTAGCAGTTTGTGAGAAAAGGCTTAAAAAAATAAATAAATAAAAATTTAATCGCATCATTGTGGTCTCATCGCTTCTTCTCAAACAGGGCGAATACATATATATATAAATAATAATAATATATAAATGGAGTGCCTATGGGTCCCCACAGGCACTCCAATCGCACAGTCTAGTGACTAATCATAGAATTCAGTATATTTGTACCATTATAAGACTTAGACTTCCTAGGACTGGCTTTCATTGCTAACATTTGACATTTTGACCAATACAGCTGAATGGTTCCTTAAGAGGCTTAGGTTGAGACCGTTGCTCCAGGGAACAACATTACAGTGTCCCCATCTGGGAATGAAACCTACAGCCTTCTGGTTAGAAGCCCAGCTAATTTAATATGCTGCCTGAAGTTCTGGAATGCCTGTTCCCATATCCATGGGGTCCTCATAATGACTGGAATTCTGCATGGGGCTGTAGTGTTGTATGAGTTAGCCATGCTGTAGATGTGTGGCTGTATTCATTGTTGTTGTCCTACTAGGTGTGTTTACTCTTCTGTAGATGGGAGGATATGTTCAGAATTGAGCTGTATCAGTTTGCTGTGCTCTGTGCTGTATCAGTGCGAGTTAGCTGTGTTGTATCTGTCTCTGTGAGTTAGCTGTGCTGTATCTGTCTGTGTGAGTTAGCTGTGCTGTATCTGTCTGTGTGAGTTAGCTGTGCTGTATCAGTGTGAGTTAGCTGTGCTGTATCTGAGTTAGCTGTGCTGTATCAGTGTGAGTTAGCTGTGTTGTATCTGTCTCTGTGAGTTAGCTGTGCTGTATCTGTCTGTGTGAGTTAGCTGTGCTGTATCTGTCTGTGTGAGTTAGCTGTGCTGTATCAGTGTGAGTTAGCTGTGCTGTATCTGAGTTAGCTGTGCTGTATCAGTGTGAGTTAGCTGTGCTGTATCAGTGTGAGTTAGCTGTGCTGTATCAGTGTGAGTTAGCTGTGTTGTATCTGTGTGAGTTAGCTGTGCTGTATCTGTGTGAGTTAGCTGTGCTGTATCTGTGTGAGTTAGCTGTGCTGTATCTGTGAGTTAGCTGTGCTGTATCTGTGAGTTAGCTGTGCTGTATCAGTGTGAGTTAGCTGTGCTGTATCTGTGTGAGTTAGCTGTGCTGTATTTCTGTGAGTTAGCTGTGCTGTATCTGTGTGAGTTAGCTGTGCTGTATCTGTGAGTTAGCTGTGCTGTATCTGTGTGAGTTAGCTGTGCTGTATCTGTGTGAGTTAGCTGTGCTGTATTTCTGTGAGTTAGCTGTGCTGTATCAGTGTGAGTTAGCTGTGCTGTATCTCTGTGGGTTAGCTGTGCTGTATCAGTGTGAGTTAGCTGTGCTGTATCTCTGAGTTAGCTGTGCTGTATCAGTGTGAGTTAGCTGTGCTGTATCTCTGTGAGTTAGCTGTGCTGTATCAGTGTGAGTTAGCTGTGCTGTATCAGTGTGAGTTAGCTGTGCTGTATCTCTGTGAGTTAGCTGTGCTGTATCAGTGTGAGTTAGCTGTGCAGTGACAGTGCCGTAGTCCTTTGGAGGTGCAGAGGTATCATCCTCTACAGAGGCAGGAGCTGTGGGCTCTGACTGTAAGAAGGTGACATCAGGGTGCAGTTATTTCACAATAGGCTGCTCAAGTAAATAGCTCAAGCTACAGGGCCCCGAGGTGTCTCTCTCTATGACACACACATACACACACACAAACCCTCCTCCTTGATCAGAGGAGAGTCTCTAAGTAACTGGGGGTGATGTCATCAAGTGCACTCGATACGGTGTTATGAGGGGGGCTGCAGGGATGAGATCAGTGAGGTGCCAGATCCACCCCCACCCCTGTACAGACGACTGAGGAGGCCTTGAGGGCAGCGGCGGGTGTAAGGAGGTGCAGTGGGGGAGGGGAAACCAAACCAGGTATTAAACTTTATTACCTTGTTCATCTCAGGGGCTCTGTTTGCTTTGCATTTCACCACAGGGGCCGGCTGTAGTGTGACATATTGCACTGTGAGACGATTTTCTCAACGCTTGGTCGATGTGGAGTGGGGGTGGGGGTGGGGTGCTAGGGTTTGTACAGGGCCTCTCAGCGACGGTATGCTCCGAAACGACGAGCGCGGTCTGTCCTCCGAGTAGCTCCCTTTGTGTGAAAAAGCCCTGAGCTGGGTTGTTCTGCCGGGATAAGAGAGCAACCTGTCTCTCAGATAGTGGAGAGTTCAGTTGGAATGAAAAGCAGATCACTTCCCGCCCCGGGGGGCGCTGAAACCGAACACCTTCTTTCCCCCTTTTTTCGCTCTGCTAATCCCCACCTTTACTTTGGGATACCCTTCCCCCCCTCGCTCCACTCCCTTCATTCGTTTCTTCTCTGAACCGTCTGATGCTGGTGTTACATGTTTTGAAGTGAAGCAAAAACGGTTGTGCAATGCCGTCCAGGTGCGTCCAATTAGAGCACAGATTGTCATGATGTTAAAAAAGAGGTAAAAAACTTGATCAGTGGAGCCAGACCCCATGTGAGTGAAGAGGGCCGACTGAGTTCCTGCAGCTTCGCTGGGTGTTGTGGATGGACGGTGTGCGTGGGTCAGAAACGGTCACGGCCCCTTTTTAGCAGCGCGTCTCTATTAGCACACATGCTAGTACCCCCCTTTCTTCCTGCCCCTGTTCTGGGAATGACCCACTGAAGTCCGTCCTGTGGTGTCCTTTATCCGTTCTTCATATTCGCTCGGAGGCTTGGAATGACACTGTGGTTTTTTTGGGGTGGTTGGGTGGGTGGGTGGGTTGGGGGGGGGGTTAAGATGACGGACATTCCTCGCTGCTATTCAGTTTCTGGTACAACGCTTCCTGTCGGGGACATTTCATGCGAAAAATAGAATTCTCCTGGTTTTGAGGTCTGACTGTTTTTCGCGTAGACCTCAGCCGCTAACTGCATCCCGCTACGGGCTTGTGAAGCCATTTCATTTACGCTCCATTTTACTTCCGCTCTTGGATGGTGAGCTGACTTTCTGTGTGTTTCCTGGATGGTTACTTGTAGCTTTGCGGGGCGTGTTTCTGTTGGCTTGACTGCTGTGGTTCTGTTCAGGTCAAGCTGAGCGGGATGGGGGTGATTTCGTACCTTCCTAAACAATCGGCTGTTCTGGCGTCAGGGTGGAGCCACAGTACGGAGCTCACGCAGTTTTTTTATCATTTTCATTCACGCTTTTCAAGTAGAAAATTAAATGTTCGTGACCTAATCTGTTTGATTGTGAGCGAAAATAATGTTAATGTTAATATTCTTTTAAAAAGTCTGCCCTTGCGCAGAAAAGCTTCTCATTGACAAGCAGCATTTTTTAATAAGGGGGCAGAACCACCTTACGTGCCGTAGTGGCAGGAAGTGTTTGAATGCTGGGATATAATGCGCCTATGGAGGGCAAAAAAAAAGAAGCCCCACAGTGATTGGTTTAAAATGACAGATGGCGCTAGCCGTCCGGTATAGTCGTTGGAGTGACGCTGATTAGTTTGGGCTGTGAAATCCAGCCCGAAGACTTCAGTCACAATTTCTGTTCTGTTTTCTGTACTTTTGTACTGTTAAAGATCGTACAAGATGTACAAGACGCTTCCGGGGAAAAAAAAACGTTAATTCGCAGTGTAAAATTGAAAACGCGCTGGGGCAAATGAAATGAAATATCTCATAATGGGGGGCAGTGCTGCATGTTGTGTGCCACAGTGCTTGAATGGAACTCTTTGAGGAGTAATACAATGTGGGAGAGCGGCTACCAGATGACCCTTGTACATGCATGTAGGAGCACAGTCAGCGATGGTAATACAGCTGGGCTATATAACACAGTGTGAAGGATGTGGGTTTTATTCCTGATTGGGACATCGCCGGTGTAGTACCAAACATTTAGTCCATTTGCTCTAATAAATATCCAGCTCTTTGCATATGTAAATTGTACACTGCATACATGTGTTTCAAGCAAGTGATTAGACACAAAGTAACGTAAAACCAGATTCAGATTAGTTTGTTTATACCGGAAAAATTTATAAACTTCCAACAAGTTTGTAAGTCAGTGGATATTTAAAATCTTTGAGCCCTTCCCAGTATGACTACTGATTTACATAGAGTTCCCTGTCCTGTAAAAAGGGAGAAAGTAAAAAAGAAAAGCAAATAAAAAGAAAAAAGAAAGGTCAGCAGCATAAGGATGAGAGGAACTAGGAGTAGAAGTTGGGGAAAAGATAGAGATAGAAAAGAAGAAATTCAGGTAGAAGGATAGATTAAATAAATAGAAGAAATATGAAGACATATTTTCAGGGGTTTGTGAGTTAATGGTCTTGGCAGGTTTGAGAATTCATTAGAAATGCCTTGTATGTACATTTAAATGATTGAAGGGAACCAGTAGCTCTGATACCAGTACAAGAAAGACCACTTGCCGTAGTTATTTGCAAATCGAGGGAGGGGATTATTTAAGATATATCTAACCGGCCGGGAGTGTATCTGGGCATTGAATTATTTATTATTTTGAATTTGGGAATACATTTTAACAGATAAAGAGGTGCAGTAGTTTTCAAAGTTTAATGAATTTGTAATTTGGACGTGATCGGAGCGGGATATTGGAGTGGATTTTTAGAGACCTGTAGTAGAGTTGTGCCATTGGGTCGAGTGTTTGAGGTGAGAGACCAAATGGGCAGGCAATATGACGTTGTTGATAAAATAATTGCATGCAGAAGTGGCCGAGACTGACATTGTCAGGTCAGGACAGATTTTATTGTAGACGGATATCTCCTGGTTATGTTGTTTTGTGAGTTTGTGAATATGGGATTTATATGTCAGATAAGTGTCAAGCAGCACACCTAGATACTGTATTTGTAGGATTCTGTTATTATCATGTCTAAGTTTTATGGGTGATTTTAAGTGTTTTTCTGGGAGATCGAAAGTACATACATTCTGTTTTTTTAATCTTTATTGTTAGATGATTTATGTGTAACCATTTGTGGAGAGCATCAAGGTCAGATGAGAGTTTGAGGTTTGCCTGGTAAGATGTAAAAATGACAGTATCATCAGCATATCAAAATAACATTTGAATTTGTACAGACAGAGGGTAAATCATTAATGTAAAGAAGGAAAAGCAGAGGACCTAAAATGGATCCTTGCGGGACCCCTATGTCGGTGGGGGAGTAAGTTGATGTTCTTTGTTGTCTTTGAACAAGTTGGAATCTTTGAGAAAGGTACGAGACCATCACTGTTATTGAGTGATGGGAAAGATTAAAGGGCCGTAATTTAGTAATGAGTTAAGAGTGGTTAACAGTATCAAATGCCTTTTTGAAATCTATGAATATTGCTCCCAGGATGTTGCCTTGATTTAGGGAGGATCGGATGTGTTCTGTGAGTAGTAATATTACAGATGCCGTTGACCTATTTGAGCGGAAACCAAACTGATAATTACTTAGCAGGTTTTTTTTTTTTCATGGTAGTAGTAGTTTTCAAGTAGTTGGTTAGCCAGGATCTTTTCAAGAAATTTAGACATGGTCGGTAAGATAGATATGGGCCTGAATTCTGACATGCTGGTGGGATCATCTGATTTATATATATATATAGCAGTCTTTACACAGAGCATAAATACTGGGTAATTGGCGGAGCTGACCCGGTATCGATGTCTGTGTAAAGACGTCAAGCCATAACAAAGGCGTGTTAAAGTAACCCGCCACTGACCCACCTCAGGACAGGAAAAAAGCCCAATCTGACCCGGCATTTCTTCTGTGCAAAGTAAAGCCGGAGCAATGCCGGTGCATTTTCCATGGTAACGGGCCACGTAAACATTCCATCAGCTGTCAGCTGTCTATGTGAGTTACTGTGTATCAACAGTTTCAACAGAAATTTATCCTAAGGAAAAAAGTAACATAGGTTTACAATCTGTAGTGTGAGGGACAGATTAAAAAAGGACCCAACAAAATGATAGCCACTGGAGGAGATAAGGGAAATAACTGGCTAGTGGAAATCGAGATAATTATTTAATTATAAAACCAACTGTTGGTAGCTACGGTCCGTGACTCAAACGCTTACCGGACGATTGTGGAACGGATGAAAGCTAGGGGAATAAAAATGAACAAAACAGCAGTTAGTCTCCTACTAAGAAATAGGCCTACGTATCTCGTGTGTTAATCGCCGCTGGTTTGTTAACTTGCTTTCATATGAACTGTGATCACAGCAAGATAACTGTCTAAAATAGCTGGAGTTGGCAACTAGCTAAGCTAAAAAACCTGGGGAGCTCATATGGAAATTAACTCGGCTACAGCAAAAAAAAAAAAAAAAAGGTACAAAACGGAACAACCCAGCGAAAATGTCTGGATTGTAGCGGCCGGCAGCGCAACCCACAGCAGCTTGTGTGTCTCTGTAGGCTACGAGCAGCGGGCCGAGCAGAGGAGGGAGACGCCGACTGTGTAGGCTAGGCTACATGCAGTGCATGGTGCATGGATGACAATTGTGTTTTCAGGGGCAAAATGCTTTATTATTGGGGCATTTTTGCCCTTTGCCCCGGGTATTTCCGATGCTGGCCTATTAGGATAAGTATGGAATCATATGCCGATTCTTCTGCAGTGTAAAGAGCAAATACTGGGTAAAAGGCGGTTAAAGAACGTCTGTGTAAATTGGCCATTCTTTCATTTTTTCCGGCTCAGATCCGGCATTCTTTACCGGTACAGCAGTGTAAAGACGGCTTAGGTGTGATTTTAGATTTTTTCCATTGAGAAGGGAAAATTGTAGCCTATGTGGAAATGCATAAATGAATTAGATGGTGAAGAAGCGGTAGAAAAGAGTTCAAGTGGGTTGTGAGAAAAATGTAAACTTAGATCATAGATATCTGTGGCTTTGATTAAGAATTGTGCATTTGGCACAGGTTTTCATTCAGTTATTTAATTAAGTAATTGAGATATGACTAATACACTAGTGTGTCTTATCATGTGGATCTTACGGTAATTATACACTGGTTTCCTGAACCGGGTAATTGTGTCTATTCCTGTATGCGTCTTTGTCCTCTGGGTTTTGGCTCCTCCCCTTCAGTTTTACATGTGTTTTGCATGAATATACACATTTATATACAGACATTTATGTAAATTTGAGAGAGCGAACCGATCTGACCAGACTATAAATGAACAGAACTCTATGCTTAGCAGTCACACAGCAAGGACTGGCAATACATATTAACTCTACAGTGGGCCAAAGTGAAAGGTACTGCATTGAGACTTGCACCAGTGTGTTCCTGTTTGTATCAGAATGGTGACAGGATTTAAGACAGGGAATAGAAAAGAATCAATATACTGCAAAAAACACCATGTTTAATTAACGTTTCGGTACTAGACCTTCATCAGAATGTACCGAAACGTTAATTAAGCGCTGTGTTTTTTGCAGTATACAGTTGTTGCATTGAGTCTTTTCTATTCTCAGTACTTTTCCGCCTCATTTGCACCTGCAGTGAAACATCAGGTGTGCAGCTTTCCTCCTTTTAGATTTAAGACGGGAACATCTTTCTGTTGTGTGGAGCGGAGTTGTGCGTATGCTTCATTAAAGGGGAAAAAAGTAGTCAACCACTAATTTCATGTCTGATTTAATCTTTTTTTTTTTTGGAGGGGCTGGGTGGTGTTGTGGTTGAGGTCGTGGCTCGGAAGTGATGCAGGTAGATTTTTGTGCGATGAACGGTGAATTGACAGGTTGTTTTATTCATGTGGTTTGAGTCTCTGGGCTTCAAGGTGGATGATGATGCGAGTGTCTTGTGATGGATCCACGGTCCTGGGCGGTACTGTCTCTCACTGGCTTCAGTGAGCGTGCTCATGGCCAATGCTATGGCTCTTACTCACGCCTTCCTGTCTCTATTTAAGCTTATTTCTGCGGTTTAGAGAATGTTCCCTGTCAAAGTGTGTGTGTGGGGGTTTGCGTATGTGTGTGTGTGTGTGTGTGTGCGCGCATGCGTGTGTGGGTATGCCTGTGTGTGCGTGTTTCTGTGTGTGTGTGTGTGTGTGTGTGTGGGTAAGCGTGTGTGTGCATGGAGACTAATTCCTCTCTTGAAATGAAACACCCCTGTATGATGTGTGTGTGTGTTTTTTTTTTGTCGATGTACCAGTTTGTGCTGTGAGCTGTATAGCAGCTGTATGTTCTTTGCGGATGTTTTCCCTGAGGGTATATGAGACTTAATTTAGCACATCCATCTTAATGAACCCTGTACTATTACACTGTGTATAGGGGCATTCCAGTGCAATTAAGGGGGCAAAAAAAACACTTTTCCTGTCTTCTTTGTGCGAGTGCAGTTCCAAACCAAAGACAAAGAGTACTGTAGCTGCTATTTGCACTCATCTGCTAGGAGGGGACAGTTCTTTTAACCGCAAACATCATCATTTTGAATCAAACCATAGATTGAGCCATTCAAATGCTAAATGTAGGTATGTCTTTGCAGTGCACGTCTATTCAGTCAAACTTTTTTTCCAGAATGTCAGCTTGTGGTTAGAAAGGCTTAGTTCATTCTTGTCAATATGTTCTTCATTATACAATGGGAAGTATGACTGATATTATTCAAGGTTTTCCATGCAATTAAACAACAGATAGTGGTATTATAATACCTCAGTAGTTGTAAAGTTAATTGTTCTCATATGTCTGGCATGCTGCGTTTTATTTCTTTTTGCTTTTGTGGTTCAGCGTAGCAGAATATAAACCGCACGTGGTGAAAAAGTCCAGGTTTCACGATGCAGGCTGGCTGCTCTAGATTGAGCTAAATCACTGAAATTATGTTACGGGGTCGTGAACTCCTGTGACAGAGTAGCCTGTCACAGGTGGATCGGTCTGGACCGTTTCACACGCCGTTCCACATGGCATGCGCACAGTTTCAGAAATGCAAACAGTTTTATTCAGCCCGTACTTTCAAACAAGTAGCTGCCTTTCCCATACGCCTATTTGCAAGCGCTGATTATCCAATGATAACTAATTACTGGGAAACTCATGTTGTATTTGATTTGGTTCAGTGGGAAGAGCTTGCAGGCTAATGTAGCTCGTCCTCCAGTAGTCGGTCTCTGTTGCGGTCAGTAGTCGGTCTCTGTTGCGGTCAGTAGTCAGTCTCTGTTGCGGTCAGTAGTCAGTTTCAGTTGTAGTCTCACGTTGAAATGGAAAACCCTGGCTGCGTCGTCCATATTTGAACTCAACACTCCTGTTACTGAACTCACGGTCATCGAGGGCAGGGAACTGCTGGTTTTCCATCCTCCCTTTACCTGCGGCTGTGACCGAATATGATCCCTTCACCTCTTTGAGGGTGCATATTTGGGTCAACTTCATCAAAAAACTTTTGAGTGGGCGTTTTATCACAAAAAATGGGGGCGCTTAAAATCCCAGGATGAAACCCTTATTTCCGTTATTTCTTTGAGGGGAATCAGGGGCACACTCATCTGACAATTTCAGGAAGTAAACCGAAAGTAAAAACTATTTATTTATTTAATTCCATCTTCATTCATAATCTACACTTTGTAACAATTGTCACATGTAAACTAATTGATATTGTCAATAAAAATAAAACAATTTAAAAAATATTACAAACTACTTCCTCACTAGTTTGGAAAGAGTTTTGCGGGATTTTTTTCACACACTGCTTGCAAAGTCAGGGGAGAGGGCACACTCATCCGACAATTTCAGTAAGTAACACGGAAGTGAAAACGTAAAAGACATAGAGCGTATATGCATATCAATGGTACAAGATAGGTTCATATTACAAACTACTTTTTTATTTTTTGTTAATTCATCTTAATTCATAATCTACACTTTGTAACAATCGTCATATCTTAACTGATTGATATTCTCAATAAAAATAAAACTTCAACAAAAAATATTACAAACTACTTCCTCACTAGTTTGGAAAGAGTTTTGCGGGATTTCTTTTGCACACTGCTTGCAAAGTGAGGGGACAGGGCACATAGTAGACAGGGGTCTGAGTGGACAGAGGACAGTGGACAGGGAACAGGGGTCGTATTCGGAAACAGCCAGGGTGTCAAATTTGACATTTTGAATTCAGACACCCTACAAAATGGCCAATACCCTAAATAGTGCACTATAAAGTATATAAGGAGCCATTCCAAACACAGCCATGGTCTTCAGTCAAGACCTTGATAAGTAGAATCATGTGTTTTAGTACTGGGCTAAAATAAAAGCCTACACCCACACCAGCCATTTTCAGATAAGATTAATTTTCAGCTTGGGTGTAAGAGTGGGGGGGGGGGGGGCTGAATTTTTACAATTGTTTTTCCGCTGTCGGAGCACTAGGGGGGCGCACAGTATGTGTGCTGGATTTAATTACATCTGATCTGAGCTCTGTATTAATTAAGCTATGTTTGACTTGGCGGCTAATTGAACACTGATTGGGTTTTTATATCAATTAAGAGGTTGGCCCATCAGCTGTTAGGCTCTTTGTTACAGTATCTGTTTCTGTGCATTGGAGTTAGCAGGTTTCTGTGCATTGGAGTTAGCAGGTTTCTGCGCATTGGAGTTAGCAGGTTTCTGCGCATTGGAGTTAGCAGGTTTCTGCGCATTGGAGTTAGCAGGTATTCAACCTCATTGAGAGCAATTAGTTGTTTCGTGTGGCCCCATAACAATTAATTGAATTACTAATTGAGCTTAATTGAAGCCGCTGCCCCTTATTTGTTTGAGTGGCAAATTGATGAAAGGGGAAAAAAGGAATGAGCCATCGCACATTTCTCTCCGCTAAGAGAGTGCCGCAGACAAATGTAGACAGTTAAGAGCTCAAGCAACCCTAACTGAGATTAATTAAGAGCTCAGCTGGAACGAAAACCAAGCGATACCCATCATGCCCCCAGGACCAGGGTTACGAGAGAGCGCCTGGTAGGTGGATTTGTCCAACTAGCTCTCAAGATAATTGTGCTGTTTAATACCCAGCTGCTCCTCAAATATTAATGTAAATATTAATGCATGTTTAGCTGTTTGGTCTCAGTGCATCCAGTGAGTTTCCTGACAGACTGCATTCCGAATGCAACTTGCCGACAACATTCTCCTGCTAGTGGCATCATCGCATTACTCTCTTGCCGTTTCCTCCACGACAAGAGAGTAATTTTGAGAATAATCTTAGTAGTCTTTGAGAGACACTCACATTCTTGGTGCCACTCAGTTTAAGAGGGCAGAGGTTATGCATCTGCTTCATAGCACTTATGATTTTTCACCGGTTGCGGGGCCTGATTGGGTTCAAAGTGCACGTTACTTTGCACAGAGACGGGAGACTTAATCGTGCTCTCCGTCATGGATAGATGAAAGTTCTCCTGCAGAAACGCTCCCGTACTGCGGACTCATCAGCCTAGTCCTTGTCCGTTTGCTCTGGAGTAGTGACGATGGTGCAGAGAACTTAGCTTGAAATATGGCGTTTACAGGCCTGCTAATTTGCTCCTCTTAAATAAGCTAGCGCGTTATTTACAGCACGCATAAATCCTCAGTGTCGAAATAAGACTTTGGATACTGGAAGGCGAGACCACAAGATAATAATCACTTACTTGGATCAGAATTTGAATGTGTTAATAAAGATGAAAATGAAAATTCCCAGAAGTTTCATTATTTCTTAAGGGAAGGCTCAAAGAAACATGTTTTTAAGTAAGATAGCGAACTGGCCATTCTTTGGTTTTATTAATTTTTCTTGCCTGTGACAGTAAGTGAATGCAGACCTGTCTCCAGTGGGCCATTTTTTACACAGGCGCATCTTTTTGAGGCAAAGGAAAAAAAAGATAAAGCTGGCTTTGATTATTTGTGTGTGTGTGTGTGTGTGTGTGTGTGTGTGTGTCTGCTGGACCCATACTCATTTACTGAAGTATATATACTTTGGTATATTGTAATGATGTGGTTTTTATGGGAAATATAATGTTAAGTAGGCTATAGATAACAGCCATGCATGTTTAAAAAAAATAAAAAAATAAAAAATAATATATATAAAAATATATATATATATAGCAAACTCTGAAAGTGGCTAGTTTGCCTATATTGCAACATCTTTTCTTATCTTGACATGATATTTTATTGCAGTATATTGCAGCATATTACATTTGTGTCAGTGTTGGGATATCAGATGATGGAAACGGCGTGTCCCTGTGTGCTGTGACCGAGCTGCCCTGCTCTCCCTCACGGTCCGGGGGTCCGGGGTCTGGGGTCCAGAGCCAGACCCTGTGCTGCCTCTGGGATGGCGTGGGCGTTGGAAGAGGAGGAAGGAGGAAGGAAGCGAAAGCAGATAAAACTGAGAAAAACAGATAAAAATACGATCCTACACAACTTCCTTTTCCTCTATTGCAGCCCTCGCGCCGGCACTGAAAGGGAAACGTCATCCCGTCACCTTCTGCTGAAGTTTGCGTTTGGCTTTTTTCTTTGTTTTGTTTTTTTTTCCACTGAACTTTGGGGCGGTTGTGCAACACGCTGTGTTGTCGGCACTCAAATTGTTGAAAAAAAAGAAAAAAAAGAAAGAAATCAGAAAAGAGAAGAAAGAAAGAAGTTGCGTCTGACAGACAGTATTTTTAACGCTCGGCAGCAGCCGGGCCTCAGTGAACAGGAAATTGGCCAGTTGTTCTGCAGAATTCTGGGTATCATCTTCACGCCTCACCTTTGAGCTGAAGATCAAAGCCTGCGGCCAGCAGGGTAGGCCTGGAAACGTGCACAAGCCGTCTGTACGGCTGTCATGTGCTTACTTTTTTCCTCCCCAATTTTTATTGTTCTTCCCCTTTTATTATCCTCACCTCCCACCCCAGCCCCACTTACTGCCCCGCCCTCTCAGTGTTGTCCCATTGCGTCATCATGGTTCAACCTTTCTCTTCTGTGCTCATATAAGGTCAGGAGGTTTATTGACTTTTTTGATTTGGCACAGAGTTTCTGTTTATTTCATTTCTCTGCGGTTCCGTCACCCCTCAGCTTTGTTTGGCACCTTAATTTCCCAGCATGCTCAGTGCCGAAGCAAAGCTAAATCGATATTGGTGATGTCAGCACCATGTCGGATTCAGAGAACCCCTGCCCGTTGAACGGTTGTGGTTGGGTTTTCATCGGCCTGGAAAATATTAACTGCGGTTCTGTTCAACATGGTTCACTGAAAACCTGACTGATGTGCTTGTCGTTAAAGTATGCTCCAGGGCCCGTATTCATGATGCATTTTGGAGGAGGACCACTGATCTCAGTTCAGTGTTGCCTACTGGCTTATAATGAATTAGGTGAGGATGTAAACAGGGGACACCTGATCCTGGATCAGCGCTCCTTTGCTGCATTGGGTCTGACGGCAACACCATTGCTGATAAACTGAACAGACCTGCTCAATCTCTTGGGTGCTTTGAATGGAGGAGTATATGGGGTTAATGTGTTTATACGAGTGCGCTTTTTTTTTCAGGTTATTTTCTGCTGCTCGGCCTTGGGGGCGTGGCTCGGGCTGCTCGGAGCGTGCGATCACTGAGGTGTTGTGGTTTTGGTGTGGAAACCAGCCAAACAAACAAGCAAACAAACAAAAGAGCACAGCCCTAAAATATCCTTCTGATGCGACATCATGCGAGCTTAGGACTCATTTTAAGATGCTGTGCTGTTATTCAGCTCCAAGCGTTTGCAACGATTTTACACATTATTACAGTTTATGTATCTCCCAGGGAACGGTGAAAATAATTGTGAATATTCTTGCCAAAATGTTCCCTTATTTTGAGCAAAATTTATTAATTTGTACCTCGTTTGCAAATTAAATGTTTTTTCATGTCGGTGTCTGGAGCGCTTAGGAGTTAATAGTTCCAGTCCACCTACAAAACTGATGCTTTCATTGGTCACAGTAATCAGGAGTCTCAGACAGTGCCGCTGTATCTTTAAAATGGCCAGAGCCTCTCACGGCCTGCTAGTGGTGGGGGTGCAGTAATCGTTTTAAATCCCGGTGTTTTAACAGCTCTGCTGTAACCACGCGCATTGCAAAAGGGACGGAAGGAAAAGTTCACTCGCAAAAGAATTCCTAAAACGCCGTTACCAACATTGTTACCGAGATTGTTCTCCCCGGTTGCTACGGCAGTGTTTGCCTGCTTACTGGAGACCTCACACATGCGCTGGGTTCAGCACAGGTTGCCAAGGGCAGCTGATGACCTTTTGTGACTTCTGAGCTGCTAACTTTACACATTAGCGGGGGTCTCGCGGTTGGTGCCGATCGGGCACTTTCAGTAAGGCATTCGTCAAGGGAATCCACTTCGTTTTCATGTTTAAATTGGAAAATGAATAGAGTAGGCCTATACCAAGAGTTATATTATAGATTTCAAAGCACTGCACAGTCATATCAAAATGCTAAATGACTGAAACGTAGATGATGAGCACACACTCTGCCATCTCTCGCACGCCATCCGCCAGGGTGTGAAATTAACACCGGCCACCCGCCAAATGCTGGTAAAATTTTGATTGTGGCGGGTAGGATTTTTACTCCAGCAGCCACTTTGGCTGGTAACCAATCGGGTTGTGTTATATTGTAAAAGGTAATGTGGCTGGTAAAATGTTGAAAATGGTTGGTGAGTTTTAGAATCCACAAGCCACTCTGGCCAGTGGGTGAAAAAGTCTCTCACTCACACCCTCTGTCTCTCACTCACACCTTCTGTCTCTCTGTTTCTCACTCACACCCTCTGTCTCGCACACACCCTCTGTCTCGCTTCAGGAAACTCTCCAGCAATCTCTATGACATATTTGTTGTGTTTCACAGATAAAAAGAACTCATAAGTGGATATAAACATGCAGGTGTGATGTGTAACTCAGCCAGCTTTTTAAATGACCTCTCGCCGGACAGCTTAGATAGCTAACTGTACGGATATGCAGTTTGCAGTGAGGCCTGTTTAATTTGGTGGTGTTCCACTGCCCTGTCCCACCGCTGCCTGTTGGACTTTGCAGGTAGTGGTTTTTTCTCCGCTTTTGAGCAGGAGCAGAAAGCCGGTTTTATATGTGAGGGGAGCGTAGAGACGTACGCACAGCCTGATGTGGCTTTGCATTTCCCAGCTTTTCCTGTATGCGGCCTGAGCCTTTCAACAGCCTTTCTGCAGCCAGAAGAATAAAACAAATAAACACTTTTTCCATCCGTTCAATTCCCAGTCCTTCATTATTAAATAGACTTGTGCTGTTGAAGTGACTGAGGTTGAAAAGGTACTGGCAACAGAAGCATCGCTGCTGTGTACTCTATGCGTGTTTTTCCCTTCTCTGTTGAATTTGTGTAAGATGCAGAGCAGAGGATGATCAGCAGGTAGGGTTGAGATTCTTTGCGCAGGATGGTACTGTATGTACTGTAGATGGACAGCTTTGTTTGGGTTCGTGAGGAGTTGGGCGAGGGGATCACGGTGCGTTTCAGCTCGTTTTACCTGCTCCGGGGTTTTGCATCTGCTCTCTGTCCTTTGCTGTCCTTTGTAGTTAACATGAGTGCTGTAGATCGCTCTCTTCTAAAGATCAGTCTTCAGTGTTCTATGTTAAACTCTTCACTGCAGTAGATCAGTGCTATAGATGAAGATCTTCATGGTACAGGCCACACTTCACTGCTGTAGATCAGTGCTATAGATGAAGATCTTCATGGTACAGGTCACACTTCACTGCTGTAGATCAGTGCTATAGATGAAGATCTTCATGGTACAGGTCACACTTCACTGCTGTAGATCAGTGCTATAGATGAAGATCTTCATGGTACAGGTCACACTTCACTGCTGTAGATCAGTGCTATAGATGAAGATCTTCATGGTACAGGTCACACTTCACTGCTGTAGATCAGTGCTATAGATGAAGATCTTCATGGTACAGGCCACACTTCACTGCTGTAGATCAGTGCTATAGATGAAGATCTTCATGGTACAGGCCACACTTCACTGCTGTAGATCAGTGCTATAGATGAAGATCTTCATGGTACAGGCCACACTTCACTGCTGTAGATCAGTGCTATAGATGAAGATCTTCATGGTACAGGCCACACTTCACTGCTGTAGATCAGTGCTATAGATCTTCATTGTACAGGTCGCACTCTTCACTACTGCTGTCTCAACTGCTCTTTATCAGTGATGGGCTGTCTTCACTCATCTAGATCAGTACTGCAGATAAGAATTATCAGTCATCAATGCTGTAGATGTCATCTGATGTAGTTTACATTCTTCACTGCTGTAGACATTGCCGTAGATCACATGGTAAATCACTGCTATAGATCACTATCCATGGATATCTTGGATACAATAGATGGCCATATTTAGTGCTGTAGGCCAGTGTTGTATGTCGATCTCTGTTTTCAGTACCGCATATGATGTTATGGATCAGTGTCCTCATTGCTGTGGATTTCTTGAGTGCAGTCGATGGCCGTCTTCAGTGCTGTGTATTGGGACTGTAGTCCATTCTTTCACAGATGAAGAGGCCTGTAATCATTATCCTCCCAGATCCAGTGTTTCGCCGTGGGAACTGCATTGATTTCTTTCCTCTCTAATTATTTCCCCTCTTTTAGCTGGTGTGGGCAAGCCTTCATGTACTCCACATTTCAGTCAATTGTAGGTGAACCTGCCTTGCTTCTGTTTAAGCTCTCAACACTTCATCTTTTTCTTGCCTTCAAATTATATTTGTTTAGGTTGCTTTGTGTAAAAGTATTGTGTTTAGCCTATTTTCCTCCTGAATGTTGTTGCTTAAAATCTGACAAAGCTCCTTTTCAATACAAGAATCTTTGAAAAATAACACAAGTTCCGGCGTTTGACTGGGTCAAGCAAGTCTGTGATTGAAAGCTAATGTTAGCTTCACCCATTTTTAGTGTCATACCTTTTACTGTCACTAAGGGCTCATTTGGCACAACTGTTTTTTTCCGGTAGCACAACAGATCAAGAATGTCATCAGGTACGTAAGTAAGACCTGGCCCATTGATCACTGAGTTTCCGGGAGAGGACATGTTCAAAATGTTAGCGTAGGCTGGAAGGGAAAATTCTGCAGTGGCTTTGATGTATGAACAGTCATTCAGAGGCAGTTGTATTGTCTGTCCTTTAACCCACTGTCTGCATTGATTTTTTACATGACTGGTTGGGGTTTGGGGAGAGAGGGGCATCAATTTGCATTGGTGGAGGTGGGGTTGTAGTTGTGTCCAACATACTAAGTGGGTGTGGTCTTGTATGATGATGAGAAGAGGGTGGTGTCTAGACCTCAGAACTTTCACATCTATTCAGCTCTTTAAAAAGCGACTATGTTGTACGTACAGTTACATGAACACAGATCTTTTAAAAAAAATAAAACTTGAGATGCTATCGATCTGCTCCTTCTGTAATTAAACTGTTAAATGATTTTAAGTGAAAAGCGATGTTTTTGACTGTGCAAACCTGTGCTACATAGGAGAGGCTGATAATGTCCTTCCTCTGTGATTCATTTATGCTTCTCGGAATGCTTCTCAGAATGCCATCGGCAGTGTTCTCTCCAGGTTTCCGAGAGACTGAGAAATGCGGCTTCTACTGAGAAAGCGGCCGGGACTCACAGAGAGAGCTTCTTTTCATCTGGAATAACACATCACGATAACACATTTTAGTAAATATCCTCCTCTGATAACAGTCTGAACTTCAGGGCCACTTTTAAGATGAGAGCATAATTTAAATAGGTTGTACAGTTTTGGTCAGACAAAATGGTTTTCATTCTGATGCTGGCCAACACGCAACTGTGACCTCTCTGAAAGTGGCAGTTAGAAACTGGGACCGAGTGTCTTTGCATCACTCCCTGTCACTGTTACCTTCAAACACTGTGAATGTCAGGCACTGACTGTCATTCACCGCAACTGTCAGACTGTGACCTTCATGAATCGCAACTATCCAACACTGCACCTGTCAGACACTGTGACCATAAGATTGTGACTGTGATGCACCGTGATGGTCAGACATTGCATCAGTTAAGACACTGTGACCTTGGGACACTTTGTAGGGCACTGTGACCAACTGACAAAGCCTGTCATTCACTGTGACCTTTAGACACTGACTGCAAGTGCTGTGACTGGGATAATATGACCAATATTCAGGTGATATCAGATCAGTCAAAGAGATTCAGATCTTGGATCTTGGGCTTTAGAGCAGCTGTAATGTAAAAGACAAAGCCAGATTCTCAGGTCGAGATCCAGCTACCAACCTTCAGTGATATTATATGGGGCCCCCTGGTGATGGATGTCTTTCCTTCCTTTCCCGTTTTTTTCTTTTTTTTTTTTTTTTCTTTCTTCTGGCGAAAGATTCTAAGCTATGACTAACTGCGATCGCAACAAAGTTTCAGTTGAGTGGTGTATTTTCCCCTTTTATTGCCCATATGAATTATTTACAGTGAAGTGGGTGGGGAGAGTTGTGATTACTGGTGAAAGCACTGTGTGTGACCAGTGGCCTTAATGACAATTTTGTTGTGTGCAAATACACAGATTAACAAGTGATTCTTCTTATTTTTCAATGTTGAAAGTGGAGGTTTGGATAACCAGATGGTGTAGGGAGGATAACTTATGTTACAGTGTAAAAGTCTACGGACATTTTTCTCAACAAAAAAAAAGCAGAATCGCTTCCTCTGTTTGTTTGTGTGATTATTACTGTAGCTACCGACCTGGCAGTATTGAACTCTGTCATGTGGTCGCTGCGGTCCATGTTTGGTTGAGAAAGTCTCAGAAAAGTTGTGAAAGGTGTGTGTGTCTGTGTACTTGCATGTGTGTTATAGTCGTGTTCCCAAGAAAGCAGAGTTCTGAAGTTCTTTCTGTCTCGTGTGTGTGTGTGTGTGTGTGTGTGTGTGTGTGTGTGTGTGTGTGTGTGTGTGTGTGTGTGTGTGTGTGTGTGTGTGTGTGTGTGTGCGTGTGAGTGTGAGTGTGCGTGCAGGTGTGTTCTGGTTTTGAGTTCTTTCTTTCAATTGTGTCTCTCAGAAAGTGTGGGTAAACTGAAGTTGTTTCTCTTTTGTTGTCCTCTGCAGGAAGTTTGGGGAGCGCCCTCAGCCACAGCGCCTGACGAGGTAAGGCCACGCCCCCTCACCCTCAGGATGAGCACGTGCTCTTAACGCCTCCACCACCACATCACCACACCCCCGCAGGTCTCAGCACAGTCACTCAACGTGCCACTTAAGTCACTTTACAGTGCCTAGCGCTCTGGGGCACCTCAGGGTGAAAGGGCACTGTATGAAACACAAGTGGAATTGATTCATTGATTGATTAGAAATACATGTCTGGTACAGATCTTATTATTGTCTCATCTCATTTTAGCCGTGCTTCTAATTACTTCTATTCTAAGTCCCCACTACATGCATTTTAGAAAAAGGTTACAAACATTCTGCATTGAGGTGGGGGTCCTCAGGCAGAGGGTCCTCGTTTTAGGGGGTGTTGTGGTGATTAAATGATCAGTAACATCTTCTCACCTGGGAATCGCCCCTGAAACCCCTTGGATATGAGCCAGTGTGGGCCTCGGACTCCACGCTGTGCAGATGTAGCGCTTTGCTAAACTTGGTACTAGCTGGTTTGAGCGTCAGCTGTGTTTGGTCATGGCCGGCGTGGTGTGAGGTGCGAGACGGAGGGCGTGCACTCCATTAGGTGTGCCCCCCCCCACCCCCCACGCCTGCGAACCAGTTTTTAGCGCCACCCCTCCTGTGCGCTTGCTTTCCTCCGGGGGTAGGGAGGACAGGGTCATGAGGTCAACAGCAGCAGGTTGGTGCGGAGTAGTGCTCTACCCGTATGAAGCTCATTTCTCCATCAGTGGCAAGGAGCCACGCAACCATAGCCAGTGTTTCAGTTACATGCTTTTGCATATATGCGTTTTGTACGTAATATCAGGTTCTTGTTTTATGTTTTTGTTGTTGTTGTTTGGTTTGTACCTCTCTGCCACCTGTCAAGCAACCCCCTTTTCATGGTGACTGATTATTTAAAAAAAATATAATAATAATAAAAAAACGAAGTGCTGATGGTGGATCTTGATAAAGCCGCTGCGGTCCGTGTGACTTTGTGGGGACATTTTCAGACAGGCAGTATGAAGGCTGTGACTTTGTGGGGACATTTTCAGACAGGCAGTATGAAGGCTGTGACTTTGTGGGGACATTTTCAGACAGGCAGTATGAAGGCTGTGACTTTGTGGGGACATTTTCAGACAGGCAGTGTGAAGACTGTGACTTTGTGGGGACATTTTCAGACAGGCAGTATAAAGGCTGTGACTTTGTGGGGACATTTGCAGACCGTTTGGAAATTGCTTTTTTGCTGCTCCACTCTAAATGTAGCTGTGAGTTGATCTGTTTACCTGTGTCTGCCTGTGCTATGCACTCTGTGTGCCTATGTAGTATACTGCTTGTGCAGTTGTGTGGTGTATAGTTTGAATAGCTATGTGGTACTGTTTGTATAGCTGTGTGGTGTATTCCTTTTATTAAGATGCATTACCCAATACCCAACCATATATGACAATACAAGCTGTGTGTGTGTGTGTGTGTGTAAGGAGAGTAGAGTGACCCTGTCCTCTCTGGGTTCATAGGGGGTGGAACCCCCATCCTCCCCCTCCCCAAACTCTAGGACCTCACTGCTAAAGACGCTGTAACAGATGCCCTGGGCAGATGCCTGTCTGCTCTGTCTCTAAACCCCCCTATACGCACACGCACACACACACACACATGCGCAAGCACTCACACGCAGAGACAAATGCACGCTCGCTCGCGCACACACACACACACACACACACACACACACACACACACATACATACACGCGCACACACACAGAGGATAATGGGGCAGCTGCTGAATTAATGATGAGCTTCTATCTCTTTTTGTCTGTCTGTCTGATGTCTGTCTGTCTGTTTCTATGTTTCTGAATGAGGTGTTTGTTTGCTCTGTTGTGCTGGTTTCAGTCTGAGTAGAGATTGTCCCTCTATGAGTGTGTTGGATGCGTCTGCTCTGTCTAAGTGATTTGGATGTTTCTGACTGTGCCTGTCTGTCTGTCAGTCTGTCTGAATGTGCTGTTTCCGTCCTCTCTGGGAGAGACAGCAGGTCCCAGCAAAATTCTGTTTCCCTCGTTCCCTGTCTGAAATCAGATCAGCTGTGACTTTTTTAATGCTCCACAAATAAAAAGTCCGGGAAGTTCCGTAGCTGCCCCGTGGGTTATGCTGCCGTCCCTCTCTTTTGAATCTGCAATCATTTATTTCAGTCTCACAAACTTTCACTTCTCTGTCCGTTCCTTTCCCCCACAATTGACTGAGTGTCTGGTCTGTAAATTAACTCGGATCAGGGAGAGAGACAGAGCGGGTTTGGGGTACATGGACACCCTCACTGTTCCTGGCTAGCCTCGCTGTAAGCCTGGTGAAAACCCACCCACTTTTAAAGATGTAACTGATGGTTTCTAACCTCCCCCCCATCCTCCTGTCCATGTAAAAGGTGCCAAAAAGTTGTTGGTCAGCGCTGGATGCTATTCTGTGATGGCTCTCCTGTAGTACTGTGTGGTCTGTACGGTGGCAGTGTAGTATAATGGTTAAGGAACTGGCCTTGTAACCGAAAGGTTGCAGGTTCGATTCCCAAGTCGGACACTGCCGTTGTACCCTTGAGCAAGGTACTTAACCCAAATCACTTCAGTATATATCCACCTGTATAAATGGATAATATGTAAAAAATTATATAAAGTTGTGTAAGTCGCTCTGGATAAGAGCGTCTGCTAAATGCCTTTAATGTAATGTGTAAAATAGTCGCTGGCTCTCCTGTAGTACTGTGTGACCTGTAGAGTGTAAAATAGTCACTGGCTCTCCTATAGTACTGTGTGACCTGTAGAGTGTAAAATAGTCACTGGCTCTCCTATAGTACTGTGTGACCTGTAGAGTGTAAAATAGTCCCTGGCTCTCCTATAGTACTGTGTGACCTGTAGAGTGTAAAATAGTCCCTGGCTCTCCTATAGTACTGTGTGACCTGTAGAGTGTAAAATAGTCCCTGGCTCTCCTATAGTACTGTGTGACCTGTAGAGTGTAAAATAGTCCCTGGCTCTCCTATAGTACTGTGTGACCTGTAGAGTGTAAAATAGTCACTGGCTCTCCTATAGTACTGTGTGACCTGTAGAGTGTAAAATAGTCACTGGCTCTCCTATAGTTCTGTGTGACCTGTAGAGTGTAAAATAGTCACTGGCTCTCCTATAGTACTGTGTGACCTGTAGAGTGTAAAATAGTCACTGGCTCTCCTATAGTACTGTGTGACCTGTAGAGTGTAAAATAGTCACTGGCTCTCCTATAGTTCTGTGTGACCTGTAGAGTGTAAAATAGTCACTGGCTCTCCTATAGTTCTGTGTGACCTGTAGAGTGTAAAATAGTCACTGGCTCTCCTATAGTACTGTGTGACCTGTAGAGTGTAAAATAGTCACTGGCTCTCCTATAGTACTGTGTGACCTGTAGAGTGTAAAATAGTCACTGGCTCTCCTATAGTACTGTGTGACCTGTAGAGTGTAAAATAGTCACTGGCTCTCCTATAGTTCTGTGTGACCTGTAGAGTGTAAAATAGTCACTGGCTCTCCTATAGTACTGTGTGACCTGTAGAGTGTAAAATAGTCACTGGCTCTCCTATAGTACTGTGTGGCCTGTAGAGTGTAAAATAGTCACTGGCTCTCCTATAGTACTGTGTGACCTGTAGGGTGTAAAATAGTCCCTGGCTCTCCTATAGTACTGTGACCTGTAGAGTGTAAAATAGTCCCTGGCTCTCCTATAGTACTGTGACCTGTAGAGTGTAAAATAGTCCCTGGCTCTCCTATAGTTCTGTGTGACCTGTAGAGTGTAAAATAGTCCCTGGCTCTCCTATAGTACTGTGACCTGTAGAGTGTAAAATAGTCACTGGCTCTCCTATAGTACTGTGACCTGTAGAGTGTAAAATAGTCCCTGGCTCTCCTATAGTTCTGTGTGACCTGTAGAGTGTAAAATAGTCCCTGGCTCTCCTATAGTACTGTGACCTGTAGAGTGTAAAATAGTCACTGGCTCTCCTATAGTACTGTGACCTGTAGAGTGTAAAATAGTCCCTGGCTCTCCTATAGTTCTGTGTGACCTGTAGAGTGTAAAATAGTCCCTGGCTCTCCTATAGTACTGTGACCTGTAGAGTGTAAAATAGTCCCTGGCTCTCCTATAGTACTGTGTGACCTGTAGAGTGTAAAATAGTCACTGGCTCTCCTATAGTACTGTGTGACCTGTAGAGTGTAAAATAGTCACTGGCTCTCCTATAGTTCTGTGTGACCTGTAGAGTGTAAAATAGTCACTGGCTCTCCTATAGTACTGTGACCTGTAGAGTGTAAAATAGTCCCTGGCTCTCCTATAGTACTGTGACCTGTAGAGTGTAAAATAGTCACTGGCTCTCCTATAGTACTGTGTGACCTGTAGGGTGTAAAATAGTCACTGGCTCTCCTGTAGTTCTGTGTGACCTGTAGAGTGTAAAATAGTCCCTGGCTCTCCTATAGTACTGTGTGACCTGTAGAGTGTAAAATAGTCACTGGCTCTCCTATAGTACTGTGTGACCTGTAGGGTGTAAAATAGTCACTGGCTCTCCTATAGTACTGTGTGACCTGTAGAGTGTAAAATAGTCACTGGCTCTCCTATAGTACTGTGACCTGTAGAGTGTAAAATAGTCCCTGGCTCTCCTATAGTACTGTGTGACCTGTAGGGTGTAAAATAGTCCCTGGCTCTCCTATAGTACTGTGTGACCTGTAGAGTGTAAAATAGTCACTGGCTCTCCTATAGTACTGTGTGGCCTGTAGAGTGTAAAATAGTCACTGGCTCTCCTATAGTACTGTGTGACCTGTAGGGTGTAAAATAGTCCCTGGCTCTCCTATAGTACTGTGTGACCTGTAGGGTGTAAAATAGTCCCTGGCTCTCCTGTAGTACTGTGTGGCCTGTAGAGTGTAAAATAGTCACTGGCTCTCCTGTAGTACTGTGTGGCCTGTAAGGTGTAAAAATAGTCACTGGCTCTCCTATAGTACTGTGTGACCTGTAGGGTGTAAAATAGTCACTGGCTCTCCTATAGTACTGTGTGACCTGTAGAGTGTAAAATAGTCACTGGCTCTCCTATAGTACTGTGACCTGTAGAGTGTAAAATAGTCCCTGGCTCTCCTATAGTACTGTGTGACCTGTAGGGTGTAAAATAGTCACTGGCTCTCCTATAGTACTGTGTGACCTGTAGAGTGTAAAATAGTCACTGGCTCTCCTATAGTACTGTGACCTGTAGAGTGTAAAATAGTCACTGGCTCTCCTATAGTACTGTGTGTCCTGTAGAGTGTAAAATAGTCACTGGCTCTCCTATAGTACTGTGTGACCTGTAGGGTGTAAAATAGTCACTGGCTCTCCTATAGTACTGTGTGACCTGTAGAGTGTAAAATAGTCACTGGCTCTCCTATAGTACTGTGTGACCTGTAGAGTGTAAAATAGTCCCTGGCTCTCCTATAGTACTGTGTGACCTGTAGAGTGTAAAATAGTCACTGGCTCTCCTATAGTACTGTGTGACCTGTAGAGTGTAAAATAGTCCCTGGCTCTCCTATAGTTCTGTGTGACCTGTAGAGTGTAAAATAGTCCCTGGCTCTCCTATAGTACTGTGTGACCTGTAGAGTGTAAAATAGTCACTGGCTCTCCTATAGTACTGTGTGACCTGTAGAGTGTAAAATAGTCCCTGGCTCTCCTGTAGTACTGTGTGACCTGTAGAGTGTAAAATAGTCACTGGCTCTCCTATAGTACTGTGTGACCTGTAGAGTGTAAAATAGTCCCTGGCTCTCCTATAGTTCTGTGTGACCTGTAGAGTGTAAAATAGTCACTGGCTCTCCTATAGTACTGTGACCTGTAGAGTGTAAAATAGTCACTGGCTCTCCTATAGTACTGTGTGACCTGTAGAGTGTAAAATAGTCCCTGGCTCTCCTATAGTTCTGTGTGACCTGTAGAGTGTAAAATAGTCCCTGGCTCTCCTATAGTACTGTGTGACCTGTAGAGTGTAAAATAGTCCCTGGCTCTCCTATAGTTCTGTGTGACCTGTAGAGTGTAAAATAGTCAATGGCTCTCCTTTAGTACTGTGACCTGTAGAGTGTAAAATAGTCACTGGCTCTCCTATAGTACTGTGTGACCTGTAGGGTGTAAAATAGTCACTGGCTCTCCTATAGTACTGTGTGACCTGTAGAGTGTAAAATAGTCACTGGCTCTCCTATAGTACTGTGTGACCTGTAGAGTGTAAAATAGTCACTGGCTCTCCTGTAGTACTGTGTGACCTGTAGAGTGTAAAATAGTCACTGGCTCTCCTATAGTACTGTGTGACCTGTAGGGTGTAAAATAGTCACTGGCTCTCCTATAGTACTGTGTGACCTGTAGAGTGTAAAATAGTCACTGGCTCTCCTGTAGTACTGTGTGACCTGTAGGGTGTAAAATAGTCACTGGCTCTCCTATAGTACTGTGTGACCTGTAGAGTGTAAAATAGTCACTGGCTCTCCTGTAGTACTGTGTGACCTGTAGGGTGTAAAATAGTCCCTGGCTCTCCTATAGTACTGTGTGACCTGTAGAGTGTAAAATAGTCACTGGCTCTCCTATAGTACTGTGTGACCTGTAGAGTGTAAAATAGTCACTGGCTCTCCTATAGTACTGTGTGACCTGTAGAGTGTAAAATAGTCAATGGCTCTCCTGTAGTACTGTGTGACCTGTAGAGTGTAAAATAGTCAATGGCTCTCCTGTAGTACTGTGTGACCTGTAGAGTGTAAAATAGTCAATGGCTCTCCTGTAGTACTGTGTGACCTGTAGAGTGTAAAATAGTCACTGGCTCTCCTGTAGTACTGTGTGACCTGTAGAGTGTAAAATAGTCACTGGCTCTCCTGTAGTACTGTGTGACCTGTAGAGTGTAAAATAGTCACTGGCTCTCCTGTAGTACTGTGTGACCTGTAGGGTGTAAAATAGTCACTGGCTCTCCTATAGTACTGTGTGACCTGTAGAGTGTAAAATAGTCAATGGCTCTCCTGTAGTTCTGTGTGGCCTGTAAGGTAGGTGTGTAAGGGTCTGAGGTTGGGGTGTAAGGGTAGTTTGAGGTGGGTGTAAGGGTGGTATGGGGTAGGTTGAGGTGGGGGGATAAGGGTGGTATGAGATAGGGGGGCTAAGGGTAGTCTGTTTTCCATAACAAAAGACCTGAGGTTTGCGTGATGCTGACCTTGGATGACAGCGGTGGCGTGTTGGGGCAGGGGGGGCCCCGGGGCCCGAGGGGGCTGCGCGTCCCTCTCCACCAGCCTATCGTGTCATGTGTCACCGACATCTGTGCGAGCAAACCGTTTCTCCCCCTTCCCTTCGCTCCCCCCCCCCCCCCCCGGTCAGTCAGTCTTCTGTGACCTATGACCCCAGCCCTGCGGGGTGTGGCTAGCATGCCGCTCGTACCAGGTAGCACAGTGAACGTATTGCTGTCAGACAGTATTGCTGTCTTTACTCTGTGTAGGGGACAAACTGTTCATTGTTTTTGAAATAGAGTCCCAAAGTCAACCCAGCATCCAGAAATGAATCCTTAAGGAGCTGAACACTGTTTTGCTGAAGTGATTTGAAAGAATGTCTGTTGGCAGACCCCCCCCCCTGTTTGCTGCTTGGTTCTTACTGCCTTGACTGTACTATGGCTTTCTTTGTCTTTATTCTCCCACATTGCTGAGCTATTATAGTACTGCAGATTAAAGCAGTTCAGTTTTTTTTTTAATTAAGTGGGTCCCTACTTATGTCACAGGGCTTTGTCCATTAATGACTTCAGTTATTGTTCATATTGGAAGGTCATGAACACGGTCTCTCGTGCATACTCAGTTATGCATGCACACACACGTGCACATGGCCTCTTACACAGAGCCCCACACGTACACACTAACACACAGATGCACGCAATTGGTAATGCTGGTTGTTGTACAGTTGATTCTCAATGGGCCATTCTCTCCCTCTCTCCCTCCCTCTCTCTTTGTCCTTCGCTCCCTCTCCCTCCCTATCTTTCCCTCTCTCTCCCTCTCTCTTCCCCCTGCAGAGAAGCCATGCGGAATTACCTGAAGGAGAGAGGGGATCAAACAGTACTAATTCTACACGCCAAGGTTGCACAGAAATCTTACGGCAATGAAAAAAGGTAAGACCCCCCCCCCTCCAATCCCCCTGAAATCAATCATACACACACACACACACTCTGCGCTCTCTGTTCAAAAGGGTCTCACATTGGAGGGCCCCTACCCCATGTGCTTTCAGGCAGGAGGGGTCCAGAGGGGTCTGACTGTGATCACAGTGATTCTTTAAAGCCAGGGTAGAAGGGTAGATGTGGTAGATGGACACAGTTTTATTTTCTGTCCTTGTCGCGCCTTTTTCTGGAAGCGCAGGAATCGGTTGAGTGCCCAGCCTGGTCCGGCCCGCTCCGGCCCCCTCAGGTTGAGAGTTTAGGAATCGCTTGAGAACGTCCGGCCCCCCTCGGGGACTCTCCGTGTGCCTGGCCCCCGTCTCCTGTTCTTGGCTCGGTCAGAACGGTGCGTGTGAGGGCTTCAGGAGTATCTGCTGGTAGATCTGTGCGCCGGAGCCAGACTCGGATGCTGTTCTTATTTTCACAGAGAGAGGAAGGAGGGAA